>OY735211.1:32374230-32781730 GCA_963457665.1 Thysanoteuthis rhombus | reverse complement strand
TCTCTCTCTTTTTCTCTTTCTTTCTTTCTTTCTCTTTCTCTTTTTTTTTCTTTTTCTCTCTTTCTTTTTCTCTCTTTCTTTTTCTCTCTTTCTTTTTTTCTCTTTCTTTCACACTCTTTTTCCTTCTTTCTCTTTCTTTTTTTCTTTCTTTCTCTCTCTTTCACACTCTTTTTCTCTATTTCACACCCTCTTTCTCTCTCTCTTTCTTTCTTTCTCTTTTTCTCTCACTCTTTCTCTCTTTCCTTCTCTTTCTTTCTCTTTCTTTCTCTCTCTCTTTCACTCTTTTTCTCTATTTCACACCCTCTTTCTTTCTCTCACACTCTTTTTTTCTCTTTTTCTTTCTCTCTTTCTCTCTCTCTCTCTTTCTTTATCTCTTTTTTCTCTCTTTCTTTTTTTTTCTCTTCTTTCTCTCTTTCTTTCACACTCTTTTTCCTTCTTTCTCTCTCTCTTTCACACTCTTTTTCTCTATTTCACACCCTCTTTCTCTTTTTCTCTTTTTCTTTCTTTCTCTTTTTCTTTCTTTCACACTCTTTTTCCTTCTTTTTCTCTATTTCACACCCTCTTTCTTTCTCTCACACTCTTTTTTTCTCTTTCTTTTTCTCTCTCTCTCTTTCACACTTTTTCTCTCTTTTTCTCTTTCTCTCTCTTTTTTTCTTTCTTTTTCTTTCTCTCTCTCTTTCACTCTTTTTCTCTATTTCACACCCTCTTTCTTTCTCTTTCTCTTTCTTTTTCTTTCTTTCACACTCTTTTTCTTTCTCTCTCTTTCCTTCTCTTTCTTTCTCTCACACTCTTTTTTCTTTCTTTTTCTCTCTTTCTTTCTCTCTTTTTTTCTCTTTCTCTTTCTTTTTCTCTCTTTCTTTCTCTCTTTTTTTCTCTTTCTCTTTCTTTTTCTCTCTTTCTTTCTCTCTTTTTTTCTCTTTCTCTTTCTTTTTTTCTCTTTCTCTTTCTTTTTTTCTTTCTTTCTTTCTCTCTCTCTTTCTTTTTCTCTCTTTCTTTCTCTCTCTTCCTTTCTCTTCCTTTCTCTTTCTTTCACACTCTTTTTCTTTCTTTCTTTCCTTCTCTTTCTTCCTCTTACACTTTCTTTCTTTCTTTTTCTTTCTTTCTCTTTCTCTCTTTTTCTTTCTCTCTTTCTTTCTTTTTCTCTCTCTTTCCTTCTCTTTCTTTTTCTCTCTTTCTTTCTTTCTTTTTCTCTCTCTTTCTTTCTTTCACACTCTTTTTCTCTTTCTTTCTCTCTTTCTCTCTCTTTCTCTTTCACTCTTTTTCTATCTCTCTCTATCTTTCTTCCTTTCTTTCTCTTTCTCTCTATGAATGTTTGCAAATATCTTTTCCCTTACCTGGCATTATTGTATGACTTGTTTTTCTGTAGCTGACGATGATGAACTTTCATTCCAACCTGATGATATCATTACTGGAATTGACAGGGTAAATGACCTCTTAATTTTCCTACTTTTTTTTAAATTCAATATTTATTGGATTCTTTTCACACCCACTGTATGTCAAAAAATTTTATTTTGATATCCTTACCCACCTTCAGAAATAGAAAAAAAACTGAACCTTAGATATATTAGAAACATTTAAAAAGAGAAACAAAACTATGCTTAATTGAGTGATTACTTGTTCAAATATCTTACGCTTGTCATTTGAATCTTAAATCCATTGATTAACCCTTTCTCTGTGGTAGGTTGTGAAGAATAAGAGCTTTTATCATGTAATGCATAACAGACTCACATAACTTTCAACCTCCTTTTTTTTTTTATTGAATCTGACTAATTTTTAGTTACTTTTTTTAAGGCAACTTTCAATTTTGACCATTTCTATTCTATGGTGAATAAAGTGCAATCAGAAATAAAGAGTGAAAATATACTCTCATTCCTCATTGTGAGAGGGACTCCAATATGCACAAAATGATATTTAGGTCTCATACGTAAACAACAAAAATAAGTGCATAAGAAAGTGAAAATCAGACTTTCATGGTTTTGCAAACGTTTAGTGACAAAACTAGACAAATTAAAGAAAGATTACCTGTATTCAATTGCATCCATAGGAAATCTTCCCTTGTTAAAAGTCTTAAATTCTTTTTCTTTTTTTTTCTAGATTGATGAAGGCTGGTGGAGGGGTGAATGCCATGGAAAACTGGGTCTCTTTCCTGCCAACTATGTGGAGCTTATTGAACAGTAGACAATATCACATATATAATTGGAAATTCTCCCTTATTCGCTACTTCTCTTTATTCTGACTAAACAGCCCACTCATTATAAAATTTCTTTGATAGGGAATCACACGACTGAGCAACTGATACATACATGACATAACAACAAATGTTTTTTATGAATTTAAAAGGAAAATAGCTTGTAATCTTTCATTTACTCTTCAGTTGCAGCATCAAGAAATGTTTAGTCTACTTTGACTGCTTATAATAACTATTAAAATGTATCACGTTTCTGAACTTGGCTGATACTATACTATTGTTCAAGTTGGAAATTATGGAGAATTTCAACTTGAGCTGTAGAAATGATCCATAATTGTCAGGCAGAATGTTTTATTATTAACCCATTATTAACTGTGGCAGGTGGTTAGGAATAGTTAGTACATCTATCTTGCAAGAATGGATGACTCTCAGAAAGAACTGAGTTACCATCAGTCATGATAAAATGAAAATTTTATTTGGTTAATCATAGAACTGCGATGACTGAAATTTCCGTCGTTTGCAGTTAATGTGGCTTTGAGTTATTAACACTGTCAAGTTTAAAAGTTAGGGGGAGTCTCTGTTGGTTCAAAGGATGAGAACACTTGTGATGAAAATTGTTACTTACATTGAGTGTATTTCTTAAGGTACATCACTAGCAAATTGGAAGTCCTCAGGAAAAACAGGTGTGCCCTAAAAACTTGAAGAAACCTGATGTTATGAGAAATGAAGTGGATATAACAAACTCATACTTTCATTGTTTTGTAATTATTTCTCAACATTTCTATGGAATCCTACAATATGAACTTTTCAATGAAAAAAAGAAAAATTTGAATGATTTTTTTTTTTCAAAGTTTTTTGTCTCTGTTGACTTCATTTGTAATGTTTTTTCACATTCAATACAAATCGTTTTGAAACACATTACAATGTAGATCCAGATTTGTTCACCTGCAGTTGCCCTACGACCAAGAAATATTTCATAAGGATTCCATCAAATATATTTTTATAGAAATTTACTTTAAACGTTTTTATAAAAGCAAAAGAAGAAAAATACCAAAAAGAGAGAAAAAAAAATCTAAAAAAATAAATAAAAATGTGTGATATTTTATTTCTCCCCCCCCTTTTTTTTACTTTGTATATTGAATCTTTTGTTTATTTAAAAGAAATAGCATGAAAACAAAATAATACATATACATGTGCTTATATACAATTTTTTTTTTTCTATTTCCTTCCTATTTTTCAAATGGACATGAAATTTCCTCCCCAAACTCTCTTCAAATTCCATGAAAATGTTTTTTTTGCCAAGATTAAGCAGTAAGGCCACATAAAAGTAGGAAGGCAATAATTTTAGTTAAGATTTGATTAAGTTAAATATTCAATAATCATTTTGCTAGAAATTTGCTTTCAAAACATAATACCTTTGTAAATTTGTCAGTTTTGAGAAAAGATTGTCGGTTTTGAGAAAAGAAACGAGTATTATTGGTTGAAAAACACGATTACTAGTTCTATTGAATATTTGACATAATCAAATCTTGACCATAATTTTTTTTTTTTTATATTCTCGGAACTCAACTCGAATCCTCTTATCTTGGCTTTATTGGGCTAAGACTACACACAACTAAGCAAACGATTTTAATTTTTGTTTTCTTTTCCTTTGTGAATTATAAATAAATGATAAAAATTTATTAGACTCTTTTGTTTTCCTGTTTGTATTATGACATTACCATCAATCATTACACAAATCAAGTTTGAGGCAACAGAAGTAAAAACATTTCCTGCAGTTGGTAGTGAATCATCGTAACTAACATCCCCGAGTGAGTGAAGAGATATTCTTCCCTTTTCTGTTAGTATTTCACCTAAAGATATGAGTACATTTTGTAAACTCCAAAAAATTTTCATTTCATTTTTGGAATAAATGCTTTCAAAAAAAAAAAATTGAGAGAGGTATCTAGAGAGATATCTTTTCATTACTATTGTCAGGCGGACTTTTAGTAATGTGATTATATCTTACAATAATTCAGCGAAATGCTCTTTAGTATTACTGAGCACAAAGTACTTACTTAGTTAACCATAACTTTCAATCCAATGAGTGGATTTTTGAAGTTGCAATTTTTGCAAAAAAATTAGAAATTGGTGTTATGGAATCTACCCTTTCCAAAATAAAAATAATGCAAAAAAAGAAAAAGTCCTTTTACTGCAAATTTTGCCCACTGTGATTAAATAGATGAATCACCATGGAAGATTCATATCTATATTTTGATAAGACCCATATTTCTTAGACACTAATTGATATAAAATATTGTCTTGGGTCAAGTAATATCATTGCAGGTCAAGTTACTATTAATGATTTTCAACTCTGGTCCCAAATTTCAATGCAATCAATTATACAATTCTGAGTTTTACTTCTCATCGATTATTTTACTCATAACATATTAATTCTGTTGAGTTACGCTTCTGTCTGTTGCACAAGAACAAAGCATGGAAAATTCAAATCAAGATATTATTTCAACATGGGGATCTTTGCTTGTAAAAACTTTCGTCAAAACATCTACCATACTTTGGTATGGAAGAAAAATATCAAATGATGAACAAGTTACAATCATTTAATACTGAAAAAAGTTTCATGGAAAGAAAATCTCAATTGATTTCAAAGACATGGTAGTGATTTGGTCATTTTTTCAATCATACTTTTTACATCATTGACCTCCCTACTATTCAGGAAAATTAATATTGTTAGGGCCGGAAGAGAAGGAAGGACCAAAAGGAATTATCTTCATTGTACAGTGGCAAGCTGGCAAGAGAAACTCAAAAAATTACTCATAAAAATGTTTACAAAAATCTCATCCATTTCAACAGGGAAGAAATTTGCTGACAGAAATGCGAAGGTATGTGGCAAATTAACAAACAATTCAAACATTAATATCACATACACACAGCATTTAAGAATATGTTTTTAATGTTGCCAAGTACTTGTTATTTTGTAGCTAAAGCTCTTGGAATGGCAAATAAATAGCTAATTATTTCCAATTGAGTTCATAGCAAAAAATGTTGAGTATCATACATATATGTAGTTAATTAAAGTACATGAGCAAATATAATAACTATGCTTAGACCTGAGAACGAGTTAAAACAAAAACAAACTGAACATTCACATTCATTGAACTTGAATTTAATCTGCTATTGTAGTTTTGGAAAAAAAATCAGCCTGATACAACTGGAAAATGATGAATTTAGCAACCCTGCCTTAAGACAGTCCGTTCATAAGTACAAGTTGTTGGTTACCCGTGGACTACCTGAATATGAATTATCTAATGTACTGTACATGTTTATCAAGATGTATTTTCATTCATGAAAGTGCGTGAATTATATTTTCGGGCCAAATAAATTCCTTAGGAATGCATCTACAATTTATGGCAAATATTGAGATGATAAAAACTTGACATAAATTTAAATTGTTGAAGAAGAGTAATATTTTTACCTTATTTTCCTTGAATTCCTTGAACAAAAATTTTGTTATTAGTCGTCAAACTTGGGGGTGGGGAGAAAAAAAATGTAGGTATTACTTGTCCAATTTAACGATTAAGTTAAGAATTAACAGTATTTGAAAAAAATTAGTTTTGACAGTGTTTATGAAATCAGAATCCAAATCGATTACTTCACTTGAAGTCATTAAAGATAGTATATAGATATTTTTAAGAATTCATAAGTATTTGATGAATTATTTTTCAGTTAGTAATTTCATTTGCCATATCAATTCTATCATGGATTTATATCGGGTCTTATTCAAATATCTTGTAAATAATTGCATTACATTAATTTTTAATGGAACATGAAAATTCTACTCATATCTTAAAATCTTCACTTTTGAAATATTTCTTGAGAATCTTTAGTTTAGCACTCAAAAGGAAATGGGTAAACAAAGATATTTTAGCGATCACTTATAATATACAAAAGTAAAATTAACCTGTAGTTTTATATCTTTAGTATAGAGCATCTATTCAAGAATTTTACAAAAATTATGTTAGCATTATCATAAATATTGTTCAGCTAGATTATAGATATGTCTAGTTCCAGTTTGATCTGGTTGTAAAAACAGATCTAGATTATACATTTAAGTAGATATCAACATTAAAGGTATACTTAGATGAACATAAATCTAGATCTCAATAGTTAAATCCAATTCTGATTAGAGAGAACAGAGTCTGTCCAATTAGATGGTGGATTGATATTGATTAAGAAAGATTGATGAAGAAAAATATAGTATTGAGTTATAAATCTGGATATGATCAGTTACATCAAATCAGTTCAACCCTGATCCAGACATCTATAGTCTGTCATTATATATCAATACCTTACTAGTTTCTATATATATTATAAAAAGATGAGATCTGTATGTAATTGGTCAGATTTGGGTATTACTTGATAGATTTAGTTTACATATCTATTGATATATAGATATAGATCACAGCATGGTCAATCAATGCAACCTTTGATCAGGACCATCACATCCAGACAAGTTGGTTCCGCACCATAAAACGTTGCATTTGCAAATCATTTTATGCATTTTTTATAAATGAATGAATGAATTGAATCAATAAATAAATAAAATCACTGAGCAATCCTTACCTTCTTTGATCTCCAATCTCAGATGTTCCCAGACCCCACAGAGTGTGAGGAATGACTTTTTAAACCACTCAGGGATGAAAATATTAGCCAATAAAAATCATTTCTGTGATGAAAAGGGTGCTTAAGATGTGGAACCACTGTTAAATAAAACTAAGAGAGGATGGATAATATTAATTTACAAGATGTAATGGCTGGTCAGCCTCATTGCAATAAATAAATAAGAGTTCTTCATCCACAAAGTTATAGGACATCGAGGGGAAAAAAGTATCTAAGCTTTTTCGAGTTTTGACATCAAACCAATGAACAAAAATCCTTGAAGTTGAGAAATTCAGATGAAATAAAAATATGGCTAGTCTTGAGCCTGGAAGAAAGATTGAAGGTAGTGAATGCAAACAACCTTCACTATCAATATATTTTTTTGTTTAAACAAAAAACATTTTAAATTCCATCAGATAACTTTTCAGAACAAAATTTATCACAGGTAATTCAAAGATTTTATTCAGTTTTTCTTTTTTGACTGGGTTCAACTTATTTTTCTGTCCATTCTGTTTTCTGTGATTTTCACATCTTCACTTTACAAATCTTACATCAATTCTGTACACACAAACAACAGAAATCGTATTTAGAACAATAGTTACATATAGACATTTCAGTAAGAAATACAGATATAAGTAGATATGGTTGAGAATCAGATGATACCAAATTTCTGAAAAAATTGGAAATATATTCACAAGTAATTTTACATGCTTCCAATAATCCATAAGATCTTTGTTTCCTCTGGAAATATGTCAGTTTTGAGGAAGATAATTTTTTTTTTTTTAGTCATAGAGGGAAGGGGTCTATTTACAATTTAACTAGAATGCTAAACTGGATTGTTACTTTCTGTCAGTTATACATATGGATCAAACGTACAAAAAATTATTTGCAAAATTTCTTTTCTTTCTTCCCCCTGAAAATTGGTATTGTCTGAATCTTAACCATAAAAAAAAAAAATCAAAACATACTTTCATTCTGCCATTTCTATTAAAAGTCAATTCTTTACTGATAAATTTCGAGTTGAGCCCCAAGAGAATTTATTTACAAGTTTTGATAACAGAAGGAAAATGTAGTTAATTAAGTACAATTGTTTTCTAACACCAGGAATCATAGATATGAAAATTAAAAATCTTAAAATCTCTGTACCATTCTATTTCAAGGATGCCGGATTCGGCTAGAAGGAGGAGATAATCCGAGCTTTATCTCATACTTACCCTACAGGGCTGATATTGAACCTACTCGCTTGATTTCTAAATTCGATGCCTTTCCAATACCCATGTTGGGTAAGTCATGGAGATAAAAATTGAAGCCCATCCGGCAACCCTGTTCTATTTTCTAATTAGAGATATTTCTATTGAAATCTTGAACAAAATTTTCCCCAATCTGGAAAAAAATGTCTCATGTAAGACACCAGTCAGGGAAAATGATTAAGTTTCCTTCAAACATGTGACAAATAGTTGGGTTTCTCACTAGTCTGACTACTACATAGTGCCAGTTACTGGATATTCATCCTTCTATTCAAATAATGTGAAAACAACCCATTTACTCTCCGATTACAACAGACGATCGAAAAGATGTATAAATTATAAAAATACAAGTCTCAATTATCTCCCTTCCACGATTGGTTACACAGAAGAAGTAATCTCCCTTTAAAACAAACGATAACGCAAAACGACAAAGTTCTCTGATTGCTATCCCACAACTACACTTTTTTTTTTTTTAATCAGCTGCATTCATTGAAATGCAACTGCTTACGAATGATAATAGCTTCAATGGATTTTGAAGTCAAATTGAGTTATTTTTCAAAGATGAAGCAGGCTACTTAGAAATTGGTCAATGTGAAATGATCTCCCCATCAAACAAGGAAACTAGAATTAACTCATTTGGAGGTTCTTAAACTCTAATCATCAAATAGCAAAAAGTAGCAATTCATCACGTTCTTAGGTTATGGTTTTTGAGAGTGTGTGGGTGTGTTTTGATAACTTTCTACTGGCAGAAATAAAGACCAAAGAGAAATTATTCTATGTCAACTACTTAATTCATGTAAAGCTAAGGCAGTACAATATATATATATGTATATATATATATATATATATATATATATTGTAACACTTTTAAACGACGGCACAGAAACTCTGATCCTTATGTAATTAATCTTGTCATATTTTATGGGTAATATGCTAGTATATGTATAAAAGATAAAGGAGTCAGTGAAAAGGATAAGCAGCCCAACACTTCCATCCTAATCAGGAATTGTAAATGCAGTGGATAATGAAATAAACAAGTCACATTCACAGAGACAGTAAAAGCAACAGACCCTGTATAAGATCATTGGGAACAGATTGATCTCTTCATGACTGTTTATACCTTGTGTAAGTAAATACATATTACTAAAACAATAATTGAAGCAAAAATTCATTTCAGTAATGTGTTATTTGTTCACAAGCTTATCCCAATAAGATACGTAGCAACTGACTGACTTTAAATGTTAAAATAATGGGAATACTTTATGTGAAGTAGTAATGATATCTTGATTTTATTATTTATTAGATAAAGTATTTTTGACCAATGATAATCTTTGACATTTCTTTTGGTTGCTTTTCATTGAAACTACTCATACCATCAATCGACAGCCATGAGTAAACAGCATGGATTAGAAATAGAGGATAGGTCCTCGGTGAGACTCGAAGTCATGTCTTTTTTGCCTCAAAGTCTGATTATCCATGCTGTAAAGGCTCTTGTAGCTCAAGAGGTAAAGCAGCTGGTATAAATAACCAAGCCTCCCAAGGCAAAAGGGATGCGAGTTTGAGTCTCACCTATCCTTTATCTCTGATCCGCAGTTTACTTATGGTCCGAGTAATTGTAATGTTAATGAGCTGAAATAGAGATGAACGTATAGCAGAGACATAAAATAAATGAACCACGACGGGAGAGAAAGAAATAACTAATAAAGTGTGAAGTCAACTTTATCTTACAATGTCATTGTTGCTGATTTCTCTCATTAACTTCCAATAGAGCCAAAGAGTTTTTAGATATTTAGGTAGTAAGAGAAACAGAAAGAAAAGCCTCACATGGTATACAGGAAAACCCTAGTAGAAATGAGTAGCCCATGAGTACAAATCAAATGTGCTACAATATTATCAAACTGTATTAGCATCAAATAATCAAGTCAGGAGGAAAGTGTTATCTAAGATACGGCTTCTCAAACAAGGGTTCCCAATCCCCAAAGGGGGCTAGAAATGAATTTGAAAAAGATTTTTTTTACGAAATATAATAATGCAACCAATGTTTTTAAAATTTTCATCTATACAATGTACTCATTCTGGTGCTTATTGTAAAATGGTTTGATGCTATATACTAATTAAAAAAAAAAAAAAAAAAAATTCATGTTATGTTTTAAAAAGTAATTTTGCAAAAAAAAATTTACTTTTTAAAATGTAAAATAAAAAATAAAAATTAGTGTATATCATCAAAACATTTTACAATAAGCACCAAAAGAAGTACATTTTTGTATAGAGGTAAAAAATTTTAAAACTTTACTTGTAATAGTGATAGTATCTTGATTTTTTTATTTATTAGATAAAGATATGTTTATTTTATCTCTCAACAAGAGGAAGTAAGATCTTTCAGAACATACAACTCCATTGATAATTGATTTAAAGGAAAATCAAATTAAAAACACTGCTTGATTTGTAAAGTGATTTAAATATAATCATGAGTATATATTTGTAAAGGTGTAAATTATATGCTTTTAAGAAGATTAGATGATATCAAGAAACTAAACTCCTTTCATGTGATAACTAAATATAAATCATATATACATTGCAATTTTCGACACATTTTGGTCATTTTACGGTTAGTTACTGTTAGATTATGACTATAACAATAAGTAAAGGGGTCATAAAGAATTTACTTTAAGAGGTTGCAAGAAAATTTGCCTTATCAAAAGGGGCAGCTAATGAAAAACATTTGAGAAGCCCTGAAAAATTTCATTACAGTATAAAAATTAATTGCATTTTGATTATTTCCATGTTTTTTTATCCGTTGCTTTAAGATAATCTGATGAAGAAAGTTTTTGAAGTTTATTTTTATAAATGATCTCTCAAACAGTAAAAACAATTTGAATGAAATTAGAACTGTACAAAATTCATTTTTCAAAAAAAAAAAACAAAAAAAACAAACTTTGTACACTGAAGCCAAACATCAAGTCGGAAAATCTTCAACTCAAACCTGAGAGCTCGAAGCATTCAACCGAAGATGAACACCTGAATCTGACATTGAGTGGGTGAGGCTCATTAAACACTTAAAGGAAAGCTAACATATTTGGTGGCATATAAGACCCCTTTTTATTTCATCAAGGAAAAAAAAATTTAAAAATGCTTTTCCCAGAATTCCTCTCATTTATTACCAATCTGAAAAAATTAAGCTCTTCCTCGACTTCTAGCCAATGTGAGGCTGGACAAGATTATGTTTACCTTTTGAACAATTTTGGGGAAAGAAAGTAAGTCTCATAAGTCATTAAATACAGTAACTTCCCAACAAGAGGAGGTAAGATCTTTCAAAACATACAACTCCATTAATAATTTGAAGGAAAATTAAATTAAAAACACTGCTTGAATTATTAGGTGATCTAAATAAAATCATGGGTATATATTTGTACAGGTGTGTGTGTGTATATATATATAACATATAAAAAAAACAAAGGTGAAAGGTTACACTGTTGGCAGTGGCACAAAATGATGCACTTGTTATTTCTTATTTATTGTAAAAGTAACTTGTAAGAAGCACTATTCTTACAGACACTTTCATACTTGAAATTCATCGGTTATAAAATTGTTCTGAATGGATTAAATAATAATCTATACACACGTTCACGAGTATTATAGAATTACAAGATTTTCTTTTATCGAGAAACTTTATGAAAATGATAGTTTCCTTCAGAGCCAAACTTAGACATTTCTTCAAGTTACTTGATAATACCTGTTGAAAAAACTGTTCAATAATCCTGACCTTATTTTGAAGGATCATCTGTTCTGTTGAAGATGCTTATAACTCATTTTCCTTTATAAGTTTTTAAAGTTAGATGATATCAAGAAACTAGACTCCTTTCATGTGAAATATATTTCTACCATACTTAAAGCTGCTTCTTCTTATATGCTACTCCTTCACTGAACTCAGGCGTTCCCTTATATAACACAGTGTGATGTAAGGCAAATAGATGGTGGGCCCCGACATTTTCACCAATATATATTAGTGCCCACTTGTCTAGAAAATCTTGATTAGAAACAGAATTTTGTTTTGACCACATAAGTTCGATATTTCAAGCTGAGTGTGTTTTTGCCAAACAACTGGACACAATACAGTAAGCCTATTTAATTTAAGCCAGCAAATTCACTTTAAAAATGAAATGAATTGGACAAAAACATTTCAGTAGTCAATGAGTAAATCTTAAAAATTGAGAATTTCCTCACGGGAGCTTGGCTAAAGAATATGTGAAGGTGTAAAGCTAAAGGTTCAAAGAAAATATTTTCCAATAAATACTGAAATTTGTTATACTTGGTAATATATTGGAGTTTTTTTGATGGTATTATTTCATAAAAACAAATATCGAATGCCTTTGTCAATTTGTTAAAAATCTCAGATAAAGTATTGTCTATAATTGTGAAGAGTCATTAACATAACTTTTGTTTAGACAATCTAATCTCTTCTTCCCATCTTTGTTGTTGACACAAAGTTTTGTCGGATTCATTCAATGGCCCTCTCCAGGTGTAAAATGAAAGAGAGTCTCTCCGATCAGCTTTTCTCCCTTGCAATGAAAAGCCAAGCCAAAATAAAACAGTATCTAACAGAAAATTTAAATGTTAACTGCGCTACGTGTAGATATTCTATTTCAGCAACACATACAGAACAGCTAGTTCATCTTGGATATGTAGATGATATTTTTATCTTATGGCAGCACCAGGAGGACATTTGGGTCCAATTGGATCATGTCAACTTGATTAGAACCTCCATTCAGTTCGCAATGGAGAAAAATAGCAAACTTTCTTTTTTTTGCAGGTCTCGGTGACTCACACAGAAGGAGGATATCACATGAGTGTGTACAGAAGACCAACATTTACACTGAACACTGAACTTTGAATCAAATCATCCGTTGTGCATTGAGAAAGCAATAATTAGTTATCTTTAACACCAGGCTCAAGTCATCAGCAAAGATCCAACAATTCTAAGGAAAAAATTGAGGGATATTAGTAGCACCTTCCACTGAAACAACTACCTGTCCTTGGTCGTTTCAATAGTTGGTGGTCCTGTGAGTTCTCCTATGTAAGAGGTGTGGTTGAACCGATCCAAACGTTTTGTTGATGCTATAACATTGTAAAACTACTCTTTGCAACCTCCTTGAGAAGGGTCTGACAAAAGATTACGAGAGGAAGCTGACGGAGACAGCATACATTGGTTTTTTGATGAATCGAGCAAGTACGGATTTCAATAATGTAGTTTTCCTTACTTTGAAAAACAACACGTATAGTTTATTTGAAATCGCTCAAGGGTTTGGTTAATGGTATGTCTCTAAACCAAATGCTGCAAAAAAAAAAAAAAAAAAAAAAAATCGGATTGTTGGTATAACAGTGACTATAACTTTCTTTGCTCAGGAAGAGACTGATTGGAGACATTATATTTTTCACCTGAAGAGGGCTGTAGAATGAATCACCTATCGGCCACCCATGAATATTGCTCATCCTCACAGTTATTTGACCCAAAGCACTATAATGGGAGACACCCGTACAAAATTCTGACATCAAACCAAAAGACAAAGCTTAAATTCCTGGTTCATGGAAAGAATATATTAATCAATCCCATAATCTTAAAAAAATCCATAAAATTCAGTTTCCAAAAGAGAAAAATTTTGTAACATTGAACTGAAACATTAGGTAAAATAAATCAATACCTCAAAACTCAGAGGTCTTAGTACAACTCAATAGAAATTCCCGCAAAAGCTGTTATGATTATCTTGGTGGAAATACCTAAACATCACATAATACAGAAGTTATGTCATCACAATCAT
This sequence comes from Thysanoteuthis rhombus, assembly GCA_963457665.1. Taxonomy (NCBI): domain Eukaryota; kingdom Metazoa; phylum Mollusca; class Cephalopoda; order Oegopsida; family Thysanoteuthidae; genus Thysanoteuthis; species Thysanoteuthis major. The sequence continues at coordinate 32,767,820 of OY735211.1, read as the reverse complement.
ATTGGGCTAAATTAATCTGTAAATTTTACTGGAGCCTCAATAGGTAAAGTATTAATACGATGAATAGATTCAGCCATATCACATTGAATACACCAGTTCTTGAATGATGACTAAAGTTGAGCAACATCAAGCCTGGTCAGTACCTAGATAGGTGACTGTTTGGGAATACCAGGTGCCATAGGCAGCTGAGGACTATATAATAGAACCTCCCGTGGCAGGTATGGTAATTCTCCAAGGAAACTGATCTTCACACTATATTGAATAATGCAAGCCATAGTACCCTAGCCATAATGAAAGCTTTGACAGCCTGGCTGCAAGTGACAAGAAATGAATGAGTATGATTAATAACAAATTCTCTTCTTACAAGAACAATGCAACACTGTAATAATGGAGAGATTTGTTCAATATGAAAAATGTGCATTAAATTTTATGTTACATTTTCTTTTGTAAAATCCCAAGTATCAAATAGAATCAATATATGTCAAATAAAAAGGCCAGTGATAGATCACATCAGTTCCACAAGTCAATCACCATTTGCAGAGGTTCCCTCTGCTGGTTGGGACATGCCTCAAGGTTCCCCCCAAAACTAGCAAATCTGGCTGTTAAAAGACAAGAGAAGGCAGCCCAAGATGAGCTGGCAAGAGACACTGAAGAGAGACCTCTGATTAGTCAACACAGGCGGAACGACACAAGAAGACAGGATGCAGACACGGTGCTTTACCAGTGTCAAACGACAGGAGCAACAGACTGACATTTTGCTTTATAACTTAAGATCAAATATTAAACTGCTAAGACCATTTTTGAATTTTACACAGACATCTTGTTTTCATAGAGAAACTGACTATGGTGATTAAGTTGAAAAGCACTTGATCCCTAGTAGACAGTGGGCTACAGGGTAGCCAGATTATGCTAGAATGGGAGATAATCCAAGCTTTATCTCAGACTTACCTAACACTGTCACGAGAATAGCATCAAATTTGGAAATCATGCAAGTCTGGGGGATGGCTAGCCTCAAGAGGTAAGTATTGAACCTCTGCCTCCAGACTAACTCAATTTCTGAACTTGGCACAATTCCAATATTTGGACTGGGTAAGTATTTGAGATAAAGCTTGGATTATCTCCCTGTGTAGACCAATTTGGCAACCTGGGTATGCTTTGTGATGGTTGGTAAATAATAATCAAAATTTAGCTTCCAACAAAAATTAAGTTGAAAACTTTCAGAGCATTAGTGGTAAACCTGAAAAAAAAATTATGCAAATTTCTTTCATAAGTTGAAAAATTTGCATTCTCATAGTTTGTATGGTATTACTTTGGCTAATTTGCAATAAGACTTGTATGTGCAAAATAGGCATGTAAACCTATGCTCCTAATATAAGAAAAATGTCAATTTATTCATTTTGCAAAAGAAATCCTGGTTAAGGCTACATTTTGATCCTCCAAGATTGTAGTCAATAGGTGTTGAATTTCATCCTTGTAAAATCTATCTAAGAGATACTAATTTCAATGCATTTTATCAAAGATCTCTCCACCTTTATCCGCTATATTTCAAATACTTATAACTGATGTTTTTTTACACATCAATGGTATTAAGACTTGGTATAATGACAAAGCTATCAATCAAGACAATCACCTTCAGACCATGACAATACATTATAAAAAATAAAATAAATAACAATAAAACTCGAACGAACTTGGATTACTAATCACTACTCCAGAAAGTAAAGCTATAAAGTGGTCATCATTATCCAGTTTTGTAACCTAAAATTTGCTCGTTGCATTAATGCAGTGAGCAGACTTTAAAAACCAAATTTTACTCCAAATATATGCATCATATTTGTTTTGGAACTAGTAATAGTGACTGTCAGAGTTGAGCTGTGATTAGGGAGGGGGGGAAAAATATATCAAGATGAAGGTAAATAGTGGTTAAAATCAATACATCATCTAATAATAATGAAAAATAAATAATGAAATAATTGCTAAAATTCACCTTTTAATAAGAAGTAAATGACTTTTATGTTAATTCAATTATTAGTTTTTCTTCAACTTATGAGTAAAAAAACATTCCTGTATCTTGCCTGTAATATGGTAAGTCTACAAAAGGACAGTTTAGTGTATTAATCAACTCTATAAGAAAATTCCTAATGGAAAAGGAAAAGATGCTGGTTGAATGTGACCCACTGGTTGTCACCATTAGAAATCATAAGATCCATATCATATTGAGCTAAGCGGATGTAATAAACATAATTACAATAATTTTAGTGATTCATGTGTTTTCTTGTACTACAGTAGTACCCCTTTATATAATGGATGTTTGAGTCTAAGAAAGACAACCACATTATAACTGAACTGTGAATAAGTCAATTACTAGTACTGAACCAAGTACACCGCAGAACGAAGGTGTTATTTTTTATCACAAAATCAAAGAAATTGTGTAAAACGCCATGTAGTTAAATGTCAGTTGATTGCAAATTGAAAAAATTTGATATTTTAGTCATATTAAGTGAGTCTTTTGATGGAATTTAGTTTTCATTCTGGTTTTCTGGAAGAGTAGATGATATTGGGGTCTATCACCCACCTGCCTTATATTTTGAACTGCGCTGTATTGAAGGAGGCTTGTATTATTCTTGTGCTGTTGCCTGATGTTCGAAGAATATGAAGATCAAAATTTTGTTAAATTAAACACGAGTGAGAATAATCAGATGGAAAAAATTACACATGCTATGATCCCTTGTGCTGCAAAAAGGATGCAATATAATAAGAGGACATTCTGTATGTCGCCAAAAATTTCCATTAAGTCTTGGATTAATTCAATGTTTCTTTACCAAAAAATACAGATTATGAATTTAATAGTTAGTTTCAGTCAAGAGCAATGTTCCCTCAAATTTTTCCATGGCCTGCACGGGATTAAAAAGCCTGTGAACAATAGAAAAAGTGGAGTGTGCAGAAGATATTTTCACTTTTTTGAGACAATCATTGATTTCTTTTTATATAATGTTTGTGAAAAATGGTCAGTTATAATAAAAAGTGTATAATAGAAGAAATGATTTATTTGGTGTATTGATTTTTCTCTATGTATCAACTTGTAGATAAAACCTTTGCATAAACCACCATTCAAATGATGCTACTTAAAAGATGAGTGAGATGACAATAGCTTTTTGGGCTATGTAGTTGAATCCTCTCTTTTCTGAGGTCTTCAACATTCTTGCGTGGCATTAAAATTTCAAAGTGTGGCATAATCTTCCCTTGTGCATAGCCTCAAAGCTATAAGGGAACACTGGTCAGGAGCTTTATTTTATAAACCAAAATGAGTGAAATGCTACCCTTTGTTAACATGAATGCATGTATATATTTTAGTTTTGAATATCATACACTGATTTACTTAAACTAGTGTCCCTATCTTGGCTGTTATAATCACAATGTTTCGGCTGTAGTACCCTCTGGCCCCCTTCAGATGTCTGTCATAGTTAGTAATGTCAGAATTTTTAACTAAAATCTTCATTCAATCCAGGATTGTAGATTGAATGAAGAGTATGGCTCAAAATTATCAGATGGCTAGCGATTAGAGCTGACACCTGTAGAAGGCCGGAGGGTACGGCAGCTGAAACGTTGTGACTATAACAACCAAGATGGAGAAACAAGTGCAGTAAATCAGTGTATAATGATAATCACTTATCTCAGAAATTCAGAAAAAAAAAAAAAATTTCTCTGATATTCCAAATCATACACAAACTAATGCCTTGTCAATAAATTCTTCAGGTAGTAAAAACAAACAACCTTGTTAAATAAATATTGATTAGTATAAACAAAAATGAACAACAATGCAAAAATGATTTTTGCTACATGACTTACAGTTGTTGATGCACTCGAAAATATTTGAAGTTTATATGGACCTGGATAAAAATGATGAAATAAAATAAAAAAAGATTTAAATTCCATCCGTTTATCCGCATATACATGGACAAACTCAATGCGAAATCATTTGGTCAAGTCTAAAAAATGGCTGGGAGAAAAATTGAAAATGTGATACAATCAAGGGTAAGTGTAATAACTAAAAATTAAGAGTTTCAAAACTTTACACCAGTGGTTTTGAAACTGTGCCACGGCACAATGATGTACTGAAAACTATTTTACAAGTGAGTGGTGTTAATCCTTCCAAATATGCAAATGTGTATTTTGAGTCTGGAACATGTCCAGAATGGGTGTCATGTCTCTCCTGTGCCTGCCACAGGGTTGCTAATCTAGTGGATTCATTACTAGATTTTGTGAGATCTCAACCTTTTTAGCAACAGATACAAAGAAAAGTATGCTGATAGCAAAAGTTTTTTTTATTGCCCACTGAAATGTTTTAATCTAATTTATCATTTCTAAAGTAGTATTTTATATATATATATATATATATATATATATATATATATATATATATATATATATATATATTTTAATGGAGTATAGAGTTGGTGAGTCATGTGAGTCAATTATATTTTTTAGGGTGTTGCCATGCAATGAAATTCTAGAATCACTGCACTCCACACCATAATTGAAGGGGCAGAGTGGTGTAATGGTTACCGACACAGAAAATGGAATTGGTGGACAGAGTTCAAATTTTCACTGAAGCTGAAACCTGTAAAGCAATCCATCTCAAAGAAAGTTACTCTGGCAGAAAAAATTTACAGCTTAGCAGTTACCATTGCTGATGCCAAGTTTTGGTAAAAGAAGGCTTGGGGCCAACAACTATTCTTCAAACCTACTTGCCACAGAATCTGCAGCTCTATACCCCCCAAGGAGTCTACAGGAATGAACAAAAATATGCCATAATTAGAGGATATCAGGGTTGCCAGATGTCTTCTGTCACAAAAGACCACATTTGAATGGCTTGAGACTAAATTAAGTAGCTTCAGTACCAAAATAATCAAATGACTGAGAATTCACTATCTGATTAAGCTTGCAAGAAAAATGGATATCTATCATTGATGCATAACATGTAATCAATGTATTTGTGAACATTACAAAAACTACTTTTCTCTGAAGAAAAGATGAATGGTTCATTCAAAATTTACTCAGAAGAGCAAAGTCTCTTCTACATAAAAATACTGAAAATAGTCCATTAGGATTTGAAGCAAACAGAAATTGAAAAAATCTTGGTAATATTTTGTGAATTGATATGGCGAATTTCCATCACAGCAAGTTTTAAGACCATTAAAAAATTTAACAGTCCGGAGTTTTATTGAAAGAATCTGTAAAAAAATCCTGTATTGGAAAATGACCTATTACAATTAAATGACAAGCCCCCAAAAATGCATTCCAGACATTTTATCATAGCTATACTTTGGAGCCTTCTATTTTTCCCAATATTCTCTTCCATAATCATCCTCCTTCGTTTTTATAACAGTATTATGACTGACCCCACACTATAACCCAACATTACCAGCAGATACGTCTAATTGATGGTATAGTTTTCTTTTCAATCGATTTCTTGTCTTCAGATTTCAATTCACAGATCTCAGCGTTTTACTTTCTGGGATCTTCTAAATTTTCGCCACTTTCAAACCATTTTGTAGCATCATAAACTGAAGTGCATTTAAAACATGTATTTTTAGAAAACTATTTTGAAGGTCTACAATAGTGACACAAAGATTATCTATCGTAATTTGTTTGATAGAATTAAAGTGACACATTCTTAAAGTCAAATAACACATAACTTGCATTAATTGGTAACTTGAATTTGAACTCATTTCAAAAGACACATCATTTACCATGGAATGTGCTTTGATTTAGTTGGTGCATAAATTAGAGTTCATAAATACATTGACCACACATTATGTATTTCGGATCATATCATTCATGTAAGGGATTATCTTTTGTAAACTTTCCTTCAGTATGAAACCTTCATTTTTGAGCCAAAAAGCTTTCAGTATCAAATTTGCCTAATTTCCTCTTGAAAAATACCAAATGGCAACCCTATTGGATATTTTTACCATCTTAAAAAAAAAGAGACAGCTAAAATGTTGGCACTCACAATAGTCAAAAATATTGCTTGAATTGACTAGAAAATGTGTGTATAGTTTCATTCATCAGAACATCATTTTAAGCAATTGCAATCAGAGGCATAGCTTCGATGATGGGTGGGTCATTTCAAAATGAACATCCCCCTCCCCCACTGGAGTGTGCTCCCAAAAGCTTTAAAAATCATACTTCACCAACTGCATTTCTAAAACTATAACAGATATATTTGTACGTACGTGAATGACATGAATTATAATTCAGCTTTTTGGTTTGCCTTTCACCTATTAAGTAACAGCACATATTTCTTGCAATTTTTTGTTTTTCATCATATAACACTAAAACGTAGAAGGCCCCTCAAATCTCTAGCTACACTACTGATTGCAATGGAGGCAAAATGATACAATGTCATCTACAGGAAATGATTCATATATGTCGTCCTTAGACTGAATGAATTGGCAGTGCGATGTTGGTTGCTTTCAGAAAAATGGCACTTGGGTCAACTGAACGTAAGTAAAAAGAAAAAAAATGAATTGGGACATGCATGTAAATATATCAAATTTATTATAAATCTTAAATATGCAGATTTTTTTTTTCAAATCAAGAATCTACCTTCATTTACGCTCACAACCCAAAGCATCAATTAATGCATATTGATTGAAATGATTTTAAAATCTAGCACACAGGTGATCATCTTGTTCAGAGTTGCCAGATTTGGCTCACAAGGAGAGGTAATCCGAGATCAGATTATCTCCCTTGTAGCCAAATTTAGTAAACTTGACTGATAACCAGTTAAACCATTTATAGAAGGAAAAAAGCCTTTAACCCTCATTAGAAATCAGTTTTTCTTTTTCACAAAAATGTACAAAATCTCACCCTTCACCAGAATATTGAGTTGGTTTATCAAACAGGACACAGGCTTAAATAACAGGTCTTCACAAAGAGAATTTTTTTTAACTTCTCAGCTTCTTTGGCTGAGTGATTAAATCTCAGGATTACAGATCCAAGTCTTTGCATGGATGTGAATCTTTCTGCAGGCCATTTTGTTTCCTTGGATTACCAAGTTAAAATAATGTATATTTGAGTTGGGTAGAGAAGTTCCTGTTGCCACTGGTAAATTCTTATTCTGAACCATATTTACCAAAGACTTGTAAATTTGGAAATTCTTGAGATTACTATTATTAAAATAATTTTTTGAGAGCAACAAAATGGAGTATTTGATTACTAAACTAAGCAGACGCTAAAGAAAAGTACACTTTGGTTAGTATGAATAAGAGGGAAGGGTGAATAAGGACTCAAAATTTTGTCTACAAAAAACAGCAGTACAAACTTCAACAAAGTTGAGGAAAATACAGTAACACTAACCCATTAACTTATAATGACTGAAATATCAGTCATTGTGGTTGTATGGCTAAATCGATAAAATTTTTGTTTTATTGTAATTAATGGTAACAGTTTTATTGTGAGCAAGGGCTTTTATCTGGCCATGGATAACTTACAATGGAAAATGGGCTTTCATCTTGCAATGGATAACAATTATTCTTCCCCAACTGCTGCAGTTAATGGGTTAGGAATTATTTTCCTAAGCTTTTACATCAAATCACAAATAAGCATTTTTTTCCACATTTTCAAAATAAGTCTTCAACTAAGATACTGTGGTTTTCATTTTGTACTCATGGTTCTATTTTTTTAGAAATTAGAAGCATGTTTCATAATTTTTTTCTTCTTATTTGTACACAAACATTGCATGTAGAGATGCAAATGATCGCAAAAATTATCACCTAATTTGTTATCATTGCTAAGTTTTTCAACAGAGACAGATGAAAAAAAAAATGATCTAAGCAAAATATTATATTGATTTTCACTATTTTTTACCACCATCTTAATTTTTTAGTTTTTATCACAACTCAACTCAGGCCATAATTCTATGAAGGTAAAAAGTAGTCAAAATATTGGGTTACAATACTTCATCTAATAGAAATAAAATAAGCAAATCAAAATTATTCATCTATAAAAAGAAAAGTCACTGAAATGATTCCTTTAATAGTTGATATATATCATCAATTGTAGATTTTGTTAAACAGAACTTTTGAGGGCCTTTTGATGGGAGTTGGGCAAAATGATGTGTTTTAAGTTTGATCGGTGCAGAAATTATATTTGCTATAAAAAGCTTAAGGATATAATTTTAAAAAATGGCTTGAATAGACATTATTTTAAAACTGACTCCATAAATTGCTAGGACTTGGAAAAAGAGGTTTTATAAAAGCATAAACCCATTTTCTTCTTGCTATATGGGAAAGGGTTTTACAGGAAAACAATTCAATGAAACAAATAGTTTTGGTGAATCACCATTTGGCACTTCAGAATTAGAGAAAGAAAAATACCATTGGACTAATTTTGCCAATTTACTCTCATCTTCATTTGAAATGTTTTATTATTCATCACAACTTTAACTCAGGCTGTCACTTCTACTTCTTGTAGGCAAAATTAATTCAATGGCTTGAAATACATCATCTAATAATAAAAATAGAGGCATAGTGAGAGATTCGGGAGCCTGAAGCGCTTGACATTGCACCATTCAACATTTAGTGAGATTTGTCAGTAGAAATGCAGTGTGTGATCAACCCTCTATGAAGCTTCCCTCCACTTTTCAAATAGTCTCTTCCTTACCTCTCAGCTATGCCTCTGTACGAAGAAAATTAGAAAAAATGTCTCATAGATGCCATTTATAATGAAAGAAAGAGTTTTTATATGTGCGTGTTTTGAGATTGGAACATGCAAAAGCAGAAGTGAATAGATTTTGTTCCTAGAAAGGCAGCTTTTCTTGAATCAAGCCTTAAAAAGAGAGAAGAGTTATGTTTTTTCCGACTTCATACTCTGAAACTAAAAATTAATTGTTGCAATTGAAATAGATTTAAAAAACATCCCAAATTTTGCATTCATGTCATGAAAAACACTTATCTTGTATTTCTGAAAATCCTTTCCAAAATAACAATGTTTTTTAGTAGGTTTTTATTTTTCATTTCAATAAATTTAGAATATGAAGTTGAGTAATGCCCCATCCCCATGGAAAATAATAAATGAATTGTTAAATTTTTGTGATTGCAAACATGCACTGATATGCTAAGTGCTTCGAGTTGAGACTTGATTTCACAATTGTTTATGCATGTAAGAGAGGGAAAAGAGAAAGAGAAGGAACAAAAAGAGAGAGTGGGGGGAGAGAGAGAAGAGAGAGTGGGGGGAGAGAGAGAAGAGAGAGTGGGGGGAGAGAGAGAAGAGAGAGTGGGGGGAGAGAGAGAAGAGAGAGTGGGGGGAGAGAGAGAAGAGAGAGTGGGGGGAGAGAGAGAAGAGAGAGTGGGGGGAGAGAGAGAAGAGAGAGTGGGGGGAGAGAGAGAAGAGAGAGTGGGGGGAGAGAGAGAAGAGAGAGTGGGGGGAGAGAGAGAAGAGAGAGTGGGGGGAGAGAGAGAAGAGAGAGTGGGGGGAGAGAGAGAAGAGAGAGTGGGGGGAGAGAGAGAAGAGAGAGTGGGGGGAGAGAGAGAAGAGAGAGAGGGGGGATAGAAAGAAGAGAGAGGGGGGATAGAAAGAAGAGAGAGGGGGGATAGAAAGAAGAGAGAGGGGGGATAGAAAGAAGAGAGAGGGGGGATAGAAAGAAGAGAGAGGGGGGATAGAAAGAAGAGAGAGGGGGGATAGAAAGAAGAGAGAGGGGGGATAGAAAGAAGAGAGAGGGGGGATAGAAAGAAGAGAGAGGGGGGATAGAAAGAAGAGAGAGTGGGGGATAGAAAAGAGAGAGAGGGGGGATAGAAAGAAGAGAGAGTGGGGGATAGAAAAGAGAGAGAGGGGGGATAGAAAGAAGAGAGAGGGGGGATAGAAAGAAGAGAGAGTGGGGATAGAAAGAAGAGAGAGTGGGGGGATAGAAAGAAGAGAGAGTGGGGGGATAGAAAGGAGAGAGAGTGGGGGATAGAAAAGAGAGAGAGTGGGGGATAGAAAGGAGAGAGAGTGGGGGATAGAAAAGAGAGAGAGTGGGGGATAGAAAGGAGAGAGAGTGGGGGATAGAAAGGAGAGAGAGTGGGGGATAGAAAGGAGAGAGAGTGGGGGATAGAAAGGAGAGAGAGTGGGGGATAGAAAGGAGAGAGAGTGGGGGATAGAAAGGAGAGAGAGTGGGGGATAGAAAGGAGAGAGAGTGGGGGATAGAAAGGAGAGAGAGTGGGGGATAGAAAGGAGAGAGAGTGGGGGATAGAAAGGAGAGAGTGGGGGATAGAAAGGAGAGAGTGGGGGATAGAAAGGAGAGAGTGGGGGATAGAAAGGAGAGAGAGAGAAGGAGAAGGAGAGAAGGAGAAGGAGAGAAGGTAGGTAGACTGATAGTGAGTGATTTTTGTCAAGAATCTAACACCTGACCCATTATCATCTTTGAAGAAAAAAAAATCTTTCAAATTTAAAACTTCAGAAAAGAAAAGAAAAGAAAAAAAAAAAAACTTTTTGAGGGATGAAAAAACAGCAAAAGAAAACAAAATCAGAAAAGGAAGAAAAATGTGTGTCCCAGGGTGACCAGGAATTTATTAATGGATATAACTTACATGTGATTACCATTCTGAAGTAAATTCATGGTCACACTGTTCATGGCAATTGTGAGGACACATAAAAATTTATCATTTGAAAATGCTTCAGAATTGTTATTAGTTCCCCACCTACTAATCACCATTTGTCCCTCACTACCTGCAGTTCCTCAAAGTTAAGGAACAAATGAACAGTTAATCTCAAGATAGCTTCAAATTCGGCTGTAAAACAACCATTCCCTTAGTTTTACATGAAAGTCCTTGAACAAGATAGAAATATTCACACCCTCTTGAAATATTTTGAGAATTGAAAAAAAAAATGTTTCTGAAACTCATTAGAAAGTTAAAAACCTAACAATAGTTCAAAAATAATTGTTGGGATTTGTCCATTTTGAAGATTATATGTAATCTTTCATTTATTTATCAAGATTATGCTCTTTTCATTGAGTGATTAAACTCATAAGTTCCACTGACTATTAGTAAGTCAAGTTGAAAAGTTCATTTAATTGGTCAAAAGGCCAAATACATTTCAGGAATGCCAGATATTGATATAGGAAAAGGTCTTTAAAAATTCTTTCATTTAATTTTTTACATCTTTGTGCCTTTTGATAACTTGTGGAGACATTGTTTAGCAATACTGTCGTCGTCATCACAACTGTTGCTTGTAGCAATTGGGACCATCCACATTATCACCTGGTGAACAATTCATCACTGTGACAAAGAAGAATGAGCGTAAAACTGTTGACGGCTGTTATCAGGTTCAATGACACTTGACCCTTTGACCAAATTAGGTTTGGCCCAAAGACCACTGCAAGATTTTGAGCATCCATTTTGTTTTTGTCCGAGTTTTCAATCACCTACAAATAGAATGTTGAGAGAGAAATTAGGTCCCTTTAGTTACAATATTTATTTAATTGATTTAGAGTGTTACAGACAAAAAATACATATTGAACTACACATGGTATATTATTTTATTATCATAGAGGATAGATGAATGAGAATAACAAGTGAAAGTTGAACAGGTTTAGAGTAAAATTAAAAAGAAAATCTTTTCAAAACTAACCACAATCAAAATTTGCATAAAACTGAGAGGCAAAAATCACCTTATAAAAGTATTTTACTTGGCTTGTGGTTTTTGCCTCTTACTATTAGATGTATAGAAACAAACTTAAATAATCAGCCTGTTCTCCCATTACTTGGACTTTTTGAAAATCCCTGGACATATATATATATATATATATATATATGTATATATATATATATATATACACTCTGCCCTCCCCAAGTCCAACTGCTGCTGCTTTACCAAAATCCCAATACCTGCTGGTCATTCTTACATTCAGCATGAGGCCTCTTGTAGCCCTGACAACAAAACTTACCCACAATGCATAGCCGCTGGCAGTGGACTCTGGCTCCACATGGTACATTTTAATTCACACTCACACAACACGCACCACTGATGATGGGAGAAATCCCGAAACATGTATGGACTATTGACATATAAGGATTAATAAACCTTACCACCAAAAACTTCACTCCCGAGTCTGTCTCACTCTCTAAAGTACACATTATATATATGTATATATATATATATATATAGCCCTAAGTTTCGAAAAATGAAGTAAATGAGATTTTTGTGGCTTTAACAACCACATAGGTAGTATGCAACCTATGCAGTTATTAGTTTGTATTACATAAGTGAACAGGAATTATGTGTAGACAAAGAGATCTGTTAATTCTGTTTTTCATCTGTTTTGGAATATATATCAAATGAGACAAATGTATCCCATCAGGATTTTGATTCTTTAAAATATGAAAATTTTTATTTGAAAAACAATCGTTTTTTTTTTAAATCATTAGATGAAAATTTACATGTTTTCTGGCTTCTTCAGACCCTAAAAATTCAGACATGAGGAACCTCAAGAGGAAAGTCTTGAAAGGGTTAAGCATTAGAAAAGTGTATTGTCAAACCTTATCACAGCAAAGTCCAAGAAACTACCAATCCCAAAGCCAACCCAAGATTGTGTAGATTCAACAGTCATTATACACTTATTTGGTTATTAATTGCATCCAAGTAATCTTTGATAAAGTCAATTCTGTGATATATTCAAATAATACAGTGTCGTTAAAGAGGATCATGGCACCAATTATAGTATTAAATCTACCATTAGTGATAAAAATTGGTTAGGACACCTAACTTGACATAAACAGGTCATCATAGAGCCAATTGTGGCATAAATAAGTTGTAATATAATTTAGTTACATTGTTTTTCTCTATTTCTGATGTTAGATATAGAATGGGGCAAGAGAATAGTCAAACAAGGGACAAATTCCCTTTGTTCTAATTGTCTGACCATTACTCGTCACATGAAAAGGCAAGGAAGAAGGACCTAAGTGCGAACCCTTACTGGTTGCTTTATACACACACACATATATATATTCCCTAACCAAATCCACATCAATTCTTGGCAACATGTCCTTAGTTGGTCATGTATCATGTCTTCTTTCATTACACCAAACATAGGTTACAATATGAGAAATGTGTCCGTCAGTCACATTGCATTGCTGAATATATTTACACCTCTGCCTAGTATGTTATCAGTCTGGGATGGATTACGTAAAAAGACATAAATATCCATTTTTTTTTGTTGGTGTGTGTGATGTGATCAACTGGGAACAGTAAGCTAAGAAAATTTAACTAACATGAAAATTATGAGGGATAAGCATGAAAACAATTATAAAATATGTATATAGTCACCTTTAAAATAATAGTTTATACCCTTGCTGTCAAAAAATGATGTCATAGTTGGGTAATTTTGAAATTTCAATTATGTGAAAGCTTATAATATAAAGAGATGTGAAGCTATTTCAATTGTGAAATTGTCACTGAATTCAAATATCATTATGTACAATCATTCTTTTTTTTTTTAACCAACAAAATAATGAAATGGTGGAAGGGAAGTAACTCCTGCTAAAGAATATGAAAGTGACATCGATTGCGTTTTCTTTCAGTAGATATATCCAGCTATATTTTTAGCTATCACAGCTATGACTGAACCTATCGTTATAAAAACCACCTCTGTATTTACCTCTGTAAGAAATGTGACAATGTATTTAAGAAGCTGGTAGCTTTCTTCAGGCAATTCTTCAATCATCATTCGTTTTGCCTCAAGTACCTGTCGTTCCTCTTCGAGACCTGTAATGAAAAAACAATATCAGAGTGTAAAAGAGAGAGAAAGCTCAAGACAGCATAATTAACAATTTATCACTTTTGTTAAAATAGGTTTCTCACTCTTCAAGATTAAAAGTTTATTAAAATGCAGTATGCTTTTACATACAGTGCAATGTGCTTTACATTCAATGCAATTTCTATATGCAGTGAGAAGGAGGAGGATTTTTGCCCTATTGACTCTCCTTATGGCCACACCTACTTGAGAAGTTCAGATTTACTTTTGAGTGAGTGTATGAAAAAGGAAAGGAAAGAACTAGCCTGATAAAGACAATCGTTTACTTTGATTAAACTATAGAAAGTACCCAAATTGCTGACATTCAAGATACACATTTGAATTTTGAAAAACTATGATTCTAACACAGCTAGTATTATGACTAATGGATCGAGCTCAAAATGGATAGCTATGGAGCTTAGATAAGTTGAGTGGTAATACCCCATCAAAAAAATAGCAAATCATTCATCTTATAAGCCAACCAATACTGTATGTTTCAGCTCAGTGTCAAGATAGGCAAAATGCACAATTACGAACCACATTTCCATTTATAAAACCAATAAAATTGTTTTTGCTAGTTCTCAGCAACTAAATCGAATATTTTAGGGCCATAATCACAAACAACTTACCATACAGTCGAGTAATAGGTTTAGCTAAGTCAAAGGTAAGTATTGGTTCAGGGAGTTCTCTGAGGAATTTCTTCAATATTACAGCAGGAATGTTGACATCATATTCATGAAAATTTATGGTCTCACCTGCAAAACAAAGGTATTGATGATAACAATATAAAAAAGCAACCCTTGCTCATTCAGAATACTCTCAATCAGATATCAAGAGGCACTATTAATTGCCACATCAATGTAATATAAATTAATATTTTTCATACAAAGCAGGGTTACCAGATGAGGCTACAAGGGGAGATAATCTGAGTTTCATCTTAGAGACTTATCCAACTCTGGCATAGGAATTTCATAATATTTGGAAATCAAGCAAGTCTGGGGGCAGAACCTCAGTCTCCGGACTTGCTAGATTTCCAAATTTTATGCATTTCCAATGTCTGTTTTGGGAAAATCTCAGAGATAAAAGTTAGACTATCTTCCCTTATAACCATTCTGGCAACCCTAATACAAAGTAATTGATTGCAAATACTCTAAAATCCCATTCCCATCCAAGTATTTTGATAAAACATTTTCATTTCAGAAAGATAGGTTTGAATGAAACTCAATGAAATCGGTCAGTCACAAACAATTTTTGAAATTTACTTGTGCAGAAGTTTAAAACAATTGCAAGAAAATATCATTTTGAGCTTTCAAACACATTATAAAAGACAGAGGAAGCAGTTTAATACCAAGAGAGGAAAAAAAAAATCTTTGGGCAACATTATCCTTAGTATTTTTTGTAAAAATTATTTTCAAGATTCAATTCTCAAACAACAGCAAATATGTTTGAAATGAATCATTTAGGATTGGGACATTTTTTTCTATCTTACTTGCACAAAGCATGATGGTCTAGTGGTAGAGCCCTCGTCTCTGGTTAAGTTGGCCTATCCACTGCTAAGTCACACCAATGACCCAATGTGTCTCCGCTAAGCACATGGACTAAGATTGAGAAACCTTCGCATGAGACAAACAGGATACTAAGGCAAAATTATATTGGATACATTGGTGCTTGTAAGATCACCATAGTAATGCAATGTTGAGCTTTATCAAGCTTAAAATGGGTGACCATTGGGGAATATCAGGTGTTGTAAGCAGAATGGAGCTTCAACAGGACTGGTAAGCCAAAGTGGATCTTAGTAACAAATGCCCGTGTGTATCTAAACCAGCTACACTCTTGTTAAGGGTATAAGTGGAGAACAGTGATACATACATACACTTCTTGCAGAACAGACATTTCAGACAAGATGTTTCATCATTGATTGCATGTGGTTATTTTGTAACTCACCTGCATTAATTTTATTTTGAACTTCTTTTATCGTAGCGGCATTCGCAGATCTTCTAAATATACCTTCAACATCCATGGCTGAAATGAAAAGTAAATATCTTTGTCAGACTGATTTCTTCTAAACACAAATCACATAGGTACATTAACCCATCAACTGCAGACAGTAACAAGTATACTAGTAATCTATTGCAAGATAAAAGCCCAGATTCAGAGAGAACTCAGTTGCCATCAATCAGAATAAAACGGAAATATTATTGAGTCAACTATAGAACTGTAATGACATAAATTTCTGTCATCTGTAGTTTCCTTCATTGATGCACTTAACCTGATGATTCCCCATTATTCACAGTGAAAATTGTACATCAAAATTAAGCTAAAAACCTCATCATTATAGATGGATTTTTCAGTTAAACTGAAATTCATTAGGGGACAAATGATCAAAATATCTCTAACCACAACCAACTAATGCATCTCGTATCTTCTGCATATTTTTCATTTTCACAATGTAGCTTATTTTCTTTTTAAGGTGACCACACCTTTGGATTAATTTTCAGCTGGTAATGTAATCCCTGCTGTTAATATAATCTTGAGAAAATTTTTCTTACATGTCATCATCTTGCAACAAAAAAAAACTATCCAACAATACTTTTCCTCTGAGTGTTTGTGTGTGTGTGTGTGTGTGTGTGTATATGAGAGTTTTTGGGTCTGTCCGTCTCCCCCTCCCAAATGGTAGATTGTAGCCAGGGGTATTGAATTAAGATACCCCTAAACCAAGCCAACTTAGAGAATGCCAAAAAATATCCGCAAAGAATTAGCAACATAATCATAATAGTGTGGGGTCTGCGTTCATACTAACCCTGATAATAATCATCTGATTTCTATCTATCTAATATATATATTTCAGAAAGTTTGTTGGTCAGTCCAACTCATCCTCCTTGAAGCCAAAAGTATCGAATATCCAGGTACCCCTAAAAAAGGCCAACTTGATGCATTTGACACCAATATGCCTTCATTACCAACAATTCTTCGTCATTTATAGTAACTTTTCATCCAGAGTAACATGAAGCATTCTGCTGGTGAGTGTGTTTGTGTAATTAATTAATATATATATATATAACACACACACACACAAACAAACACATACTTACATACAAGAACCTTGTTGACTTACCATTCTTTCTAAGGTATTCCACCGTGTTGACAATAATTGGGGGAAGAACCTGTTCAGAATTTTTCTGTATGCTGGAATACAAAAGACACGAATAAATCTCTTTTGCAGAACATAAGCGTATTTTGTTTTGTCATTGATTACATAACTTGAATATTTTTTTGAGTTGGGACCATCATCCCTTACCAATTTTTTTTTTTATTCATTCTTTCAAACAATGGATCCTGTAACAGTGAAAATCCCTCCAGAGCAGGTTTCATTTCTTTCATCAATGATAAAAATAGTCTCAAATTTATAACCATGTGAACAACAAAGATTGAAATCAATGATTACTCACTGTAATGCCCCCCCCCCCTCGACTGTGTCACATACAAATATACTTAAATGCTGACAAGGGAGTGGGTCAGACTCAACAGATGGCTGGCATAACCTGAGGAAATCTTGAAGAAAGAAGGTCGTAAGACTGCAAATGATATTGGGATGGTAATAAATGGCTCAGGCTACAATTTTAATGTGTTTAATAGACAGCTGAGTCATGAAAGAATTGCTTTTCAATTTTCTGAGGAAAAAGAGCTGATTCATCCGATGCAATGTGTTTTGGAGAATACAGTCTTTGACAGAGTTACCAGATTGGACTACAAGGGGAGATAATCCAAGTTTTACCCAACACAGACATTGGAATAGCATTGAATTTAGAAATTGAAAGAACCAGGGGAAGTAGATTCAACACCTGCCTTTTGAGGTGGGTTACCCTCATAGCCTAATCAGACAACTCTGCTCTTTAAAGCTTAGTCCAACAAATAATACTTATTGATCTGAATTCTCTACATTTCAATACACAAAATGGTCAACCCTACAACTACAGCAAACTCTTTTTTGATAACATAGTAGCATTCCATGTTATCAATTGTCCTTTCATTATATTACAGAGAATAAATTTGAATATACTTTTTATGTAGAGCAGAAAAAAAAATGCTTTATGAATTTTCCATAACATTGTAAGAAAAATATCGAACAGTAACATCAATCAAAAATCCTCAAAGAGAATTGCAACATTTTCACAATTCACAAGAATTGTGAATACTATAGTAAGAAAAGGATTACTGTGCCAGATAATAAGATGAATGGTTTACAAGAGTATTTGGAGGACTACTGCTCACAGCAACTCATCTGAGTCCTATAACTGTCTATATGAAGATTTTGTAGACAGGTACCTAATCATGATACCAATGCATTGGAGACAGTGTAATATTTGCATAGTTTTTTTTCTTTTTCAACTTAATGTCTGTCTTGTAATCCAGCATGTACAACATATTTAGAGCAGACTCATCAAAATATAAATAGATCTATACTACCAAGAACTTGCTCAATTGCAGCTGAAAAGCAGTCGTAATTTTTACTTGGCCATGTATTGCTAAGATTTCAATAATAAAATGAATAAGTTTAACCCATCGTGAATGACACACTTATCACACTTTGATACTTACAGCATTTAATGGGTTAAAAAAATTGGTAGTAACCTTTCGCAGAATGTTTAAGTTGGGTAGAAGACCACATTTCAAGTGCACTCACTGAAGATGACTATGAGATGAGTATATTTTGGACAATAGTAAATGCTTGATATCATGGGATTTTTGAAGTATCATTGATATTTCTTCTGCCTTGGATCTAACAAAGTTTGCTTCTGTGTTAGCAAATACACTGTCTATTACTTGTCATGAGCTTGCAATATAGTTCTTACCTGTAAATCTATGTGGGGAAAAATCATCAAGTATTCTAATGTACAGAAAAGAATGTTCATTTTAATATCTTTATATCATTTCAAAATTGAAAGAATTTGAACCAAAGATTAAAAAATACAAAAATCAAAAAATATTGAAAAAGGATTGAATATTGAAAATGTACAAAAATGAGAATTGTTTGGTCTAATTCTGCCAATTTTGAAGGTGTATTAGAATGTTAAAATGAACTTTTAGAAATGTATTTGAAACATTTTGCATGCTCAGTATATTGTCTGTCTTTGTGATGAGCTAGCAAGATAGTTTTTATCTGCATATGAATGTGGAGAAAAATCAAGTGCAACAAATTAATGTAAATTAACCAAGGATTCTTTCTACTTACAAAGATAAAGAGACTCCAAACTGTTGTGTCTTCAGCGGTGTTGAGAATTTGGTGTTCGTATCTGTATAAGGGTAGGGTGGTTTATTTGCTGACAGAAGATGCGCATCATGTCTACACAGACAGAAAGAAGACTTTTGTAAACAAGTCGGTAACAATATGGTTCCAAAGACATTTTTAGATCTTCAAGATTTGAGGGAGAAAATTAATAAAAAATTAAGACAACAATTAAACAATTTTACAGCAAAAATAAAAAGGTTCCCGAGATTTTATAGACCAACAAAAATAGTAAATTTCTCTTCAAAGTTGAAATCTCAAAACAAGTGGCTAAACTATTTTCTAAATACTCTTTAGTAATCAGTAAAAACCCCCCAAAACAAGTGCAATATACCTAATTCTGGCAAATCAATATCTCTGAACTGATAGACAGCTGAAAATTTAGCAGAAGCAAAGATAACCCCTAACCACCAACTTTTGCTTCGATTTGGGTTTTTCTTGCTATAAACCCTTAGAAACAGACCTAGAGAGCTGAAATTTTACTATATTTCAGATTGAACAGAGCTTTTGTAAAGAGGTACATCAAACCAATATCAAATGATGATCAGGTGTGTATAAATGATTAAATGAACAAATGGAATCTAACATTAGTTTTCTTTTATCATATGATTTATTTAAAGCTCTATGTCTCAGCTACAAAATATTGAAATTTAGCTCTCTAAGTCTGTTTTCAAGGGTTTTAGAGCAGAAAAATGAACAGAAGCTAAATTCATATAATGCAAGTCAGCGGTTATCTTTGCTTCAGCTGAATTTTTAGCATTTAATCAGTTCAGTATTTTTTTTTAATTAGTTGTGCCCACTACTGTCGATGGGTCATGTGGCAAAACTTTCATATTTGACTAGTTATTTTTTTTTGTCTCAAGGGATAAGAATTCACAATTTTATTGCAAACTTTTTGCTATCATCAACAAATTTGGACGATAATTCTTTGAACACTGGCAACCAGTATATCGGCCACCATTTGGAAATTCAAGAACGTTAGTGACCAGTTTTTCAACCACCATTGTAAAGTCCATGAAACACAAGTAAACGGTTCACCAATTACTGACATGCACATTTAGTTTACAAACATCGATACGTTTTGATGCTCGAGAATCCATAATCTGACCTGGGGACATTGATCAGACATAGCACACATTATATTTGCTGTTTGTCTGTCCATGTAAGCTTTGGAATTCCCCAAATCATGATCTTCTGACCGTAATCTAAGTGCATAGAAACAATACCTAGAGTGTTTGCTGCTTGAGCTCCTAGATGTCTGTGTGAGGGACTTGTACATGTGAGGGGGTCAAGGTTCAGAGGGTTAAATAAATCACATTCTATCCTAAATCCTCACAGGTATTTAAGAGATACACATAATGGCTTCTATCAGTGAAGCTGTGTCAAAGCTTTTCTAACTTTTTATTGAAAATATTACACGTATACAACATTCAATTACAGTAAGATAAAAAGAGATATAAACAGTGGTGGAAATGGGGGCACAGTATATACCTATTTCTCAATTTCTTGGTTTTTTGTATGTGTAATGTCAACTAATGGAGACATCTATCATTAGCTATCATTTGCCAAGTTTCTATCAATGAAAATTTACTTGTTTATTTATGATAATTATACATCCATATTCCATTCAGTTCTCATAATAAAATATACAAATCCTAGATACAGCCTCAATTTATACCTAGTTCCCAAAACCTGTTTCTATCACTACATACAGGACACCCACACTTGATAATTCACTTTCTCATGTTATTTACATCAAAGATAATACTGACTTATAACGTTTTATGTAACTTAGTGTCTCAATTATTATTTTCATACTGAGGAGTCACTATTCTTGTCCACTACGAGACACAAAGCCTATATAAACAGACCATTTTCTGTAACTATTATACTTTCTAAAAAAGCCAGTATGCACTAACAAAATGTTGAAACCAATTAAAGAAATTTCATTTGTACAAAACATGGTCTTCTGAAATTTTCATATCACTGATAATGTCGGATAAATCATAATCCCCACCAATACACTGCTTATAATCATGAAAGTATTTTTTTCACAATTTTTGTATCATCTCCAGAGGTAATTTCTTTGGCAGCTAACACAACCTTCACATTTTCTTATTGAAGATCTCTTTGTGATACATGCAAAAAGGTCAAAAATCGTTCAATCTTAGCAATTATACTCACTCTAACACGGGCTGTGGCACAACAAGTTGGTCAAAATGAAGATGCTCTTTGAGCTCATGAAGGTAATTTACATACATTACTTTTTTTCCAAATTTGGCACTGCAAATAACAAAAGAAACATTATTTTAAGATTGAATAAAAAAAAAAAGTATCAAATTAATAGGTAGTTTGCATGGAAAACATTTGGGGTGTAGTTTGGTTAACTGTTAATGGCAACTACAATTCTATCAATGAACCAAATTCTGGCAGGGACTGTTTGCTTTCACTTTGCACTTATACCATTGGGAAAAGTATGAATCCATTTCTCCACCATATGGGTAAATAGTAGAGCAGTTGGAACACTTTAGCTCTATAAAGCAGTCCATCTTGGGTATTGATTAGCAATAGCACACCGTAAAAAATCCACAAGCTCTATAAGAATAATTATTGGATTTCTATGGATTGCTTTGAGAAACGGAGATAAAATCATGGTTCTTCATATTGCATGACATGGGAGCTAATGTGACAACTCTAAAACCTGAAAGTAAGGGTATTGTAAAGTCACACAAAGATCAGGCTTATTTTCCAAGATGTGATATGAAAGTGAAAATCTGTTGCAATAGACTGTATAAACAGAAATAAGTTTGTCTGAAAAGAAATTTGTTTTTTTGGGGGAAAAAAAAAATCAAACTAATCAAACCCTTGCTGAGTGAATTCAAGTCAGGATTGTTGGATTATATTTCATATAAATAGATTTTTTCAAATAACCGTATTTAGCAGAAGATTTTAGCTTGAATTACTATTTTACAAAAAATGAATAAATATGTAGTTTTAATTTGATCATAAGTTCATTCAATCGAAACAAAAATCAAAAGTTTATGTAAAAACCAAGTGAAATCAAACTGTCTTTTACAAAACTTAAAATATGTAATTTTTTGCAATATAGGCAACCTCATCAATTCGAAGGAGAGTATTTACATACATTTATCCATATATATTTGAATCAAATTGAAATTTTTCCCCACTTCCATAATTTAAAAAAGATATATTTTATTTTCTTCTTTAAAGAATAAAAATATAATTAATGAAATATCAGAAAGAGTATCACAATTGAGTGCAAATATCTCTTCTCAAACAGAGAAAAATGTTTAAAAACATAAAAAAACGTTTAAAAACAAAAAAAAACGTTTAAAAACATAAAAAAACGTTTAAAAACATAAAAAAAAAAACAAATATTTTTCCTTCAATCTTTAAAGCTGAAAATATTTACACATATGATACTTCTGAAAATGTGTGATGTACCTTCAATGAAAAAAAAAATGGTCCTCCCTTTTTTAGTATGAAAAATACAGGGCAATCTTTTGGCTCATGAATTGAAAAATTTTAACCACTGACGAAATGATGCAGAAAAGGGCAAATCTATTGATACCCCAGCTGATTTTTAAATGAAAGGACAGTATAAAGTATCAACTTCTGTTTTCCTTCCATGAATTTTCTCAACACTCAATGTAAAAACACTGCACTGAAGTTGTGCACCATTTTCAACATCAAGTGATGTGTGAACTTCACAATTTAAAATCATTTTTTAATGCAATTAGTTATTTGTATGATTTCAGCCAAATCACTTTATTTTCACCTTTTTCTGCATACACAGTGGATTTTGACAATGGTTGAAATTTTGACCTTCACCAAATAGAGGATTGCCAAGTATCATTCAAGATCAGAAGACATTTTTTTATAAATTTCATATTAGAGGAATCTCAAACCCAAACTTTAGCTTTCAAAAATTACAACAACCGTCTCAGGAAGAGCAGCGCAAACTAAATCAACCTGTCCAAGTGTGTGTGTGGGGGAAAATGCAGATCTGCCTGGGAGAGTGCATGAACCTGGCCGAGGATGTTCCTTTCCCATGCCAATATTCGATCATACAACCTGCCATTTAACATACTCAATCCAAATTTTTGGCTTTGAATCACATTTTTGAAATAAAGTGTCAAAAATTGAGTAGATGCCCTCGAGAATTAGCTTCCCTAAGCTGGTTGCTTTTTCTCCTCAAAAGTTAGAGAGTAGCTTCCCTTTATTGATCTACAGATAAATCTGTGAAATTGGAGAGACTATCGTCATATCCTTTCGTATAAATGATTAATGTGAAATGTTTATTGAATATAGTAAACCAGTTTTAGCAACATTTACTTGCAGGAAAAAAAATATCAAGGCTCATTAGCACAGTTTTGTTCATATTGTTGTCTCATTAAAGCCAAGAACTGTCTCAAAGTTACTTCTCCTTTAGACACATTCAAATCTTCTATGTCAAGTATCTAGTATGTAATTTATTTATGGAAAACAATTGCATTCATAAACTTTTGAATAATGGTAGTTCAACAAAATTTGTTTTTATGAGTCCTTATACAACAAAAGAAGCAGAAAAATTCAGTTGAACATTTACTGAGAATCATTAGGTGTGTGATTTTCATGCCTGATACTTGTCTAGCATAAGATTTTGTTTTTTGAACCACACAGGTTAGCAGGTTTATCACGTATTTTCCTTTATTAACATTGTTATTGTTACAATTTCGAAATTTCGAAACCACTTAATTCAAAATTTTCACCGTGTACATATACGATGGCAACAATTAATTTACCGGCGGAAATCAAAACTAGCGTTGGACAAAACCACTTAAATGAAAGGATACTCGCAACTGACTCTTGATAATCCACGTGTCAGATATGATGCAGTTGTATTTCTTGCATCACAGGACACGCTACATAAAGGGGGACTACTGTTTTTACAACTTCATTCTTAGTGAAAAATTTAAAGATTGAAACGAAACGTTATTCTACTGATCGAGAATACATGGGGCCGTACATAACACCAAAGTGAAAAAAATTACATGAAATAAGTTTTTTTCCCCCAACAATAAATGTTTATGCTAAGATATTCATTAACAATTTAATTTTAAAAAATTCTCTCAGTAAAGTAAGGCATTTCAAAGATATTCCGAATAAAATGAAGATTTATTTATTTTGTCTGGATTTTTGTTGAACCATTAAATCATTATTCAATAAATCAATAGAAGTACCAAACAAGCTGTTTATCTACAGGTATAGCCCCCTCCCTTGAAAGTTGACTTTTACAAAAAAAAAAAAGAAGAAAAAAAAGGAAATAGCTTTCAGGGTTTGTTTTGCAATAATCCGTCATGGAGGTAGAGTGCATACAGTTCCCTACTTCCATTCTCCCCTACCATCCACTACCCCAACTTCCAATGACTTGGCATGACATACCATCGACATTTTTTTGGTCTGGGAACGCTCAAAATTTTCCCCATATAATTTGTTAATTGCTTCTTTGCTTCAAACTATTTCAGTTTCTAGTAGGAAAGCTCTAATTTTGGAAGGGGGAACCTATATCTGAATATAGTTTGCTGGATTTGATCTATTAAAAGTAACAGTGACATTGTCATACTAGATAGACACTAATTGCACACAACTGAGCATGTAAACATTTTCTTACCAAAATGTTGCTTTTTTTCTGATTGAGCAAGGTTTTTTTTCAAGATCAATACTTTTGATGAGTGAAGACAAGAAACTTACCTAATAAGACGTTTGAATAATGTCCATAAGATTTTAATAAAATATGTTGGGTGAACCAGGTAGAGAGCCTTAAGGTTCTTCTTATATCTATAATGGATAAAAAAAATGCATTGAGAATTATTAAAACAAAAATTAAAAAAAAAAAATCATACTTTGAGTGTACTACCATTTTATACAAATTATCAACAGTTTGTATATAAATACATAAGTTCATAAATATATATTCCATAGAAAGTTATACAATAAAATAAATTTAGTGAAAAGAATTTAGTGAATCGAAACACATTTATACAGCAGAGAATTTATGCCAAATTCACACCATGAAGATGAAATTTTCTTCATCAGCAAACTAGTATTTCTTTCAACTTAATTTCTGTTACTTTTTATTGCAACTCTTAAATCATTCAATGGTCATTTAGTAAACTGAGCGAATTGAAAATAAATACAAAGCCTCTGGCAAGTTGTATGTTTACATTAAATAAATCCTTCAAAGATTAATGGATGTTTCCATGAAAAGTAGTATAGTGATAAGAATAAAGATAATTACAATATTGTAGGGATTAGAGTAACTTGATAAAATTCCAAATAAGCCTAGCAATAATAATTGTTCAAAAATACAGAGGGTAAACTCTGCCTTAGCTGCGTTGCTATTTTCCATAAAGACTACCTGAATTTATACATATCTATTAGGTACTTGACACTACAAATGAACTATGCTTGTGAGTGCAGGCATGTACACAGCGTATTTGATAGAATCTGTGTGCCTTTTGATAATTTTTTTTTTTTTAAAGCCAAGATAAGAATAACTTACTTGCGATCAAATTCCAAGTATGCCTGCACAAGCCAAGTAAATTTAGGTTTGTTGCGACTGTTTAATCCATAATGGAAGTAGATGAGTGTGTAATCATTTTCCACGTACTGGTCCAATGTGTACTTCATGTATCTGAGAAGAAAGAATTGAAGAGGCAAAATAGAAAAGAGATTTGGGAGTAAACAAAAATTTATGAAATAAAAAAGTGACAAAACAACATGAATAGAGAATTTATTTTATAGAAGTTTTTCAGTAACACTAGTGTCAGCGTGAGTATCACAGCTTTATTGAACAGCGTTTCATAAAAAATATACAAATATACATGCCACATACACGCATAGACTGAGAGGCCACATATGCACACATGCCACACACCATATACATACATATGTGTGTGTGTGTGTGTGCATTTTTGATGAAACATTTTTAGATGAAAAGTCATACCACAGTCAACATGGCGGAAATGGTAAAGGAAATCACTAACCAGCATAAAAGAGGGTGTTTGGTCATATTTTCCTGACTGAAGTTTTGTTATGCAATAGGGTATTTCATCATCTTGTCTGTTTATTGATTTTGTGCACATATACATGCATAGATAATTGAATATTTTTGAGGAGAGAGTATTTAAATCCGATATATAAGAAGAGCTGTGTCAGTTACACATATAGTATCAGTTGGAACCAATAGCCCTTCCCACCCTCTATACAACTAAACTTTCTTTTCTCCTCTCTCCCTTCCTATCCTCAAATTAAACAACCTAACTTTCCTTCTTCCCATGATTGTAACTCTTCTATTATGAGCATCAGCCATCAGCCAAGCCTGCTGTTGCATGGTTATAATGATCATCAGCAAATTGACAGTTCACGGAGCAGAAGACTTATAGAAACTGAGGTAAGACTTATTAAAGATAGATTGAGAAGAGAGGCAGCTCAGTGGTAGGTGCTGAGGGTGAATTTAAAGGAAAAGAAAGAGATGGTAAGATTCCTCAGAAGAGCATTTTTTTAGTGATACGGTTAGGTCGGTGGGTGGGTTCCGCGTCGGGTTTTGTGGGTGGGTTCAGCGTCGGGGTCTGTGGGTGGGTTCAGCGTCGGGGTCTGTGGGTGGGTTCAGCGTCGGGGTCTGTGGGTGGGTTCAGCGTCGGGGTCTGTGGGTGGGTTCAGCGTCGGGGTCTGTGGGTGGGTTCAGTGTCAGGGTTTGTGGAGGGGTAGAGTTTAGGTTTAGGAGTAGGGTTATATTCAGTTGCGGTGCAGGGATAGAGTTTGTAGTTAGGGTTCAGGGTTTGGATAGGTAGTTACAGTTCTGGGTTAGAAGTTAGGTTTAGGATTGTTGTTTCAACTCCTTGAATGTAATTTCCAGTTCAGGTAAAAAATCTCAAGTTACTTGCAATGGGACAATAGATGTAAGTGCTGCAGGCCTACCATGTTTAATAGAGCATTTTTTTATTCTGGTAAATGAACATGTCCTTCAGTCATTATGAATTTAAAAAATGAAAAAAAAAAAAAATGTTGAAATTATGATCAGATTCTTTGACTTTTAATTCATCAGCAGCTGTTACCACTTGGCCACTGGAGCAGCAGCCAATTTGAAACTACAGAGGTCACAATTGTGAAAATAAGCACATCCTATTAATTTGGGGTTATTGGATAATAGAAATTACTCAATATTTTCTTTACTTTGAAAAGACCAAGATACTTAAAATAATTAAAAATATATCCTATCACAATATGAATGATTTTCAAGAAAAGATAAATTAATGTTCGAAAATTCAAAAATGGTAAGTACTACGTATTCGTTTCATAACATATTGACTCACTGTTATCATGTAAGGCAGGGTTCTTTAAACTTTTTTGATCATGACCCAGTTTAAATTCATCCAATAACCTCTTAACCCACTGACATAATAAATGATCCATTTTACCTCAGGATTAGGGCATAAGCTTAATACAACTAAAGACCACTCCATATTTTGGAAGTTCAAATACAGCTAAACTCTTGTTTGTAAATGGGTAAAACATACTTGTACTGTTCATGTATGAATCTTGTCTTGCTTACCACTTCTCTCCCTCTTCATATACATCTCATCAAAACTGTTTCAACCATCCCAAAGCTATTATTATGATCTAATAATTTCAGCACATAAATCATTGATGAGGAAGGTAATAACATGATTATTAAATAAATTCAGATTTCAAACCTTAATTATTTCATAGTCAGCAACACTCTTACTTACATTTACACTTTATTCATTCATTTATCTATTTTTTGTGAACCTACAACTCAGTCAGCAGAACCTTGTGACCCAGTAATGGGTCAGACATGTATTTTGAAGAACCTTGATGTAGGGCCTAGCAAATTGAAAATTTCAATGATTCAAATACAATGCATAAAATTTTCATTGAATTTGAAAGTGAATTATTGCAACACTCTGATAAGCTACTCCTTTCCTAAGAGGATGGTAAGACAGTCATGTTTACAAACACCTTGGGGTATTTGATATGAATAGTTCCTGTTTTTGCTATCTCTTATAAACCAGCAAAGTAGACAGAGGAATACACAGAAGTATGTTTTCATTTACTTTTTACAAATAACTTGGAATGAAAAAAAAAGCCTGTACTTACAAAAGAAGTCTTCTGTGATCAAGAACTTTACTCGATGGCAGTCGACATGCAGAGAAAATAATTACTTTTCTTCCATAAACATCATCACCTGAAGATGAAAAGGAATCAGAATTCATGAAAATCAGTTGATACTGAATGGCTAAATGCAAAGGTAGACTAATTTATGAATGAAGTTGGAGCAGGGTTGCCAGATTTAGTCAAAAGGGGAGATAATCAGAGCTTTAGGAAGCAAAGGTTTAATATCAGCCTCTTGAGGTCAAATTCTCCCACCAGACATGATTTCTAAATTCGACACTATTCCAATGCCTGCGTTAGGTAAGATAAAGCTTGAATTATCTTCCCTTCTGACCTAATCTGGACACTTGAGGTTGAGAGCTCCTTTTTAATCATATAAAATCATATAAAAATAATATTGAGACGTTCATTAGATGAACAATCATCAGTCTGTTAGCATGAGTCGTTGGACATAGACATTCTCCAAAATTTGCAAGACCTCTCCATTATGGACATTACAGAACCAGTACTTTCTGAATTTATCTAGTTTGTCACACCATCTCCCTTCCTGTTGGCCACAGCCTCACACCTGATCTCTAGGGATCCATGTTGTGAGTCTTGATGTCCAGCAGCTGTCTACAATTCTTACAACATGTCCAGCCCATTGCTATTTGGGTTTTCTAACTGTTTCTTTGATGTTCTGGGCTCCTGTCTTTTCTCAAATATACTGTGCTGTCTTATGATCTCTCCATGAGAGGTTGAGGGTCAATGTTTTGATTAGGTTGCATGTTTCAGCTCCATATGTGACTATGGGTAGGATACATTGGTTGTATACCCTTCTTTTTAGGACCGGTAAGATTTTCCTGTTCTTAAAAGTCGAGCTTGCTCTACTGAAAGCTTGCCAATCTAATGTGATTCTTTGCTTGATTTCTTCTTGTAAGAAAAAATAAAGCGAAGAAACAATCATAATCATTATTAACTTTCGTCTAGCATTTCTTTCAAATTGGAAATGAATAGCTTTAAGTAAACAGCAAAGATCAGAAATAAAACATCAAATAAAATCTATCACAACTTTTATAACATGACAAAATTGTTTTCTGTACATAGAATTAAAGGTCTAAGACTTACATTTGACATTACTAGGGCAGAGCCCGTTCCAAAAGAGCTGGTTTGGAAGGGAATGGACTTCATGGCATGAGGATCAGCCTGCCATAATTGACATATAAAAATTTCTGCTCTGTCGTACAAACCTACAGCTTTGAAGTATTTTGCTTACTTCTCGTCAGTGCAGCCAATTTAGATATTTTATATCCAAATTTAGATAATTCTAAAGAGCAGATGTCAAGGGAGATGATATACAGAAACTTAGAAGAAAGATTTTAAATTTTTATAAGATTTCTCAAGAACTGCTGATTGAAATTCAACACTGCACTGTCTCGCGTGCTGACTAATAACCTGGTGAATGCCAATTTTCTATAATGCCCAGTTGTTGAGTAATCATGGTGCATGTACACACACAAATTTTTTTCAATTGTAATGAGATTTCTTAGAAATCAGGTATTTTGAGTAAAACTGCCATATTTTTATTAGTTGTAAAAAGAGTTCCATGATATTTTGATATTAAGCATTGAAATAAAACTTTCTTGTCATGGTTATAGAAATAAAAGCTAAGTTGACAATGCATTCGAAGTGTATGGCAGCTGAAGGCTAGATATGAAAATTCATAAAAAATACAGTTAAAATTGCTGTCTTGGAGAGAATAAACATTGGAAAAAGTTTCCACAAGATAACACATACTGAAATATTCTGATTTCAAGTCAAACCTTTCCCAAATGAAGAAGCCTTTTGCTTTTGCAAGAACTAGTTGAAAATCTCATCAGTGGGACGAGTTTCAAGCTAGTTAATATGATTTGTCAAGTATCAAACATTTCATTTCACCTATATAAGTCAATAAAAACTAGAAACTTGGGTAGATTTATCATTTCCCATATCCTTAGGAGATATCTTTCCAAGTAAACTTCTTGTGAGCGGTTAGTCATAAACATTAATTGGCCTTTACCCTTTTCTTCACTGAATAAGCCTTGGGTTAGGCTGACCAGAGACAACTAAACACAAGTCATAAATTTGCTGGCTTTTTTGTCACCGTCTACCTAAGTACTTTCACCAGGTGGGCTTGTGAAAGTTACGATGAGTAAGGAAAGGTCAAAACAGGCAACTCCACATATGACCACCTGTGGTCATATTAATGATTTCATTGAGTGTGTGTATTCTACAATTTAAAATAATCTTTACAATATCGGTTTTCTATCTTGATACAGATTAGGTAAACAATTTTGTTCTTATATCGATTAATCCACCCCCACAATCCTTAACACACTGAAGCCATCCCAGACCCACCTAACTACCAATGACTAAGGCTTCTTTAACCTCAGGCTGAGTAAATATAGAAACAAACATTTGTCAGCTGAAACATTGTTGCCTTCTATTGAGGAAAAAAGAAAGAACAAAAATAAAAATAAAAAAGAAGAAAACCACCTGATCTGAAGACATGACTTTAGAATTATTTCCTTGATCTTTTTCGTATTAGATATTTTTCTCAATTCACTTTTCTTTTTTCAATTTTGTTTCCAGGACTTCTCAAAACAAATCACTTGTACCAAATTGAAATCACTTATAATTGTTGTAATTCAAAAATCAACTTTTCACTGAGTTCAAATTGAACTAAAACCAATTATTATATATTTTCCATTTAGAGTAGAAAAAATAAATTTACAATACAATTAGGATAAATGAAGACTCACCTTTTCACAAAGTTAGAACCAGATAGCTTTTGAAAAAAAGCTTCTATGAAATTATTTAAAATGAAATTAAACCCGGATAGCAAGCCATTTTTAGCTGACAGACTTCAGCGTTCTTTTTGCTCTGTCCGATGTCCATGCAATGACTATAGATAAATTGGCGCTAATGTATAAATGCATACTGAGCCAATCTTTTTGATGGATGTAAAACCTTTCTTTCTCCTTAGCTTTGAAATCAAAGCTAGTGTTTTACTGTGAACATTCTCATCTTCTATTCAACATGTTTTTATTGTATTTGTTCACAATTATTGCATGCAACTAAATTCTTTTATCTACATCAGTAAATGTTTATATATCTCATGAAAAAAATAACTGTTCTTGTTCATTCATTTTAATGGTGGCCAACTTTCTATTCAATTTCTCAAAATAAATATTCCTATGGAGAATACAACTTAATGAGGCCAAACGAACTGTTAAGGAACATTCAGACCCACAACAATAATAAGTTTGAAAATCACAATTATAAGAATATATATATCTTAATGATAATAATGAATATCATATGATATTTATTCACATGATATCTATTAATACACTGTAAGTACAAAGAGTATTTGATACATTTAAAAGTGTTTATTTCGTCTTACTCATTCACCTTCAAAATTGACAGAATTTGGACCAGAAAGTTCTGATTTTTATCAATAACTTTCCGAATTCAAACAGTGATTCAATAATTTTTGCATTTTTCAGTTTTTGGTACAAATTCTGTCAATATTGAACCTGCATAAGGATGTAAGAATTGACTTTTTCAAAGTATTGGATACTTTTTGCACTCACTGTATATAATATTTATTGATACATATATTGAATAATGTTTATTAATACATATTATCTCATATATATATATATATATTCATAATGCTTTATATGATTAAATAAATTTACATAAGCAAAAGAAATTGGGTGTATAATTTGTAGAATCAAAATATCCATGCACTAGATCAGCCTTCATCAATTGGGTTTTTGTTGCTGTCTTCAAAAATCCATAGATATTCAAAGGGATGCCTTCTTGCCTGCATCCTTAAAGACACTGTTTCATAAAGGAAGGAAAATTTACATTTACAGATAACCTATAAATCCAGTAAGCCCAATAGTGCTGGTTTTAGACCTCGGCAATTACTCACCTGTAATATTTGATAGTATACACATTTACACAAGATGAATTCACAGAAATTAAATGATAAAAGTAATAGTACATACCTGCTATTTCAATTATTCCATACCGTGCTACATCACTGAATTCCCCTCGTTCCTCTTCATCTTCTTGTAACTGGTTAAAGATGAAGATTTTTTTTCATTAAACATGACAGCCACTGTAAATATTGCTAGGTTTATGGAAAAAGACTTTAGATGTACAAGAGTGATGAATAGATTTTTTACTATGCTTTTTTTGCATTTCTTATTCCCCCCATTCAATTATTTACTCATTGACAAACTTTACCAACTTCAAAATCTCCATTTCAGGGTAGCAAACATTGAGCAACTATATTGATATGTTGAGATCTTCATCACGAGGATCATATTATTTACATACTTGTAAAATGTAACTCCAAATGAAGAAGTTTTTAAAATTTCTTTTTAATAATCCAGATAAGCATGTCTTTGAGTGACCCAAGATATGGTGCACTGTATATTCTATACAGAGTGTCTCAAAAGTAACATCCAGTTAATAGTAAAATTGAAGACTCAAGCTAATTAATAGGATGAACAAGTTACAGGCGAGATGGAAAAGAAATTTCTTGATCAATTAATTAACAAGTGTCTGTGATTATATTTTGAACTAAAATTTTTTCATGTCTGATTAATTAGCAGGAGTCCATTTTACTAGTTATTTAAAGAAATTTCACACCAGAATAATTAGCAAGAGTCTTCAATTTTACTAGTAATTTTTTTAAAATTCCATAGATTTATTATTCAATTTTACTAGTAATTCAAAACAAATTTTCATATCAGAATAATCGCCAGGAGTCTTCAATTCTACAAGTAATCTAAAAAATTATCAAATCTGATTTATTATTCAATTTTCCCCCATAATTCAAATTTCTTTCTTTCTTTTTTTTTTAAACATCTGATTAATTTTACTGGCAATTTTTGGCATAATGGTGTGCTGTACATTATATTAAATAGTTGTTTCTCTTAAAACTGGTTTTACTGATGGGATAAATCGGGCTTTACTTTTGGGACACCTAGTATAATTTTGGGATAATGAATTTATAGCATCTTTGCCTGGCAAGTAAAATGTCGTAAATGTTGCATTTGGTGAACAGTAGAGTCTCAGGAACTGCTGATAATCAGCTAGAAATCTCAAAGTATCCAATAAACTAGGTTAACCCAGTTTCTAGATCTCGTTCAACCCACGATCTAGCATAGTGATTGGCAACCTTTTTGTCTCTGCAGGCCCGGATCACGTATAAATGAGTGGGCGGCGGGCCAGATAAACGCCATAAAAGCTTGAGGCATAGAATTTATCCATTCAAATACATCTTGTTAAATTTTGCCTTAAATCAATGAATAATGCATACTAGAAATCATGCTAAATGTGTTTAACAAAGGATACCATTCAATAATCAAAGAGCTTAATTTAGTCACAATTTATTTCAGTCATGGTATTTTGTTCAAATTAATGATTCACTATCTGTTTATATAAATGTTTGTGGTTCCCCAAGGCTTGGTTCTTGATCCTGTTCTATATTTCATAGATCCTGCAGAGGCAAAAGGTTGCCAATCATTGTGCCATTCAGAGTAGATTTGTACATAACGTAATAGCATAAGTAGGTTTCTCCACTAGTAGAAATGTGGATGACAGAAATGGAAGACAGACCTTTACGCTTAGTTTTCAACATAATGTCAATAGGAAAATAGGTGCCTTCCTTTATGGATCAGATCAATGAATGGATGAATGCCTTCTTTCTCGAGACCAACCCCGATAGAATGGAAATTATATTATTGACTTAAATTTTAAGTGTCAAAACCATAAGTGGTGTAATACTTCATGATGGCAACTGCATACATCTCTCTAACTGGGTAAAAAATCATGAAGCCTATCTCAATAAATCACTAAACTTAAAAATGCATGTAAATAATGTGGTTGCCCACTGTTAAGCATTAATCAGAAATGTCCATAGTATTAGGCAACTTACTTTCCAACAATGAAACTGAGCAAATGGTTCACTCTATTATTACCAGTAGATTAGACTGTTGTGATTCAGTTTCCTTTGGCTTGAATAAATCGCAAATTAACAAACTACAAAAAGTTCAAAATGTGACTGCTCAGCTAGAAATGTAGAAAGAATGGTGTTCAAATTTTCAATTACAATATCAAATGTTTGTTTGCGTACCCCTATGAACTCTGTGCACTCATTACCATATGAAATTTAGATAGTTCAACTTTAGATCTTGTTTTCATGACTAAAACTCATGGGTGCAGGAGTTCGTTACATAGCACTCAGACTTTGGAATCAATTACAGTTTGATATCATCCGGAACATTTAAATATAAGCAAGTTTCAAATGAAAAGCAAAAACTTCCTTGTTGTGACACTTTTAAGCAAACAAACTTAGTAAATAGATACTCCTGCCCTCTGTGACATAAACAGCTTCAACAACAAGTTGCAATTTCTTTAAATATTGACCTAACATTGATACTCTTCTTTCAAGCCTCATTTTTACTGTAATGATTACACAGGTTTTCAATT
Source organism: Thysanoteuthis rhombus (assembly GCA_963457665.1). Lineage (NCBI taxonomy): Eukaryota > Metazoa > Mollusca > Cephalopoda > Oegopsida > Thysanoteuthidae > Thysanoteuthis > Thysanoteuthis major. Next base: position 32,733,027 of record OY735211.1, on the reverse strand, counting down.
GCTTTTGTCCAGTGGGGACTTGGGTACTAAGGTTCCTGAGAAAGGGCGCTTTGTATCTATCTATTTATCTATATATATATATCATATATACATATATACTATTCTTAATCCATTAAAAAAGCACAAAGAATCTTTCAGACATTAAAAGTAAGCTTATTATCCCAATATTTGCTTGAAGGCTGGTCAAAATTCCTTTGCAGGCTGGATCTGGCTTGTGGACTGTAGGTCACCAACCTCTGACCTAATAGCTGACATTTCTCAGAGCAATTGAAATTGCTTGTCAGTACCCATCTCCTCCCCAAGATTAATTATAAACATTTATCTAAACTGATAAAATTCATTAATAAAATTAATTTTTCAAAAGAAAAAATTTCCAATTCATTGTAGATTTGTAAGTTAATGCACTAAACTCAATGTGTAATTCTGTAACTGATTATTTTCATCTTAGAAAGTCATAATTCTCCCGCGTCTCTCTACACGTAATGACACACCCTTCTCAATCTCTCTACACATTATGCTATAATGAAGGATGAACATTATGAAAACTTAGCTGCCTCCACCTATCAACTGGCACTTTTTCCAAACGCTCATAAAATTTAAAGTTAGATTTTTAAAAGTGTAGTGCTTGAACTATGACAAAAAAAAAAGGACAAAAATGTCAAAATTGAGATAAAAATTGATTTCGGGTGATTGCCATCTCTTCTGTTCAGAAACCAACCTAATGTTATATAGGTATATATGTATGTTTCATGTGAATAGGCTGCACTAATGGAACTGAAAATTTAAGCATTTACCTTATAGCTTATTACATCTGAAAAAAAAAAAAAAAAAAAATTTTCAAAAGTCATTGTTTTTGAAAATTTCCCATCAAAATAAATTTTAGTGGGGGTGGGGGTTTCAATTTACAATGCAAATTTGTTCTAATTTAGTCCATTTGTGTCCATAATTATGAATAGACCAGACACATTATGGTTGGTCGCTAGGACAACTAGCCAAAATTGATTTTATCTTCATTTTGACATTTGTAAAGTTTTAAGCACCACACTTATTTTGTTGAAATTTTTCTCTCCACCCTATTGAAAGTGTAGATATTTGTGAAGAATATTCAAAATTAATAGATGGATCTGATTACCTGTGAGGGCCCAAGTTCTTTTTCAAAGTCTTCATCTATTAAACCATCAGGAGTGATGGACCCACTACGGAAGGCACTTTCTTCCTTGTTCAGTTCTGAAAGAAAAGGAAAAAAAATTGTCAAACATGCCGTAAAATTACTTTAGAATCAATCTGCATGAATACAAAAATATCTTTATAGATTTTCTTGATAACGGAAGTGTAGTTTCCCTGGATATAACCAAAAATGATATGAAAAATACTGTAGTACAGGACCACTTATCTGGAAAGCTTGGGACTGGATATGAACTTCCGGTTTTCAGGACCAAACTTTAATATATATTTGAAATAAAAAACAAACAAAGAACAGACAATATAAAGTAAAAAGCAGAATTGCATTCAACAGATATGAATTGACACACTTCTGTTTCATCTTTACTAATCCACTTGAAAGTTCAAAAATACAGATAAAATTTATGATGAAGTATAAACAAAGGAAAGAACGAAACTGTTTATAACATACAAATTTCACTGGAAAAAAAAGAAAGAAAAGAAAGACAAGAAGTCTAGTTGGGGTTTAAAGTGTAATAAGAAGTACTTTTGGTCTATACTATTTAGATTTTCATTACTAATGCACATTTTACGAAATCCACCTTTTGTAACGGTAAATTTGTCATAACAGCACTCTCCAAGGGTACTGTAATAAAAAGGGTATACTGTACATAGCAAAGGAGGTGTGCTTGTAAATATACAAAAACACGATTGTATGTAGACATAAAATTTCTCCCTCCAACATTAAAGCACTGTGACCGTATTAATCTAAGCAAAATAGTGAAAAAAGGCAGGGTACTTGGAGGGAAAAAAATATTTACAATATAAATTTGATACCGTTCAAATGGTTAAGTCATCTGCTGTCAGAATCTGGAAAATCCTCTTTTGTCCTTCGAGCAGAAATTTTTTAAATTGCAATAGTATACAAACCACATTGGCTGGACAGACAGAGGTAAATACAGAAATGTGTGGAGGAGAAAAAAGGAAAATCATCTCTCAATCAAAAACCGATTCTTGAATCTGCTGAAAATTTAATCACATCTTAATATTGTGAGACAATGTAGGGCATTTCGACCAAGTACCTTGATGCATTTCACTGCATGTATGCGCACCACAGCTGCAGCAAAGAAGACTCAAGATTTGTGTCAGGATTCAAAATCAAACCTTCATTTTTTTTTCTCAACTTTGGCTGGCTGGCTGGCTGGCCGACCAAAAATACATCGATAATCTTTGCTTGAAGATTGAACTAAACCTTCATTCACATAGAGGGTAAGACGGAGAGAGGTTGATCAGCCATTCTACTGCCAGTGGCCACTACCCCAGGGGTGGGTGGGAAGGGTCCCAAATGCAATGAATCTTTGAAAGACATGCCTTTCATCCTTTCGGTGTCTGAAAAGGGTTAAATTAGTAATTATCTACAAAGATAAAGTATAGTTCACATATACCTAGGCAAAAAGTATCTTTAACCAAAGTGTTATTTAAAACTAAAATAAAAAATCCAAGTATAAAAATGGAATATTCAATGAGACAGTCCTCAGTTAGCCTTCATATTGTAACAGCGTTTGTCTAGCCCTTCCAAAAAATTTCATTAAAATTTATTGAGAAGTTTTGGAGATAGTGCGTACAGGGGCATAGATAAATATGTAAATGTATATTATAACTGAAAAATATCTTTCTATCAAAAACAAATACCTAGATCCGCCTGAAAACTTAATCACATCTTTCTTACCATTCCACAATATTTTATTGTAATTTATTTGGAGATATCATGGAGACAGACAGGAGCAGGTACAGAAATGTATAATAAAAAAAAAAAAAAATGTAAAAATATCTCCCAATCAAAAACAATTTCTTGAATGCACCCCAAAGTGTAATCACTGCTTTCTTACACCATGGTCCATCTTTCCACTAAATTTCATCAACATTCATTGTGAGGAGATCATGTATGGACAGACAGGAGCAAATTCAGAAGAGGATTTTTTTTTCTAAATGCAAAAATCTCCCAATTAAGAACAAATTCCTCAATCCACCCGCCCCAGAATTTAATCACTCCTTAGAGTGTGGCTCTCCTATTCATTGAAATTCACTGAGAACTTTGAGATATTGTTGAGACAGACACAAGTAAAAACAGAAATATATAAAATAATAAAATGAGAAAATATCTTTCAATCGGGAACAAATTCCTGGATCCGCTCTGAAATGTAGATAATGTAACGTAACAGAGAACTTTTGCAGATATTGTGTGGACAGATTGGAGCGAATACAGAAATGAAATTTTTTTAAACATGCAAAACTATCTGCTAAATCAAGGACATATTCCTGGATCTGCCCCTAAATTTAATCACTTCTTTGTTACAATAAGGCTCATCCTTCCAAGAAATTTCAGTGACATTCATAGAGAAGTTTGGGAGATACCATGTAGACAGACAGGAGTGAATACAGAATTGTATGAAATATTGACACAAAAAAAAAAAAAAAAAAAATTCCAATAGTCTGGTTCTGCAACAAAATTCAATCACTTCTTTCTTACCCTTATCCCAACTGTCTACAAAATTTCATAGAAATTCTAGAGATATGTAGATAGACAGGAACAAACATGAAAGAAAAAAAAAAAAAAGAAATTCTTTTCAATCATAATCATGCGTAGGGATTTAAAATGGTATTCCAGTCTGGTCTGTTAATACATTTTTCCTGTTTTCGAGTGGCCTGAGCATTCCAAAAAGGTATGATACTCCCTTATACTGAAAAATTTAAGTGGGATTACAAATCAGCCCCCACTAACTCTCCAAGAGGTGGAGAACATGGCTTATGATGTCATTACTGGAGTTACTGACACTCTTTTCTTATGCCACATGTACATGAATATAAAGAGAAACTCAGGGCCTATCTTATGTACACTAGTACCTCTCCAGCCAATGGGCTATCCGTACATTATCGCAAACGAGAAAAAAAAATTCCTAAAATGGACTTATAACATTTTTTCCCATTCAAAATCTCATTTTGACAAGACTACATGAGTAACATTGTAATCTAATATATATCACTATATTTATAGTCTGTAACATTTGTCAAGGAAGATAACTCTCAAATGCTAATTATAGAGTAATCTCCCTTACCCTTTTTTTTTTTGCAAATGTGTAAAAAAATTCAAGTTCATAAATAAAAAAGTGTAGAACAATGTTTTTGATATTTTCTAGGTGAGAAAATTGCAAAATCATTCAAATACTGCTGTCAACTAAGATATAGATCAGGAGTCTTCAACCTTTCTATGTAAAAGCGTACTTTCACAAATACTAGTAGTATGGAGAGCACCATTAACATTTTGAATCAAATTTATATTTTGACTTCATGATAAAACTCATACATTATATCCAATGCCCATTGTAGATAATGCACAAAACAAATTGATGTGAAAGTTTTTTTTGATGAATTGTTCATATTATCATGGGGGGGATCAAAGTAAGTTCATAGTATTACTAAATAATGATATGATGCCCAACATAGCATGTAGTTCCTATGTAGAATACTCACCATAAAGAGTTAAACTTTGTAATAGCAATTTTTAAAAAAAGAAAAGAAAAAGAAATTAAACATCAATGTTGTGATTTGGGGGGAAAAAAAAAAGCATTGATGGTACACAGTCTGTGGCAGGCACACACAAAAGGGTTGCGGACACAAGGTTGGGGATCTCTGATACAGATGAAATGTACTTAAATCTATATCTTTTAAAATTAGACATTGAACAATTTTTTTCAGCATTGTGTCATGCTATTGATTTCCTATCTTTTATAATAGTATTGATTATTGCTTTGTAAAACATAAAATAGTTCAGTGCGTAGTTAATCTAATACTGAAGATGCAGCCTTTCTATTTAAGAGCATCATTAAAATCTAATCAGTTTAAATTTGCATCAATCCTTGTATACATCTAGAGTGGAGTAAAAATCACCATATTCTAAAAAAGAATCAATTTTATTTCCAGATTAAGCTTGTTTCTACCAGATAATTGCAAACAATGAAACTATTACTAAGAAACTAATCATCATACTTATCTTTATAAATCTATGAGTTAATCCCTGTGATAAAATTTGCAAATATATTTGAATTTCTCAGGTGATTTTTTTTTTTTTTTTTTTAGAAAAGAAACCACAGAATCCATTCCAAGGGAAGTGTTCATAGTTTCAAATGGTTAAAAGTGGATATTTTTATTAGTAGAATTGTTGCCTTCAAGTGCAAGTGTCAGTGAACATTGTCATTATTTTTTTCCACTGACTATATGAGTCCCCAACCTTGTGTCCACGACCCTTTTGTGTGTGCCTGTCACAGACTGGGTACCATATGTGCTTGTTTTGTTTTTTCTAATTCCAGCATTGATGTTTAATTTCTTTCTTTTTTTTTTTTTTTCGATGTTGCGATGTTACAAATTTCAACTCTTCATAGTGAGTATTCTATATAGGAACTACATGCTATGTTGGGCATCATATCATAATTAAATAAAATTGTAAACTTGACTTGAATTCCGCCCCCCCCCCCCGAAAAAAAAATATGAACAATGTAAAAAAAAAAAACTTTTTGTTTTGCATCAATTTGTACAGTACATTATCTTTAATGAAGTCAAAATATAAATTTGACTCGAAATGTAGATGGTGCTCACCACACCACAAGTAGTCGTGAAAGTACTCTTCTACGTAAGTAGATAGATTTGATAAAGACAGGATTTGGGGGGGGGGGGCTTCTGCAGAAGTTTGTGATTTCATTCTGGGTTCATATTTGAGTGAATTTATATGTTTGTAAAATTACTCTCACCCATTTTCCTTAAAAGGTTGATCCATAGATGTAGGTAATAGACAACATAATTGAAGGCTGTAAAATAGGGCTCGAGTTACATACAATTATGAAGATGTAAAAGAAAATTTTCTCAAGTTATGATTTTTAGGAAATCAAAATGAATTGCAACTCAGCCAACATTTTTTTTTTTATCATCTTACTGGTCCTAAGCATGGGTGAACTAGGAGGTAGTGGGACTAGTAACTCCAGCTAGTAAAATCTCAGCGATTGGTCCACTGATCACCCAAGTGAGAGCCTGGTCAGGAACATTTTGCTTTAGAAGGGCTCATGACACATACTGGTGAAGTCAGTTCACCAAACAACCAAACAATGAAGGTAAAAAACACAGGAAAAGGACCTGGAGCATCAGAACCCTGTTTGAGAGAGGCAACTCAGCTCAAGTGGTGGGTAGGGAAAAGAAGAGTTGGGAAACCAAAGCAGATCTGGAGAGGATATCAAGAGTTAGGCCACAGTGGCTTGACCAACATGAGCCAGACCAAAGGGAATTGTCCATAACTGAGTTAAGATCATGTGCAACAACCACATCGGAGATAAAAACACCGGGATCAAAATCGAAGACACAGAACTGGAGAGAGTAGATCACTACATCTAGCTAGGAGAATGAATCTCCATGAGACCCTCAAGAGAAAAAGAAATCAAGCAAAGAATCACACTAGGATGGTAAGCCTTTGGCAGAACAAGCTCAACCTTCAAAAATAAGAAGATCCCCATAATCCTTAAAAGAAGGGTGTGTAACCAATGCATCCTCCCAATAGTCACTTATGGAGCTGAAACATGAAACCTAACTAAGAGACAGATCCGCAAATCAAGAACTATGCAACGTGCACATGAGAAAATTATGCTACGCCTCACATGGAGATCACAAGACAGCAGAGTACATCTAGGAAAAGACAGGAGTAAGGGATATCATAGAATCCATTAAAAAGCTCAAATGGCAGTGGGCTGGCCATGTTGCACAAATGGTAGACAACCGATGGACATTGTGACTCACAACGTGGATCCCCGAGATCATATGCAGAACTGAAGCCAGCAGAATATTAGATGGAGAGACAAGCTAGACAAATTCAGAAAGTACTGGCTCCACGACGCCCATGATAGAGAAGTGTAGGGAATCCTGGGGAAGCTCTATGTCCAACGACGGACGTTGAAAGACTGATGATGATGATAATGAGTTCACTGGCATAGTGTGATTGTGAGCAACAAGATGAATTGTTTGGATAAAAATCAACAAGCCCAAATAATCTGAATTGTTTCTCTTTCCACACATGAAAGAAAAAAAATAAATAAATAAAATAAATAAAAACAAAACAAAAGGATTCATCCGATGAGATAAATAGCGGTGAGTGTCTCTTTATAGATGATCACATCAAGAAAGAATTTGATTGAAGTTTCGACTTCAAAACCAAGATATATAAAAGAACAAGTCTGGTCAGTCACTCGATATAAACTATCAGGTGACCAACATCTCTCAGCAGCAGACCGTGTTGAATGTGATCAATAAAAGAATTAAAAAAAAAAAAAAAATATCAATGAATAAGTTACTTTCCTTGCCGTTTGTTGGATCACTTTGAAGTCAGAATTTAATAAAAACAAAACAAGCCTGAACGCTGCCAGACACAAACCAATTTGACATAAACTTACATTGTGAACTGAATCCCCACCATAAAAACATATCTAATGGGTGGGTAAGAGGGATCCCAACCCCAACAAATTTTTTTCAAAGGTGTAAATGTTAGAATTTTCAGCTCCTTAGCCAAATTGGCGCAGCCCGTAGGTGCAATCACCAAATAGAAACTGATGCGGACACTTTTGTTTGCCGGTCATCAATATATCTTCATTCTTTTTAAGGTTAAATCATAAATCAAATAACTCGAAAAGGAAATAACCACCATATCTTAACTTGATCATGTTCAATTAATTTTTGGTTTGATAAATGGGAATGCAATATCAAAGACATGTGGGATGAATAACATACCACCCTCAGGGTGAAATCATTGCGATATATAACTCAACCATTGTAGTATGAAGTAACACAAGAACCTGTTTTTCTTGCTGGCCAGCTATGCAACTAAAATTGGCCACTAAGCAGGAGTGGTCAGTACAGGCCGGGATGTGTGGGGGTAGGGGAATTAGTTTATGTGCTTCATTGTTTGAATATAGACAGTGTCTGACAATTCAAACCGAAGACTGAGACGAACAAGAGGAGTGTGGTTGCAAGACAGAAATGGAAGTGGGGAGAAATTAGAAAGCATTTTTTTCCCTTTAAATTTACTACAAGCTGAACCCTTGGAAATCCCACAGGTGTTGACAACTAAGATTATCTATTACCTCATACCACTACTCTTTCCTCACCCTTTGCCTATATCTTCTCATTCTCTCCGCTTTTTCTTTAAAAATTTGTTGCCAGTCAAGGTTTTTTTATCTAAAATGTTATCCGATCATGGACTAGTTTTATATACGCCCAAATCTTCCTACTCCTACAGTAAACTGCATAACTTTCCTCTCTCCTACCTTCTTATCAAACTACCTAACTTTCTCTTCTGCCCCATCTCCCAAGCCTCTTATCAAACTACCTGGATTTTTTCTATCCTGTCAGCATACCCTCTTACTAAATTCCCTTTCTTTTCTACCTTCCAATTATGTTATCACTGAAAGCGTAACATTTGACGCAGGTAGGAACAAGCAGAATAATATACATCATTACTTGCGACATTACTTCAGAGGTCAGGGGAACATTGATTGAAGAAGCAGTCACAGTAATTGTATTTGATTGAGCTTTGATTTAAACTCTGGGAGGTTGACCTTAGTATGATAAATAATCTCTTGAAAATAATTTTGAGAGGATATGAATTATGATCTGTGAGTCACAGAGAATCTTTTTTTGTATAAATAAACCAGAGCAGCATGAATTCTCTGCAGATCAATTCATATAATAGTCATACAACAATATAATTTCCTTTAGGATTGACACATTTTTTCTGTGTGTTTACAATAGTATAAGAGTTCACAATTATTTCAGGATTGTCTTTTTGTTTAAGCTGATAAATATAAACTTAGGTCCATCAATAAGTGAATAGCCTAATGATGATGAAAAAAAAATTGTTATTTATTCTTCAGCATAATCTCCTCCCTTGTCAATGCACTTAATTCAGCAGTGAATTGAACAATGAACATTTTAGATAAAAATTTGAATAGCAACAGCATGTCAGGCTATGGACTTATTGATTCACTCTCATAGAAGATAGAGAATTATATTCTTAGCCATATCTATAGTGTGTAATAAGCTGAAGATATAGACTTATTTGTCTAGTTGTTTACTTGCATGGTAGAGACTTGCATGTATATCAATAAAACAAACTTAAAGCATATCAGTGGGGGCATCTCGATGCCATTTTCTTCCTGTAAAGAAGAAAAATAGTCTGATATTTAATTATTACTCGACTCTTAAATTCTTTTTGAAAAATTTGAATAACGGAAAATAAGTACAGATTAAAGTTACCGCCCTTCGACATTTTTCAACTTTTAATAGATTCTATTCACAATATTTCTCATTCTGTTCAGAGTTCTAGAGTGGTATTAAGCACTTCATGAATTTAGGAGTTAACGTAATGTAAATTTGAATTAAAATAAGACAATAAGACTGTGGAATACTTCAATATTGGGAATCTTATACATCAATAGTTGTTTGATGCAATGAGGAAGTATGATAAAATGGAATAATAAAGAAAAAATTTGTAGACATTGAGAGTTTTTAAAGAATCGAGTAATTTTACAACTGTTGAAATTTTATTAAAAAAAAAAAAAAAAAAATTCTGATGTATAATATTCCTGTTGACTCCACGTGGAGCATAGGGCTGCAATCACTCCACTGCGGTTTCAATGGCAAGTGCACTTTTACGAGGTGAAGTTGCGAGATACAAGCCAAACCCTTCTACCTAACCCAGGTTTGGGAACAGTTATGGCAACTGTCAAGCAGTAACGGGTAGATTTTGTATGAGTAACCTTCTCTAGAGTGAATAGCCTTACTAAGAGAAAGGGCACCATTTGCCCTGCTATTTACCTATAGCTGGGTGGAGAGGTAGATTCAAGCCTTTTACGAAAGGCATTAGTTCAAAATATATAGTAATATATTTTAACATAATTAGAATAAGTAGCTTTGAACAGTGCATACAAAATCAACTCTGAAAAATATATTTACAACTAGATGACATTCTTGGTCATACTTTGGCATTATTTTACAATAGAAAAATATAAAGCTCTGATAATGCCTAAATGACATGGCTTTGTTATATCTATCTCCTATCACTTGGAAATTTTCCCTCGTGCTCTCTCTAATATTAATTTATACTAGTTAATATCCATGAAAGAGACTCATGGATGTATCTGAATTTCTATGAAATGATTATTAAGAAAAAATAATGCTAGTGAGTTGGTTTCAGTTGAAGAGTTCGTTGTTTCAAATGGTGGGTAGGAGGAAATTTTACAGCAAACCAAGACAATCACAGTTCATCTTCAGAGTAGATAAACAACAAAACCTAGTTACTCCTATTCAGAAAGAGAACGAAAATAAAATTGAAGATAATGGTATTACTTAAAATAACTCTAAAAACACGGAAATAGTCTCAGTAATGTGATCTTAAATTCTTAACAGAAAAAGGTTTTGCACGTGTAAAAGCTAAATATTTCAGGCTGTCCATAAAGAGTTCATACATGTGTGCATATTGAAAATTAAATATTACTTATCACACTATTGTAAGAAAGTAGTCATAAAATAGTCATAAGAAACGTAAGAATAATGTTAGCAGTAATAACATTTTATCAATACAACTACTAACAAGAGAGGTAATACAGGTATTTCTTATTTGTGATTTTTGAAAGTTTGCTTTACGCCACTTTCTTGCTTTTACAAAAAAAGCGTTCAGTTTGTTTAGCAGCAGGCCCTTATAGAGGCAGCACACACTTTTTTCCTCTTTGACACCCCAGTCTCCAATACCTCCCACCACTCTTACCTCAGACAACTCAGTCTAATATGTCATCATAAACCTTTTTAAGGTGTGGGAACACTCCAAGAATTTTCCCACATGCCACTTACTTACAAAAGATAGTATAGTAATGCTCTACATTATTTACCAGCTGGGGGAGGGAACAACAATCTCAGCGGGATAAACATAGGCTGTATAATAACAATAGATAAAACCATGTCTACAAAAGGAAATTCTTGCTTTTTGTAAAAAAAAGTAGAATATATTTTTCAGGAACCTTTGGTAAAACTCACCTTCATTGTTAACTTCCTTTTCCATGTTTTAGTCAGAAATATTTAAAGAGTTTGCTTTAAAAAACAAAAAACCCCCCAAAAACAACAGAATTCCTGAGCTGAGAATTAGGATAGCTCTGCTTCAGTTCGCTTATGAATGTTGAAATGAAAGGAATATCATTTAAAGTTGGACTGTGATATTAACAGCAACTGATCAAAGATTAAGGGGGTTGTTCTACCCAATCAGCAGCCATTATGATTAAAACTGAAACAGAATTTCACTTCCACTTGTGATTATCAGCAAAAAAGAATAACAAATAAAAATGTCCAATTTGGCTAGAGAATTTTGATTATTGTTATGATTAGTTTCAAGGCTAATGGATAAATATCTAATGCTGTTACTCATCGTGATAATTTTTTTCCAGTCAAATGACATATGGGCTCACCAGGGATAACCTCTATGGGTTATGCTTAAATTAGTAGATAGTAATATAAGGCAAGTCCTACTCTGAATAGGAAAATAAGGTGGCCTAACAGTTAATTGCGCAGAGACTATAGTCAGCGAACCTCGTTCAAACTCTGGCTGGCAGTTTGAGTTCATTCCGCATTTTTTGTTTTTGCCAAAGAAAAACAAATTAAAAACATCAGCATTCTGTATTATAAACATTGCTGTTGAAAAAAAGAAGGAATTTCTGTTTGCTACTGTTACACGACACTACAGAAAAAAAGAGTCCTCTTTACCTACCGATGGTACATCTGGAGTGAGACGTAAAATAGATAGTCCAAAATGTTCTGCTAACAACAGAAATGACAGAGTTTGATTGTCTCAAAAAATTCTTCGAATTAAGAAAACTAATTGAAGACATCTTGAAACTAATAGCAGAATTTATAAATTTGTTGACGGGATTATCAAAAGGAGATGAAGGGTTAATCTAATTAGGTCCCACATCTGAAAAGTCAGTTATGTACTATAAATTCTACAATATTCCAAAGCTATTGTAATCAATCAAATGACACATTTCCCTCAATTGTATAACAAGAATTTAGAAAGAAAGGTTAAAAGAAAAAGCTCTATGAATTGAGCATTTCAGCTAATCAAATAATTTACATTTGCATGTCATCAAGACCTGAATGAAGCTGATCTATGGTAGGGTAGAATGACAATGGACGGCTAATTAAAATGGAAGTCAAACAGACAATCTTTGATAAACAGAGATCTGTAAATAAATTGGCGGACATTGGTTAAAGTCAGACTTACCAGATGATGGGCATTTAGGAGCTGAACTAATTAAGATATTTAGGGAACCTATATTACAAAAAAAACAAAAAACTATTTAATATTATGACATTTAATAAAGTGGATAAGCAACTATTCTATCGTCAACTCCTAATTGTTTTAATGCTTGATACATATTAATCATGTCAAGTAGAACTAATCGGGGGGGGGGGGGTAGTTGCAGCACCTCCCCTTATCACAGAAAGTTAAGAGTTGTGGGTTCACTCTGACACTTTTGTGACACTGGGTAATTATTGTCATTGCACGCAAGTGGGCCCTCACGTTAAAATCAATCAATGTCACATACTGCTGAGAAGGTTGATAAATACCAACCTACTACAGAACTCATTGACATATTAGTATTGTAACAGGGTCACATACATTAAAATGCAAAGAGATCACTTCTCAATCAATGGAAAACAGAAATCTATTTCAAGTGCGCACAGCAAAATGATAAAATCCTCCTTGAAATAGGCAATATATTGATAAAGTGCACCACAATATATATTAAGAGAATGTTGCTTATGCCCCAGAATAGTATGATGCCTCTAGTGCCTTAGCCTAGATAAGTTACATGTTTTAAGCTCTCACTTTCAGCAACCGTTGCTGACATGCCAAACTTTGTCAAGTAAAAAAGTCAAGTCAAGTGTGTAAGTTTCTATCTGCTGGTACACAGCCTCTTTACCACTAAGACTCTTGCTACACCTGTGTGTCAACCCTTGATAACTGAGTGCCCTGTGGCCTGAAGCTAAATGAGCAAGAGAGCTCAAACAACGGACTCCAGAGGCACATGAGCTTCTGTTGGTCAACCTCAGTCCAACTGCCTTATGAATTAATTGTGGAAGACGGGGAGAGAGTCTTAGACAAAGCACAGTAGAGAATATTGAAAGTTGGGCAATGAAAGACAGATGATCTGGCATACTCATGCAATTCTAGACAACATCTGGTCATCTCTGGGTCTCCCTGTGCCATCAGACTGACTGTGTGAGCCAAGAAAATACTGCTGGTAGTCTCTGCAGCCACTAAATCTCCTCTGCACAGGTTTCCACTTTTTCTACTTGATATTGATATCAAGAAAAGCAATAGAAGATGTCATCATCAATATAGATAGGCTGCCTTAAGCATGTTACTGGACCAAATGGGTGAACCACTGCTATTTTTAGATAAATCTCATTATAGACATCAACAGCAGAGGCTTCCCCCATTATAATACAGTTCATATTAAAGCAGTTTGCATTATAACATGGGTAGATGGTAGACCCCAAAATATTAATCTAGCATCAAGATAAGTAAATTTAGCTCCAAAATAGCTAAATCAAGCTTCAAAATAGCTAAATTTTATTGCAGTTCTCATGTAACATGGTTGGCTTTCTTGGACCCCAACAACTGCATTATAATGGGGGACACCTGTATTTGTGTGCCTTAGTAGCCCAAAGTTACTAACTAACAATTCCACAGCATAAAATCTATTTGCAACTGAAACCATAGCAGCATCACTCAAGTGATTGCCCCCAGCAATCAAGCCGGTGAGACTCACAATGCATGTAGTTGAAAGCCTATGGGAAGCTAGTTCACCATACAACCTTCCAACGATAAAGGCAAAAACCAGGATAAGGACCTGGAATATTAGAACCATGTTTGAGAGAAATAATCTGTTCAAGTGCCTGACTGGAATCTACGGGGAAAGAGAGGATTTGGGAGGTCAAAGCAGATTAGTCAAGAATCAGGCGATAAATAAAATCTAAAAAGCTGAGAGGAGTAGCGTAGAGCCAAGTCAGCTTTGTGGTTATGACCCTATGCTCCACAGGGTGTTTACAGGAATAAACTAACAAACAAACAATTTTTGATATACTCTCAGAATCCTACCTCACAGATGGATCCTTAATCTCTATAAAATCTTTAATTGAAATATAAAAAAAAAAGGTGGCAGAAAATTTTGGTGCAGGAAAACAGTAGATTTCCTAAGTTTTATATCATCAGGATAGCAAAACGTTATCCTTCTCTCCTTTAGCATATCAATTAAAGCTTTTTTACATTTTCCTTGAATTTGAAGAGACAATATATAGAGGAGTAAGATAACAGGCTTTTTCTCATATTGAAGAAGAAATTTGTTTTTTTTTATTCAATTTTGTTGTCTTATTATTTTAGAATTATTGAAAAACAGGAAATGTGAAGAGCTGTAGGAAAATCAACATAAGTTTTGTTTGGGTTATGGGTTTGTTTGTTCGCAATACATACATTTATACTAAAATGTACATTTGTATAATTTGTCCATAAGTTGATAATCCTGTTAATTTTATGGGTACTATGCTAGTTATATAATGATTGGATAAGATAAGCATAAGAGTTTTCATTTAAAGGCCTGCGATTCCAGAGAAAAGCCTAGATCTGAACTGTTCTTCACTTGAGCCTCCCAGTTTCAATAAGACAAACCTTGCAGTTACATCCATTGCCTAAAGGGTAGGACAGTGCTGAATGTACAAGATTTTGTTTTTTTAGTCATACCCACACTACGCAAAGACCCCATCAAACAACTATAACAAAAAACCATGTATGTATAGTTATATTGGTTATAAAAGCCAAGTCTAAATCTACCTTAGATAAAGAAAGGATACATTTAAATCCAGCATAAGGTTGCCAGATTCAATCAGAAGTGGCAGTAATCCAAGTTTTATCTCAGAGATGTACTCAACACTGGCATTAGAATAGCAAAACCGTGTTGGCTACTTTGAGATAATTTGGATTATCTCACCTCCTGGCCAAATCTGGCAACCTTGATCCAGCAAGGAAGTGCAGTGAAGACCATCAGTCAAGTGGTGATTAAAGAAAAAAGGAAAACAATGAGTAGACACTTAGAGAAAAAAAACAAAAACAAAAAGGTCTTGCTCCTCAGCTAACTATTGAACAGTGGTTATATTAATATGCTCAATGAGAACTAATAATTCATAAGACTACAATTAATTACATGATTATTTAGATCAACTTCATATTTAAAAAAGAAAAAAAAAAAAAAAATTATGCAGTTACCAACATAGACCTTTCTTGCAAGGACAGTTAAATACGCAATGACTTCATTTTCAATTTTGACGCAGTATACAGCTTAAATGATTTACTATTTATAAAAACTAAGTTGTCTAACAACAGACATATGTCTGCAATTGAAAAAGAAAAAAAAAGAAAAAAAAAGAAGAAAAAACAGAAAGAAAAGGATACTATATAAGTATTTGGAGACGTGGGATGGCCAAGTGAGTAACGGAATGGAGAATGGACTCAGTGAGCGATCTAATTTGTGTTCACTTTGCATGAAAAGGGCATGAATCTGTCTCTCCCCTAGCCCTGGGTAAAATAAGGCAAGGTGAAGTGAATGATGCCACTTAGCACTCATTGCCTCTAAGGGTATTGCAAATGGACCAACTAAATAGTAATGTAGTATGTGGAGTCCAAGCAGGGATGGTTGAAACCTGAGCCAGGGTAAGTTACTGAGATAAGAAATACATATTTTACTGCAAAAGAATATTGATGAAAAATGGATCAATTCAAAATTCAGCTTTGTTAAAACTATTGAAAATATAATGCCTCTGTCTAGTACTGTCTATCTTGTATTTGGGATGAAACCTCAGATCTCTAGGCCACTGTTTCATCATAGAACAAGGTCATGACTCATGAATTTCCTCATTATTATGGAGGGTAAAAAGATTTAGTAATAAAATTTTTCTGAATGTGCATTCAATTTAAAGAGAAGTTTAAAAAAATACTTCCTTAATCTCTTATACATTAGCCAATAAAGTACAAAGATTTCCCACAAAGAAAACCTAACAAAAATATATTACAGCAGTCATTTCACATGAGCCAATTGATGTATAACACAATTTAGAATTTTTTTTTATAGATAGCATTGAAAAATTTAGAAAAAAAAAACAAAAAAAAAAAACAGACTTCAGGATGTACCATGTATGAGGTTTCATACAATTTGCTACACAAACACGTTTATGTCTCTGGCGTCTTCAACATGTTCATGTAGTGAATCCACATTCTACTATACCTCCAGTTCTACTCTAAACCAAATTAACATTTAAAGTTGAATGTATCAAGTACTCTATGAAATGAACTCCATCACATATTAGACATCGCATTATATTATATCATGCTATATAGCATACCTGATTTGTACTATGTGTACACTATACACACACATATATATATATATATATATATATATATATATATTATTGTGTCATCCACAGATATGTATTACATCTCTTCAGTGTGGCTATAGACTTTCCATACATATTGAGGTGGTTTAAAGACATTGATTAATTTTCAAAGTTGTTGTAGATAACCTCTACAAGCTTGTTTTTATCCTAATAGTGTATTAGCAATGTTTACAAGTTAACAAAATTTCAGCAAAACTGGTGAGTAGGGAACGCTCCATTTTTCATATTATTCTTCACAATGGAACAGCGCCAAGTTCTGCCAATGTACATTCAGTCATCCTTTTCAAATTTGTAAAAAAAGAAAAAACTGGCAATTTTTTTTTCTCCAAATCTGGATGGTTTTTGTCCCCACTTTCTGATAGACTAATTTTAAAAGAGTATGCTGTAATACCTACCTTCACATCATATAACTTCTTTCACACAATAGATACAAACTGACAAGGTACACAGTTAAGAAGCTGACAAATTTCTCTTTCCAACAATATATCATGTCCTCTGTAAAAACAGTTAGGTTTTGTATATATAGACATACAAATATATTGGAAAGAGCAGAGTATGCTAGAATACCTACCTTCACATTTTCGTCTGTAACCTCTCTTTCACAAAAGGTACAAATTGATAGGATACACCAATGAAAAACTGAAAAATCTCTTTCCGATGATACATCATGTCATCTGTACAAACATGGGGTTTTCTAGCCCCAAACAACTTAGCAAGGTCAAATAGGTGGTCATCTTGAAAAATGGCTGCTATCTTGCGTAACTTATATTAGAATTGAATAGATTTGAAATATGTTGTTCTAAGCTAAAAACCCTGTAAATCGTGCAAAATTCAGTGTGGCTGTATTTGGGGAGGGGGTTGAAAGCTTTTTTTACATTTTACATTGTTTATTCAATAAATCAATTTTATTTTTTTGATTTTTACATTTTTCAAAAGTAAATATAGAAAACATTTCCACATTTTATACTTGAGCAAGTTTATTTGCAAGTGGGAAATCTTGGCTTTTATCTCACAATATTTATATGTATAGGATCCTTTTAGTGATTCTCAAACATACCAGTTTCATGTAGTAACCCTGTTCACTAATCTGTGATGTTTATCTCCGATATTGTTATTATAGGCAGTTTAAACAAGAACACACACACAATTTCAGATAGAACAGTTGATAACGTTGTCTGGTGTGAAAAAAGCTCTCAAGATAGGTAACCTGAAAATCTAAACATCTTTACCTTTATGTTTTTGAGCAGGACTACTTCAAACTTATCTTGTATCTTGCCTATTCTTTGTTTTGATACATACCAGACTTTTATTAACCTGTCTAGGTAAATATTATCTTGGGCAGGAATATCATGGTCAGTGAAGGATAAACATCACAATGGTGTTCAGATATTTAACTTACCTTTTACATACACATTTTAATTTTTTAATATCAATATTAAGAATATACAGGAAACATAAATTTATTGGCAGATTCGGAAACAGGAAAATAAACTTTGATCTCATTAAATTAAGAGGATATCTTGGAGAAATTTGATATTTTTCATAGGCATCTTATTCATATACGATTAAGTTATACTGAAAAGGATCAAAAATGTTGCAGGCATTTACTATTCATGAAAAAATCTTTCAGGTGAAAACTGCATTCACATCATGACCATCTGTACAAAATAATTTGGGTTTTTATGAATTTGCTTCCAGTAATGTATGAAGAGGAACTGTATCAAAAAAGTAAGTGTGAGTTCAAACTTTACATTTGCAAATTCAATTGATATGATAAAAAAAAGTGAATAAAAACCAAAAGTATAATTAGGTTGTTACAAAATATCTATATTCTATGGCTTTCTAGTGTTACTTGATTAAAAATTCAGAATAAAAATATATAATGAATGATAAAAATATAGGATTTACATGCAATGAGAAGTCATATGACTCTTAGTTACAAGCATCTGAAACTAGCACTTCTAATTCAATGGTTTTGTTCAATTAACTGAGATAGTAAGTGTAAATCTATATAAAAGTACTGGACTAGGAAAACTGTTTTACATCGTGTTTGAATACCTTTGACTGCTATCTCACCGAGACAGTGAATGCAAATATATCTGATACATAGCAAAAACATTTATTTTATCATGAGCTTCAAAATTGACGGAATTTGGACCAAAGAATAATGTTGATTAATAAATATTAATAGAAAATATTCAAACCAGATTGAACATTAAAGAGTTATACACAAAAAGCAGGAATCTTCGGTCTAAATTCTATCAATTTTGAAGTTCATGTTAAACTTTTTTGCAAAATTAGATACTCTTTGTACTCAGTATCAGTAAAATACCCATATCACAAAAAAAAACTATTTTCCTTCCTTTTTTTTAAATTTTTTTAATATAAATCATTCATCTTTGGTATTCGTATATCTTTTATATTCAAATATTTTTACAAATCAGAGTTGGTTAAAAAAAGTTATTAGCAGTTCTCAAAGAACTGCTAAAGAACTCATTCCAAGTTCTACCATTCAGGTTTATAGGAAGATTTTGACAAAAGCATGCTTGTAATGAATAGTCATGGTCTTGTGAGCAGGGTTGCTAGATTTGGGCAGCAGGGGAGATAATTTGATATTTATCTCAGACACCTACTCATCACAGGCATCAAATTAGGAAAACAATAGAGTCTGGAGACAGGTTCAATCTTGAGACAGGCCTGCCTCAAGAGTAGGCTGGCATTGAACCTCTGCCTTTTGACACTTGATTTTAAAAAAATGGATGTTATTCCACCGCCTGTGTGGGGTAAGTCCCCACGATAAAGCTTGGATTATCTCCCCTTCTGGACAAATCTTGTAATCCTGCTAGTGAGTAAAGCTACTTAGATGACTTATTTTTGTTAGAAGACAAGCAGAATCACAAACAATATCAAATAGAGAAAAAAAAAAAAAAAAAAATCAATTATCATTCATACAATGTTTCTGTTAGAGTCAATTGACCAAAACATGCTTTGCATTACAAAAAAAAAAAAAAAAAAATGAAAAAGAAAAAAGAGGAACAAAAAATTAGAGAAAATTTGAAAAATTTTGCAAGAAAATGTTTCAGTATTAATCCATCAATTGTGAATGATGGGAATTTCAGTCATTGAAGTTCTATGGCTAACTCAATAAAATTCCTGTTTTATTGTAATTGATAGCGACTCAGCCGTGTCTGAGTCAGAGATTCTATCTTGCAATGGATAATTATTACATGTGCACCTTCAGCAGTAAATTGGTTCATTTTTAAAGAATCTAAATTGTAAAAATTTAGAACAAAATGTCAAGTATACATACATAAAACAAACAGAATCTGCCAACATTGATTCAAAGATACTTATTTGAGAAATCATCATAAACCATAGAAAAAAATTAAAGTACATACTTGAAATATAAATGAAACATTCCACATGAATTTGCAAACAGAAATTAAGAATTCAGCTCTCAATTACTGTAAAGTAGGAGAATAATTACAAGAAAATGGTGAACAAGAGTTGGTGATGCTTATGTTATAATAAGTAACTTAGAGTAGCATAAGTGGTTAGTGTTTCAAATAAAAGCCACGTTTCATTTTTTGTTATCAGGGTTTAACACTTTTCTGACTCCACTAGCAGATAATACATTCATGAACTTACAGAATTATATCTCTGCACGATAAACAATGATCATGTTGATCAAATATACAAGAAATCTATAGCCAAGTTTCCTGAAACTTTTGTTTTAATCTCTGTACAAATGTGAACTTTCAACCAAGCTAAAAAAATACATTTTCATTTAAATGGTTTGCAAAATAATAAAAAAGTTGAGAGGCTCTTTACTATTAAGGCAGAATTCATTGCCACCATTTCTTGATGAACTTGACATACCTTTCCTTTCTTATTTTGAAATGTATAACATTTCCTACCAGAGTTACCAGATTGGGCTACAAGGAGAAATAATCTGAGCTTTACCTAACACCGGAATTGGAATAGTGTTAAATTTAGGAAATGAGAGAGTCTGGAGGCAGACGTTCAATACCAACCGGTATTGGGTAGGTCTTGGGGATAAAACTGATTATCTCTTCTGACAGCCGAATCTGGCAACCCTGTTTTCTTCAATTGAAATTTTGACTAGTGATCCAGGCACACTCTTGTAGAGTTCAGACATTAATCTTGATGACTTTAAGGAAGACTTATTTGAGAGAGCTTTAACCTTTTGAGTTCCCATTCCAATGCACCATCTTTTATATTCCAATCCTGAAATACATACACACATATCCATTCTTGAACAGTGAGGCAAAGAGACAAAAAGATGTCATGTATGAAGTCAATATTCAGGAAACAGATTGTCCAAGGTTTTTTCACTATCAAATCATAAGGGATTTTTTCAAGCAATATTCATCAGATACACCAGGGCTTCTCAAGTTTTTTTTCATTCACAAACCATTTTGATGAGACAAATTTTTTCACAACCCCTCTCTCATAGTTATAAAAGCAATAGGTATTAAGATGGTATACTGGCATTTAGTTGTAATCTAACAGAAACTAAACATTGAAACAGATGAAGACCAAAAAATCGTTGGAATTGTAACATATTCATAATCCATAAGTTGCACTGTGTTTATCAATGAAAAAAACTACAATTCAAAATTAATAACTAAATCTTTCAAATATATCTGCAACTCTGGGGGAGGGGGTCTTTATTTCTACTCTGAGAAGCCCTGATATACACCATTCCTTTTCAATAATCAGTATTGTGCAACCAGCTGTAATAATTGAAAATCAAAGATTGAACTTGTTATATAAAAACAAAAAATTTCTAATAGATATCATTCAGGAAATATATGAAAAATGGAATGTACATATTTCTTGGTTCATAAACATCTGACGGATTTGAGTACTGTATTTGATGTGGACAAAGGATCTTCCACATTTGTTGCCGGTGCTCTGAAAGACCATTCATTATTGCTTGCTCTACATTTATCATTACAATCTTAAATATCCCGCATAGACTCACAATTTGGAAAAATTCATAGATTAACATTTTATACTGTTTCCAAAATTTGACAGAAAAAACATTCCACATTCAGGCAACTGTGTCAGAATTAATACTTAGGATAAAAAGGAAGCAAAAATAAAAAAACATGAAGCCTATCCCAAATTTTCTTTCTTCCGAAAAGAAAGATGCACAAAATAAATTTCTGCAGATGCCACAATTGCAGGAAAGGATGACACTAAGCCAGAAGCCACAAGTATCAGTGAGTCCAAGATCAGAGTTTCCAGAAGAAGATATAATCCAAGCTTTATCTGATACTTACGCAACACAGGCATTGGAATAGTATTGAACTGAGAAATTAAGTGAGTTTGTCGGCAGAGATTCGAGGATGGTATTCAACCTCTGCCTCCAGACTCACTCAATTTTTAAATTTGACATGATTCCAATGCCTATGTTGGGTGATTCTCTGAGCTAAAGCTCAGAGTACATCTTCTGGCCAAACTTGGTTACCCTGTTTGAGATATACAGATATTTGCTAATGACCACTGAAATGTGTAGGATGTGATAATTTAACCACTGCTAAGGCCAACTTATAGTGCAACAGACTTGGATATCTCATCCAAAGAAAAAAAAAAGAAAAGAAAAAAAAAAAAAAAGAAATAGGATACGCAACTAAAAAAAAAATGCAGAGCAAGAAAGAGATAAAAACAAAGTGATATTTTCTTTGTCTATTTTTATCAAAAAGGT
Source organism: Thysanoteuthis rhombus (assembly GCA_963457665.1). Taxonomy (NCBI): domain Eukaryota; kingdom Metazoa; phylum Mollusca; class Cephalopoda; order Oegopsida; family Thysanoteuthidae; genus Thysanoteuthis; species Thysanoteuthis major. Next base: position 32,710,541 of record OY735211.1, on the reverse strand, counting down.
TTCAATAATTAAATGCTTAATTAGTAAAAGTCAGTGTCTTACCTTGGATTCAAAGATTGGTTCCTTAAGGTTCACAAACCTAAATATAACAAGTTGAGATCTCGTTACCTTAACCCACCCGCCATCTCTCACCAAGATGCAAAATGATCTCCCCTTGCGATCGAGATTTATAAAAAAGCTAAGTTAGGCTTTGGTCCACATTGTATCAATTTTGAAGCCATATGAGGATGTAAAAATTGTTTTGAAATGAATTGGATACTTTTTGCACACACTGTTTTATAACCAGAACCATGATGAAAGCTTCTTCAAGAGAAGCAAGCCATTGATGCTCTAGAAAGAATTCTTAAGGCAAAGATTGATTTTAAGCCAAGCTCTCCAGAAACCTTTGGAAGCAATTCCACACGTGATAATGAAGCAAAATGTGCCAGTAAATATTTGTTGAAAGACTGCAAAAAAAACTTTTAATGATAGAAAAAAAAAAAAAAAAAATTAATGAATTATCCTAATATCAAAAAGAGGGAAGAGAGAACTTTTTCATTCTTTACATTTCTCAGAATATCACCCTTTGGGTAGTGCTAATGCCAGTAATATATCTGGTGCATATATGCATTCACTATTTGACTAAAAATATCTATACTGAATTGAATGAGATATATCATCTATCTATTAGCATAGTTACTCTGAAAAAATGCTGGGACTATTTATGTACGGATTAGTACTTCTGACTAGGCTCAGAGTGCAGTATCTATGTGCTCATTGAAAAGTGTTACACGTAATATGTATCTGATCCTACCACAGAGGACATTCTATGAAGCTTAGGAAATTTAGGGAGAATATAATAAAAAAGAAAAATTAAAAAAATGGAAATCAGGTGTTCTCAGGAGAAAACGTGGGAGCACACTCATCGGCCTTCACAAATTTAGTAACCTAGAATATTCTAAGATTAATGTGTTTAAATTTACTTGTATATTACTATTTCCCCAAAATTGATAACAGCTTCCGAATTTCGGATACCAAAATGGTAGCTTTATAATTAAAAAATACATTTACTTATATAATGAACTGTGTTATTTTCCTGGTTCTCTGTTCATAAAAATGAACTCCTCCATTTGAAGGTAAGAAGTTTGATCAAAATAGCTTCACCCTACTACTTCAAGTAATGGAGAATTCAAACACAGGTAGTCTCCACTTTTTGAAAGTTTGCTTTTTGTTACTTATTCACTTTTTCAAAAAAAAAAAAAAAAAGGGGGAAAAGTGAACATTGTGTTCAGCTTTCATTTTGCAGTGAGTCATTATAGAGGCAGTGTACACCCTCCTCTCTTTTCGACACCTGTGTCTCCTGTAACTTTCACGACCACCTCCTCCGAGACTCGGCCTGATACACCATCCTCATCATTTTTTTTGTTCTGTGGATGCTTAAAAATTTTCCCCACAAATTAACGGTAATTGCTTCTTCACTTTATGACATTTCAACCAATGAAAGGCTTTTATACGAATGCTAAAATTTCAGGGGAAACCTGCACAATACCATGGCAGGGGTATACCCTTCTTGTAGTAAGTGTATTGCCCCATATAAGCCATGGAAGTTCTCTGCATGTACACACAAGGTGTTTGGTTAAGTACAAGACTTAACTTGTCAAGCCTTTGACAGATTGCAGTGCTAAGATAGTATTTGTGAACAGTATCACAGGACACCCATACTGAAGTGTCCAACCAAGTACTGATCCCACTGTATATCTAATTTTTTTTCAGTGGGACTAACCTGATCTATAAATCAGCCTCTACTCAATAACAGTCAATATCCAATTACTTTTCACAAAATAGGGCTTATATTGCAAAATAGCTATGAAAAAAAAATAATGCTATTTATAAATGCTATATTGATTTTTAAAAAATAAACTGCCAAAAGATTCTTTTACAAAATAGCCAGAAACTTGTAGATATAAGAAAGCAACAATCAGTAACAATAGCTTTCTTACGAGAATAGTTTGACAGATTTAGTATTCCAGACACAATAGTAACAGACAATGGTATACGATTCACTCAATTTTCAGATCTTTGTAAATACCAGAAAATTGAGCACGTAACAATCCTACCACAACTCAATCAAATGGCCGGGCAGAGAGATTTGTAGACAATTTTAAAAGAGTGTTGAGAAAATCAAGAGAGGAGGACACAGATGAAGGGACACTTCAGATGTTCTTGAGTTCATGTAGAAAAACTCCAAACTCCAACACAATGTGGAAGATCACCAGCAGAACCAATGTTCAACTGTTGGATCAGAACAATTTTCCAATTGTACTAGGTGAATAGTACTAATCAAATGCTGAAAAGATAACCTCAGTAATATCTTTTCAAAAAAGTGACCCGGTTTTACTTTTAATTTATCAAGCAGGAGAACCAAAATAGGCAGTTGGGAAGATATACCACAAGCACAGAAAAGTAAAATATATCATATAAGTGCTGGACTATCTCCATAAAGGACACTCGGACCAGATTTGGCTCAGAAGGTTCAGCATGGAAGCACCATGCAAACAAACCACTTTGCTTCTTTGCAACACTTTCCACGTACCAACAACAACATCACCTCAAGTTAGATTTGTTTCAGATATAAGATGAAATAAGAGAAAGTCAGCAAATGAAAAATTTTCAGAGGTAAACCCAGAACAGAAATAGTACTCCATAAGAGAGGGCTTTGCTCTCCTGATAGGAATTTGTGGTATATCACCCCAACTGTTAGTGGAACTGGCTAAGAAGCAATGAGAATTGAGTTTCATGAATGAACAGTTGTGGGAGAGATATGTTCTAGTTATTGTCTGTAAAGACTAACAACTCAACCCCTTTTCAAGTTCAAGTAAGTGATCACTTGTCAAATGACTGTATGACCATAACCGAACAGACCCTGGTTCAACCCTGGGTGTACTGCCAGTATCCTAGAGAAGAGTTGAAATATTCAAAGCAAAATACTACAGTGGAGTGACTAACAGGGATTATATACTTTTCTGTAGATAAATTACTTCTTTATTATTCAACAATTGTTTGTCTCTTAATCCATTTCATTAAAACTCCTTAGATATATTTTTCTGATCTTGCTATTCGACCTAAGAGAAATCTAGCAGAGATGGAAAAGACAATAGTAGAAGTTAAGCTAGAGTATTTTACAGAAATTTTTATGAAAGCTTACTTGGCTACATTAAAAACATTTTATTGTATCTAAAAAATATTTTTTGCAGTTAAGTGATAAATTTTCTGTGAAATACGACAGTCAAATATAAAAAAAATCAATTGTTAGGGGATTTAATTTAAATAGAAGATAAAATCATAATTTAGAAAAGGAAAGAATTTAATTTTGTAATAACAGGATTGATAACGGTTATTTTGATAATTGCAACACAATGCAGCTAAGGTTGTGTCTCAAGATAGAATTGAGAGAAATGATGAGGGCACTACTGTGAATGATCGGTCCCAATATGAATCCAGGTCATGTCATATAAATATGCATTCCAAGTCAAACAAAGTGAGCATAATCGACCTCTTCGCATTTTGACGACTTGGCTCATTTTTTTTCTATCTATTTATTACTAAAGTTAAAAAACATAAGAAGCAAGGCAAAACGACTGAACAAACAATTTATCAAAACTGAAGGAAACAATAAGTCTCCTCATAAATTTGTCCAAGTGGGATAGAAGCATATGCTGACTTTGTCTGACGTGGATTGCATATCTGAGTGAAGTCGGCTGAATTCAAATTGGGAACAATGTTTTCCAAGTATTACCACAGAGAGGATAGATAGTTGCATGAAATAGATAGAGTTTGATAGAACCCTCAAAGTAAAAAGCCAAACTATTTTTCAGGTATGCAGAAAATGAAAGATAGGTAAGAGTTTACAATAGACAGTATATAATTTCCATAAAACAACAAGGACAAAAAAAAGAAAAAAAAACATACAAAATAGCCAGAAAAAAAGTGTTGAGAGCCAACATGCAAAGTGAGTGAAAAAAATGTGAGGGAAGAAAAAAAAAAGAACATCATATTTTATTACCTTCTTCTGCCTCAATTTCAGCTGCACAAATATATAACAATGGAGCAAAGTTTTAAAAAAAAATGTAGAGAAACAGACAATTATGTGCAGAGTTGCCATTATTGGCCAGATGAGGAGACAATATGAACCTTACCTCAGAGACTTAACCAACACAGGCATTGGAATAGCAGGAGTCTGAAGGTAGATATTGAATACCCGCCTCAACAGGCTAGTATTGAACCTCGGTCTCCAGACTGAATTTCCAAATTCAACCATGTCTGTATTGAGAAGTCAGAGGTAAATCTTGGATTATCTCCCCTTCTGGCTAAATCTGGTAACCCTGGTTATATGAAGCATGCATTAATGGATGTTCTAGGCTGTATGTAACAACAAACATTAAACATAACTTGGTTGATGATCGTGCGTATTATAATTGGACTATTTTCTCATTTATGGTATTGTTTCTTTATGTTGCAACCATGTACCTTCCAGCCATCTTTCGCTGATGTGTTGAGAAAGAAATTACAGTATGGATGAGGAAATAGTCCGACTATAATACATACATACACATGTAATGATCAAAACATCCCGTCAAACAAAATTCAGACAATAACTTAGTTGAGTTTGATAAATAAGAGATGTATCATGGTACGAATGGTGCTTCATTGAAAATGCAAAATACACACACACAGACACACGTGCATGTAGTATGTATATCATAAGTGCATATGTAGCCTGTGTTAGTGGTATGTGTACATGTGTATTTTTCAATTTCAATAAAAAGTTGTGTATTGAATAATATGAACACAGAACAATGAAAAAGAAAAAAAAATATAGGCAGATGGCATGTAAAAATAGATATAACAGGGTTGCAGATGTTCAGAGAAATTCCTGCCTATTTGAATGAAAGAAAATTGGTAGGAATCAAATTAATAGAAGATTCCTTCTATCCTTTTTACAAGGCAGATGCACTATTTCTGCAAATAGAAAAAGATTTTCAATACACTACCATTAAATCGATAGAATTATTTTTCCATCACCCTATTTAATATTAGGAACTATCAACCAAAATTGTCAACATAGCATAGCTTGGTGTATATATATATGTGTGTGTGTGTGTGTGTGTGTCACGTGTACAGGTTGCACAGACGGAGCTAGAGGACTGAAAATTTCATCATTTACTCTTTATTATGAAAAACTTTGTTTTTTTGAAAATTCCTTCTGAATATGAGTTTCTAATGGGGTTTCAATTTACAATGTAAGTTTATCCTGATCCAATAGTTTGTATCCAGTAGCGTTCATGCTCATTTTTAGAAAAAAGAAAAAAAAAAAAGAAAAAAAAAGTAACTTATTGATTGATCACCTTTTTTCACAATTTTTCTAATTAATCACCCCAACACAGCATGCAGCCAAAAGATGTTGGTTACACAGTAGTTTCTATTGGAAGACCAACCAGACCTGTCACTTTAGTATTTATTTATTGATATATGTACTCATTACGAGATTATACCAATATTTGGTGGGGAGAGGTAAGATTAAGATTTTCACGAGATTTCAAGAGACCTACTACAAAAAAAAAAAAGTCAGGGAATTAATTCTACCTCCTCACAAGGGACAATTCCACACAAAGCCAAGTTTAATGTGGGCCCCCACACACATACATATATGAGGCAATAAAAATAGTCTAGTTCTCTCAGTATGTCTCAAGCACAATAGGAAGGAGCAGTCTGGGGAAGGGAGGAATGACCCTCTAGAACTAAATAGTTGCTTATCCTTGACTACGAATGACACCATCTTATTGGTAAACTGAATTTCCTAGAAATGAAAAGACGTCAAGAGATATTGAATGTTTCTTCCTGTTCTTCTCTCATGAATCAAAATAGTTAAATGTATCGAACTTCTTACAATACAGCAGTAATCAAGCATTATTTATTTGTTTGGTGTCAGATTTGTACAAGGTTCAACAAGTTAAAAGATAGTTATGCTTTATTTTATTTCATGAATAGAGAAATGACCAAGATGAGCTGTAATTGTCTGATCAAGTAGAAACAAACTTACTGCTTTGAAAAAAAAAGAAAAGAAAAAAAAAATCATAGAAAATCTTTGCATAAGTGAGATTCAGTTGAATCATTCAGCAAGAATGTTTATTCTTTAGGGTGAGATTGCAGATGTTCATACGCGTGACTGCATAGGTTTCATAATTATATTTATTTATAAAACATCAAAGGATTTAAAATTGTTAATAGATATTAACAAAATTCAACCACATCTCTTACTCGATAATATCAAGCACAAGTATGTTTTGAGGAATTCATTTCATATGTGAGATGACAGACACTCATGCTGTGTGTGTGTGAGAGAGAGTATGTAACTGTATGAGTGAGTCACAGGGTAAATGTATGTCTGCGCATGGGAGTGAATGTAAGTGTGTCAATGAATAATTGTGTGTGAATGTGAGTAGATCTATGCACATGTGAGTGGATGAGTGTGGTTAAATGTATGTGCGTGTGGCGGGGTGAATGTATGTGAGTGCGTGCATGCCTGTGTATGGATGGATGTGTGTGTGAATGCATGTGTACGTGAGTGAATGCATGTGCATGCGTGAATAAATGAGTGAGCAAGTGATTGTTTGTGTGTGTGTGTGGAGGAGTGAAAGCGAAAGGGAGAATGAGTGAGAGCAAAAGGGAGAATGAGTGAGAGCGAAAGGGAGAATGAGTGAGAGCGAAAGGGAGAATGAGTGAGAGCGAAAGGGAGAATGAGTGAGAGCGAAAGGGAGAATGAGTGAGAGCGAAAGGGAGAATGAGTGAGAGCGAAAGGGAGAATGAGTGAGAGCGAAAGGGAGAATGAGTGAGAGCGAAAGGGAGAATGAGTGAGAGCGAAAGGGAGAATGAGTGAGAGCGAAAGGGAGAATGAGTGAGAGCGAAAGGGAGAATGAGTGAGAGCGAAAGGGAGAATGAGTGAGAGCGAAAGGGAGAATGAGTGAGAGCGAAAGGGAGAATGAGTGAGAGCGAAAGGGAGAATGAGTGAGAGCGAAAGGGAGAATGAGTGAGAGCGAAAGGGAGAATGAGTGAGAGCGAAAGGGAGAATGAGTGAGAGCGAAAGGGAGAATGAGTGAGAGCGAAAGGGTGAATGAGTGAGAGCGAAAGGGTGAATGAGTGAGAGCGAAAGTGTGAATGAATGAGTGAATGCATGCAAGTTATTGAATGTATGCATGTCTGAGTGTATATGTCTATAAAACTTTACTTCTGTGTCAAGATAAAAAAAAAAACATTCTTATGCACTTTTATTTACTATCTTGAATAATAAAAGGAAAAAAATTTATTCTTTTCCAGATTTCAAAAGTCAATTAAAAATTTTCATGGACAACAGCACTACTGAAATATAAAATTTTTTTTATTCATCTGTTTCAATCAAAATAAAATTGTTTAAAAATGAATAAACATTTCTGTTTCAAGTTTTTCCCTCTGAAATAAAGATAAGCTGTAAATAAAATCATTCATTCTTACATGCAAAATGGAACAAAAACATTCTCGAAATAAGACATTTATTGGACAGAGTAAATATAGATTGTACGAGGATCAAAAATGAAATTCAGATAAATCTTTGTATGCCTAGAAATTTTCAACTGCATGGAAGTGAAGTTTTAAGTTTAATCCCAGCTTAAAATTTTAAAACAAGATTTAGAAAAAGGAAAAAAGAAAATTTCATAAACAGATTTTTACCTTTGTTATATATTTTAACAATGATTGATTTTTAGTGGAACCACTTATTTAAACTTCTAACTTCACCTGGTACCTAAAACAATTACAGTAGCCCCCAATTAAGCTGTACGTGTGCAAAATTCATGTGTTCCTATTGAATAAGAAATTGTAAGGTTTCTGTTGGCTCACACCCCAATAAAGATGATCTGATTTCCATCTATCCCTCCAGGAATTTTCAGATAAAACTTGGTCTGCTAATAAGGCATATCGATAATTTTCCAATATATAAAGGACTCACCATCAGTTCCACAGAAATAGCTTCTTAAGAACATCTGCTTTGTGGAATAAGCCCTTTTCTGAATGTTCTAACGAGTACAATATCGGGGATTTTTAAATCGGGAGTGAACCAGTGCCTTACCTAATGTTAGTAATTCTGTGGTATAAATAACTCTTTTCTTACTAACCCTCTGATGCCGAAAGGGCTTGCTTAGGGTGACTACAAGTGAACAATGAAAATAATACTAAAAGTCTGATTTACCCCACCAAATTTGGTATGCATACTCAACGGACTCGAGGTGACCTTTATTCATTTTTGACAAATATTTTTTCATCTTATTTTTTGATGCTTTTTATTGCAATCACTGTCAGTCTAAAGTTACCAGTAATTGACAGTCTAGTGGCGGATAGCTTTAAAAAGAATTCAAGATGAAAAAATTATTATTCAAAAATTGATAATGGTTGACAATGCTTCATCTAATTGGATATTCAATTTGATATTACAAGATATCTACCTACTTAACTTTTGAGTAAAGGTCTGTGGTGGAGATATAGACAGCTGAAAATAAGAATGAATGAGTGAAAATTTGTTCAGGAAAGACCAAAATGTCTTAGACCAAATTTTCTCTATTTTTACTATTTGCAGTAAAACTGATGAAGGTCTTAATTCCTACCTTTCAATTCTTTTGTCAATATTTCTGTAACAGTCAACCATTATTTCCTACCTTTTTAATTTCCTTCTTTTAATAAAGTATTGCCATAATTTTTTATAACAAATTTTCCTCGCACCAATTGACTGATTGCATAGTGATTGGTTTATATATATATATATATATAAGATGAAGCAGTCATAGAAATTTACGAATGCCCATCCAGCAATGGCAACCATTACAACAGTATTAAATACATAGAAAAGAATAACAGTGTCATATGCTCGAGAAATATTTTACTGATATAAATCAGTTGCACTCCTAAAGAAAGGTCAGTTTGATACCAATCAGTCCATGCAAAATTCTCAAGTATATAGAATATGAAATACAGGGAAAAGCAATAAAGAAAGTATTGAACAAAACTGTTTATAACATACAAATTAACCCACTTTAGAAAGAGAATGTTTAACCAGTATTGATCCATTAATCTTCATCTGAAGACGATTGAACTTTGCTAAAAATTGAAACAAATGGCAGCCAAACAGTGAACCACTATGAATCCTGCTAGATTCAAAACTAGCCAGTTTCAAAAAACCGTTTCGTACCTTATATCCAAAATAATTTTCCCACCTGGTCTTTAGAAAGTGCTTGTTATTTTAAAGAATATTATAATACTACATAAATATCATTCATTGTTAAAGTCAATGATTTCCTGTCTAATGCAGTAAACACTAAGCTATCACTTATCTCAAATCTAAAATAGCTAATTAAGGATCAGTTCAGCCACGATGCGATTGTTTTGAATTATTACCATTTTTGGAACATACATTACGTACTTATAAATCAAGATAAAAATATTTATATCTAAAGACTAGACTCAAGAGATCTGTCTATTGGCAATGATATTTCCATTTTTTAGTTTTTGGTTCAGAAATAGTATCCAAATTTAGAGGTTACGAGTCAACATTTAAGATGCCTGTAATTAAAAAATAATTCATGTTTAATCAAAATTTTTTCATTAGTATAGGTTCCATCATTATACCATTTTTGTGAAAATTTTTGATTTTGAGGAAAAGTGTATAAAAAAGGTAGTTTCCATCTCTTCGTATGTTTCAAGAATTGATCCATTAGGATGGTTCTGTAAACTCCAACGCAAGATCTGAAAAATAAGGAGGGTGTGAAATTTTGGCCCAACTAAGGTCTCCAATCCTTTCAGATGTGATCTTTATAGGGAATACCATTATTATGATAGAACACCATAGCTTTGTGATATATCAAACAATGCTGCTTTCCCTTCAAAGAAGTGTTTAAACGCTTCAACTGTTGACAATAGATGTTTGCAATAATCACAACATTGACTGGTAGCAACTCAAAGTGGACCACACCCACACAATCACACCAAACATTCACCAAAACTTTTCTTGGTCTATTTTGGTTTGTCCTCTAGCCTGTTCACCTCCACTGAGCCATAGTCTGCATAGCTTTATATTGTTGAAAAATATCCAGTTTTTATCCCCAGTCACAATCTGTCCAAAAATGGTGAGATGCATTAATGACAGTGCAGAAAAATACAGAGGTCTATTCTTGCTTTACGATTGGCTTCTGACAAATCATGGGGGAATCTGTTTTTCAAGTTGTTGCAGATGTGCTAAATAGATCAAGCATAATAGAACCATTGCCAGAGTTAAGACAAAGGCAAGTTATCATTAAACTCAACAGAATGACCTGTTCTTGGTGAATCTCTCAAGGTGAAGTCACCTTTTCTAAACCTCTAAAACCAACTTCAATTTATTTCATTTAAAGAATCTATCCCGCAAACACTATGAATATTCCAGGTTGCTTTAGCTGTATCATTACCTTTTCTAAACTCATAGAGCATAACATGTCTTATGTACTCTGTAGATATTCATCTTTGGGAGGGTCAAGGTAGTACCTAGGTTGGTAGGATCATACTGTGACAAAGTAACTTATTCAAAACTGTGCCAAGACCAACAAGCATATATTATTATTTAGCCATTTTAGAATCATGAAAATATCTATCACTATCAGATTTTAGACATTATTTATGAGATGATCTTATGCATACAGTGGAACTTCAGTTGAAAGATATAACTGCTCAGTGAGACCAATTGTTCAATAACAGAATCAAACATATTTATTTTTCTCCATATTATGCATGTGAATTTAAAAGGACTGATCACTCACAGGGACTAAAATTTGTGGTCCAGATATGTTCCACTCAACCGGAATCTACAATAAAATATATATTACGCCAAAAAAGGTGAAATTGGTGCAAATTACTCATTTTTTGTAAGAAACTGAGCGTTTCATTTTGATTACATAAACTTATAATTTGAAAAAAAAAAAAATTTCTCAATGTCCTTGTTTTGATTAAATGAACATTTGATCAAATAAAAACCAAGTATTCATTTATGTTTTTGTAAAAAAAAAAAAAAAAGTTGAAACTTTTCTGATCAGGCACTTTCACAGATATGGTGTGACATATACAAGATTACATTCTACAGAAAATACTATTTGTCATTATCAAGCAAGTCTAATAATGATAAATGAAGAGGGCAAAAAAAAAAGCAGCAGAAAAAGACACTTGACTTCTGTCCTTTTCTTACTGAGCTGAAAGAGCCCTTTTTTCCTATAAATGATATACAGCCAAGTTTCTCAGAATGTTAATGTACCTATATTATTTGTGTGCATGAATCTACCTAAAGCATTCAAATCTCACAAGCTATTCGTAGAGTTTGCTCAGTGCTCTACATTTGCATGATCTAAATAAAATCCATACTTAGAGTGGGGGAGGGTCGTCTACTTCACTATAAATCGGAAAAAAGATCTGAAGTAGCCCAAGTAAATATTGGCAACAGCTTGAAAATCAAAAGCAAATTGACAGATAGTAAATCTGGCTTGTTTTTATTTACATAGATATACCACTATTTGACTTGAGTAAATCAGTGATTAATATTCAAGTCATCATCACTATAGATGGTATCTATGAATACTTTGAGATTAATGTATGACAAGAAAAAAAAAGAAAAAAATCAAGGAGGTGCAGGTAGGCTCACAATTAAGAAGATACAAGGTCGGAACAGTTTGCGTTTACTCTACACTAGTGTCCCTGGGAATGGTATAAATCCACTTCCTACACCAACGAATAAATAGCAGAACACTTGGAGCCTTTCAGCCCTGTAAGGCAGTCCATCTTAGGTATTAGGCTAGCATCTGGGTCCTGCAAAAATACACAATTACTTCAAACAGTAATTAGGTCTCAATGGATCATTAGAAAGATGCTGACAAAATCATCGGCTCACATGTTATACAAAACGGTAAGAATCTTTGCTTTGCTTCTAAATTAATCAAGTTCAATAGAATGGAGTTTAGTTATAGTATTATAAACCAGCTGCATTTCACATATTGACAGTATGTACAAAAATAACTGATGTGTGACCTAACATTTCAAAGTCTCAAGAAATTTCTGGTTAAACTCTGATAAGAATGCTAATTGTTGAGAAAATTTTCAGAAAATGATAGATTTTCCCTGATATCCAGCCAATCATTTAAATGTTATCCACTGATGAAACAGCTCTTCAAAAAAATCATGACCTCACTAAAACAGAAAGATAATTACATAAATGAATCTTGGCTTCTGGAAATCATCCTCTCCCCATCGCCTTTTTTTGTTAGCTTATATTCAACAAAATTTGATGAATTTTTCGCAATATAATTATGTCTCAATACTGATAAAATATAAACTATAAAAATCTTGAAAAACTTTTTCCAATGTTAACAGAGATAAAACATCAACTGGTAGAAGAAATTACTTAATACAATTATTAAAAATTGGCAATTAAATTTTCAAGTTTAAATTTTCCATTTGTGATGGCTTATTCTTTACCTCTTCCAACTTTGTTGGCAGAGGTATATGTATTCACTCATGACAGTCTATCCACATGATACCTATGAAAATTCTCAATGAATTCCAGTGACATTCCATGGAAAGGGTGAGCCACAGGTTACAGAAGCAGTGAATAAATTTGGGGGCAGATCCAGGAATTTGTTCTCAATTGAGATATTTTTAGTTCTACAAGAAAAGAGGTTAAGAACAAACAGTTGACAAAAAGGCTGAATTTCAATTTCAAGGAAAACCGAGTCAATATTTGTACATTTAAAGTTCTCTCTTGTTTTTTTAACACTTCATTTCCGTCCGGTTTCTAGTTAGCATATGGCGTTGACAGAGAGATGCAGTGTGTGAGTGTTTTCTAGTTTACAATATGGCAAGCTCCAAATTAAAGCAGGTAGTACCTTTGCAGATACCTGGAAAAACTATTGAATAAAAAGGTATTAGACTTGTGTTATAGAGACAGATGAAGACAGTGAATGGCAGTGTTCATCAACAGAGAGATAGAATGAATTCAAGCTTCATAATAAATGGCCAAGAATCTAAGCAAAATGAAGATGAAAAAAATCATCCTTTTCATAGAAGTAATTTGTCATTCATTATAGTTATCAGAGTTAATGGCTCAGCTAAAGATGGGTATTAACAGCTGACAAAGAGGATAATTACAAAAACTATCATAGAGATAATTGTAACTAAGATTACAAAAGGATCACCATTTTAGCTCAGTCATTCATTGCACTTGTAATCTTTAGTTTGTCTAATATTTTTCAGAGTACAGCCATGCGTTGACTTGCATCCACTTAGGCTCTGGTAGTATGGATGCAAATTGATAAGGGCAAAAGTCAATCAATGTACTCACTGCACAGCATAAGGTACCATGACAAAGACATATTTATCTAAACCTTTATATTGTACAGGTCTTCCTTGGATTCTGAAGAGAAAGGAACAAATATCATCCATTGTGTTTCTTTCACCAAGTTTACCTTCTTATTTCCCAGTCCCGAGAACTTGAAGCAAACAAATAAACAATTAACTATAACAAGATGGAAATCTTCATCATTCACAGTTGAGCCACAGAACTGCAGTAAATAAAATTACTATCTGCAGTCACTGGATTTCATCTTATGGGAATGTATATGTGATTAGGCTATAAGTTGATGTATGACTATGATTTAATTTAGAGGGTTACACTTGTTATAATGGTTATGTGCACATTTGATTCAATTAGAATCAATGTGGAGCATCCAAATGTATGTTTTATATCAATTTCTTACATACAAATTGATGGTTCACCTCCTCAACATGAAAAAAACTAAAAAGTGATGGAGATCACAGAATAGGAAAATACTCCATGAAGTAGGTGTTCTACAGTCACGATTTTGTACATCCATCATTCTATAAAATTTGATTTGAAATAAACTTTACGAAAGTTCAATATCCCCAATTAACGTGTATACATCAAATATATATATTATATATATACATAAATATGATACTAATGACTTGACCATAGAAACCAGACCTTGTTCAAGCAAGGAAGATAGATCAATGATTAAATCATTGAACTGAAAGTCACAATTTCTATTAAGGTCGAATAAGTTCATAGATTTAATTCCTGGGAGAACTGAATGAGGAAAAATGGAATTCTCCTTATCAAACAATGTTTTACATTGAAAAATTCATAGCACTATAATATATCAACTTGAGATTCTGATAAACCACAATATAAACTTCATGCAGCCATAATTGAACTAATTAGTTGATTTTTTCAGGCAATTCATGGTAAGGTCTAATTATCTGAAAGAAAAAATATTCACAATTTTTAATAAGGAAAACTCAGCTCAAAAGCAACCTTCATTTTTTTTTTCAAATGCTAAAATTTTTGTTAATACTAATGCAATAAGAAATTTATATGAAATTGTTCTCTAGTGATCAATGAAAATGTTAGCTTTCCGAGTATTAGTTTTCTTGAGGTGCAAATGGCCAAGCGGTCCAGAGTTTGGAGAATAAGAGAGAGTTTAATTTGTACTAATACCGTTTGGAAAGGCTTGAATCTCTCTCTTGTCTTCGGGAAAGGCTTATGTCCATCAACAGACTTTTAAGATTGATAAAAAAATTAGTTTTCTGGGGATTTCAGGGAAATCAATTTTTCAGTTCTTAATGACGTTGAAATTTAAAGTCATTCACAGGCTCAAATGTGTCAAAGTCTGTTTGAAAAACTAAAACCAGGGTTTCCATTCTGCAAGACTTGAAAAGAAACAACTTAACACTCTCAAACAATCACTAAATCAATTAGGTCAGATTAATCACTCAATAGAAACTGTCACATGACCAACGTCTTTGAGCTGCATGACATGTTCAGGGTGTTCAATTTAAAAATTGGAAAAAGTTCTCTTGCTTTTTGGGGGGGCAATCATGCAAAAACGTCTGAAATTTAAAAAACAGAAAAACAAGCATGAATACTGCTGGACACAAACTGAGAGACCAATTTAGGATGAACTTCGATAGCAAATTGAAAACCGCTTGAGAACTTATTGGGAGAAGAATTTAAAACAATAGAAAAATATTTCTAGACATAATAAAGAGTAAATTTCTAATTTTTCAGCCCTCTAGCTCAACTGGTGTGGCCTGTACATATATATATATATATATATATATATATATATATATATATAAATAAAAACATATACTCTTTAAGTGAGGTAACTCGTTCATTATAAGTTTATGCAATGCTCTTCTGATATAGGAATAGAGCACTCTGGTGGATGGGGAATATATGTGTGAATAAATATATTGCTTGAATTCAACCTCACTGACCTTCCAGTTCCGAGGGGCAGAGGCAGGATGCCAGCCTCTGGGTCTGAAGTGAAGGTTTCAATCCAACCTTATGGTACTGGAGGGGATAATGGATAGTCTATAGCCACATTGAAGAGTTGTAATACAACAAAACAGCTGTCTGTGGATGACACAATAATTAATGCTCCCTCATTCAGGATTGAGCACTCTTTAAGTGAGGTAACTCGTTCATTATAAGCTTATGCAATGCTCTTCCAATACAGGAATAGAGCACACTGGTAGATGGGGAATATATGGGGAACTGTTTTGGTTGATAGTTTTTAATACTTACCAGGAAAGAATCTACTTAAATTCAGTGCCAGGGCGGAGAATGGCATTTAAAAAAAATTAGGAAAAGCCTAGGGGGCATGTGATAAAGCAATATTCAACAAGTTTTCAGTTAAATCATTGTTAGAGTACTGAATTTAATCCTTATTGGATACCCCAATATTGTTGCTCTGAGTAAGGCTAAGTGTGGCCATAACAGAGTAGATAGTTAACTCTGATCGATGGAATGCAAATTCGTCACAGCCTCTGACGGATAGGAAGATCCCAGATGGATGGGATGGAGAGAAGAAGAATGCTATTTGATTTGGTAGATCAGCCTCCACCCTGGAGAAGAAAGGAGACACAGAGGAGAGATGAAGAGGGAAAGAGCACATCCATGTGGGGCTAACCTTGTGATTCCACATGCCTACTTACTGTTTGCTCCAACACCATTTTTTGTTTCAAAAATAAAAGGTTTCTATCTCTCAGTTGACACAAAGAATAAATGAAATTTTTTTCACATTTTGTTCGCTTTGTTGTTCCATTGGGGGTATAAGACAAGTTACATTTTGGTTTTACAATGTGCATTTTCATTCATGGCCTCATTTTTTAGCTGTAACTAGAAGTTGCTTTCTGAAAACTTAACATTGTCTGATCAGGTTAACTCACTAACCTGGTAACGCAACCAAGCTTACAGAATATCTACAGACATTTGACCATTCCTTTTTAATGACCAGGTCTTCTCTAGTCAATTTTCATGCCACAAGTAAACTCTTATGAGCAATAAGATATTTTAGAGTTTTCTTCAAGCTCAATGTTCAGGCAAATCTTACAGAACATCCAACTGTTCAGATTATTATTATTAACATTATTGTTTTTTGACTAGTATTTACCTTATCCTTCATGTTCTAATTTTATATCACCACAATTCAACTAAGGCTGTCAATCTACCGCACTGAATTAACTGCATGGATTGGAATCAAAGGTTAAGCCCTCGGTGCAACACAAACTTACATTTTTCTTGCCATAGGGAAGCCAGGTTTAATGCACCTGCTGCATTACCAACTTAGTAACAAGAGCTTTGTTAGTCCAATAGTGTGCAGAGTGTTGTGTGTTTCAATAGCATTCGCAACTTGCCAACCAGGAAGGATCAAAATAGTCATACCAGATATAAAACTAACACCTGATTTACAAATCAGTTTCTTCAAGTGTGTGAATCAACCTTGATCAGAAAAGTTAAATTTTCAAAGGAACATAAATCAGCTGAAGAATAAGTAAAAATTAAAACTGTATTGTGTAACAAAACAAAATCCTAATTGAACTCTTATCTTTCTATTACACTGCCCTAATCCCATAAGATATTTGAGTAATAATACAGAATAATAGGTGAGTGTGTTAATCATATATATATTGATCTGTTTGATTGTAAGTACTACCATTTGGCTTTAAAGTGTGGGTGCCATCATTGCACCCCTGCCTTGACAACACTAGTCTCCTTTACTTGCTGCTGACACTGCAAAGGGCAAAACACAAATGGATCAAAGGCAACAGCCCTGTACTGTCTTCCTTTTTCTCCTCCACCAGCCTGACAATGTGATAAATGAGGGTAAGAATGGAGGGTGCTTATGTTGGAATGAGAGCAAAGGGGACTCAATTTTTGATATAACTCATCACTCATAACTCCAAAATATTAAGTATGTATAAGTACTAGACCACAATAACAGACAGATAGCAAAAGCAATTAATGATAATTATGACAAATATATTAGTTTCATTTGCTTTTACATGTTATTATAGATAAAACATACAAGATCTGACCGGAAAGTATCTATCTATTTGATATTAATGAAAAACCAGCAATAGCACCTTGAACCCCTCAATAGTGCACCCCTTGGGATCCCACATATTTATCCCAGCATCCCTTCCACTTTTCAAAACAGACTGCAAAATCCTCTTTCAGAGTTACCCTGTTGCGTTTGCCCTCATCTCCTCCTTTTCAATTTTAGGTTTGGGAAAAGCCAGAAGTGACAGGGAGCCAAATCTGGACTGTAAGGAGAGGGGATGATGAACCTGGGGAATGCAATATTTTGCCAAAAACCTGTACAAAATGTGAAGAATCTACAAGCTCACTGAATGATGACATACTGACTGAGTGAGTAACCTCACAGTATGCCCAGGGACGTCCCCTCTGATTGCCAAGTTATACAAAGATGGCACAATCAGTTCTTGACTTATTCGAAATGGATGGATACTTTCTGGACAGACCTCACACATTCTATAGGTGATAAATTATTTCAAGAAACTCATATACTTTAATTGCAAAAATATAAATGTTAGTAATAATGTCAATACTGTGAAATCTAAATGGGTCAAGCTAGCCTGTAACTACTATATTTTCACTAAAATGGTCCGACTTAGATAACACTTTTGCAACCCGTAACACGATAAATATACAAAGAATAAAGTGCAGCACCAGACTAACTATGCAGTATTTTTGGAACCTAGGTGACCTGGATTTCTGGATTATTCCAGATTTCTGGACCAAGGATTAATAGATGTACTTAAAATATAAAGTAAACAATGAAAAATAATGGATGAAATTGTAAATCCTTATAATACAAAAAATAAAACATACAATGGATAAATTTTAAAAAAACTTAACGAAACTGTTCATAACATACATAAGTTAATCCACTTCAAAACAAGGTCTGTTTAATCAATATTAATCCACTAATCTTCATCTAAAGACAATTCAACTATACAAAAATTAAAACAATGAGAGCACGAGTGGCAAACTACTACAAAGCCTGCCACTCTTAAAACTACCTGGTTTTCTGGAAACCAGAAAAATGGTCTAGTACTATACAAAAAACAGAGTTAATTTGGAAAAATACCTCAAAAATAGATTTGTTAATTTGTTAATTTAAATGAATAGGAAAAATCAAGAGAATAAGAACCAGTAGCAGCAGCAACAAGAAAGAAAACCAAACAAGTTACTGATGAAAGCATTTTTGAATTATTAGGAAGATGAAATTCACAAAGTGACCGATCCAAAGAGATGGAAATGAACTGGTAAAAATAAAGAAAAGTTTCAAAAAAAGGTTTGAGAGGAGAAATCTTTTACTCACTTGCATATCGCTCAAAAAAAACAAAGTCTGAAAAGAAATAATAGTTTTGTTGGCTTTTTCTATTTAAAAATAAACATCCAAAATTCTAAATGAGAATTTGCTTTGGAAATTTGAAAAATACCAGGATGTTTCAAGAATGCTATCAATTCCATCACCCCTTACAGTACAGAGCTTCACAGAAGTAGGTCAAGGTTTGTGCACAGTCAATAGCTTGAATGAACCAGAAATAACTGAGAAATCTCCATCAGATACATTCATTTGGAACATGATTCATGTTATAAATAACATGGATTTACACAATGAAGCACTATATAATTCTGATATAAAATTTTCAACCACATAGATCCACTAACATTGTGTAAAAGTAAATTGTTACTTTCCTAATTAATACAACTTGCTGACAAAAGGATGATTTTATGGTAAATTTATCCATTGAAAATTCAAGGAAAAAAGAAAAAGGTTACAAGACGTAGCTGAAGGGGGGGGGGGATATGAAAATTGCCTGACTGACATTATATAATAAAAATATATTTGTGCATACATGAATTTCATAAATGATAATTGAGCAACAGTTACAGTAGCAATAATATTGTAATAATATTGATAAATGATCATTATCATGTTCAATTTATAATTTAAGGTGAAGCTTTCATGTGAAGAATATATAGTATCACCTACATACTCATGTGTATCTACCATTGTTCATGTATCTCAATCTGCTCATGCTTTTAACTGAGATATGCATTGAGCTGATCTTTAATCCAATGGGTCAGCCTTTTTGCCTAAATTAGCCACATCTTAAACCTTGCTTATCATCTACATATGCTCTGCCTATCTAATGTATTTTTGATAATCAGAATAAGCATAATGTTCTCTCTCATTTTTAATAGTAAGCAAGCTCAAAAATTTTATTTTGTACAAATTTTATCTCTATGACAAAAGTAAGCACATACTGAATGTTTGAGGTGATTTAAACTCGCAATTATTTCAAGATAATTTTGGCACAGCCTGTCAGGCTTATAAAACTGTACTGGCATGTTTTGATAACATACAAATATGATTGCATTCGACAAAGATATTTAGTCAAGATTTTATTCTGTACTTCAAACTACTTTCTTCAGTCTGTTGTCACAAACATGATAGTAGCCAGGCCGTGAAAACTAGAGCAGAAAATTAGTGATGTACAAATGTGATATTTGGAAAACAAAAAACTAGTTAGCAGATACAGCTATGAGACTATCTTCAATAAAGTATTATTATAAAAAAATTATCATTATACTTATCAATTACTAGATTATCTTAAGTATTCTTTTGTGAGCATATTAAATTCTTTTTCATGCTTGTTGCAAAACATGTAAGCACAATAATTATGAAGTATAAAGTGACTGAAAAATCAACAGTCAGATCTGAGACAATACTAAATATTTCCCACAGGTTGAATTAATCCTTTGCAATCAACATTGACTCTTTCAGGACAATTGCTTTTTTTGCTGGTCATTTTTTTGTTTTTTGGATAGAATAAGAAAATATAAGGACTTTAACATTTCAACAAGTTTGGACAGTCTCTTCTTTTTTTTCAATCCTTGATGTTGTCAACACATTTCGGCCAATCTAGTCCTCATCAGTTACATGGTAGAGTAGATGGTAATAAGCCATACATTAACGACCAATTGTCGCCCAATATGTTTAGCTATTTAAGTAGTCAACATTCTTCAATTTCAAAATTACATTCTTTACTACAATTTGGTGAATTTGATCCTATATATATATATATATATATATATATATATATATATATATATATATATATACCCAGAGAAATAGTTAAAACAGTGCCACCTTCATTATTTCATAGCTATCATATTAAAAAGAAATGATTGATAACCTGTTTCAATGTGCATTAAATCATTACAATCAAGATTCATACAGTCATATAATCAAATTTCCTGCACTATACATTGTGTCCATCCATGACAACATCTCGATCAAAAATTCATAGTAAAATTATTTATTTAAAAATATTGGCGGAGTCAAGATATCATAAAAAGTCAATTGAAATGTTTCAAGAAACACTTGAAATCTCCTATAGAGTATTAAATGATTGCCTAATATCCAACAGGTACAATGTGATATAGGCAAGCTTAGCTTGCTGGCAACGAACCAGAGTCAGTAGCATACCTGAGCACAAAGCACCTGTACAGCAGCCAAATACCCATTTGTTCATTATGATGACTGTCAGGAGAAGCAATAACAAGTTAACTGATTGGGGTTTTATTTTTTATAAGTTATTTATTGTTAGCCAATAGTTTCCATCAGTGTCAGGTGATTACTGCTCAGCAGACAAGCTTAGACACACACTTTTGATACTATCTCAAATACTCAACATGAATTATGCACTTGGAGATCAGACTTGTCAAACAATCATGTCTCCACCAGCCCACACATACTGACTGGTCAAACAATAAGAGAGTGTGTGTTATGTAACGGGTGCATGGAAGGCAGAAGGCCAGTAACTTTGGAGCTTATCTTATGCATTGTAAATGTAGGCTTATGGTTAATGCTTTTATATGCATGTGTGTGCATGCACACCTATGAGTGTTTATAGGTGTGTTGTTCTGTTATCCCATCTCTTACCCATGAAAACATGAAAGGAGCCAGGGGTCAAGAGCAGCTAACCTCTTGCCCTAACATGGCGAGCCAGAGAAAGATTAACTGGGACATGCTTATTAACCTTGACAGGCTGAAATTAATCTTGAAAAAAGAGAAAGAAAAAGGAATTGCCATGCATTTAGAGAGATAATTTATCTAAAAATCGGTGTCCCACAGATAGAGTAGCCAGTATAAGATTGATTATAGTTTGAATTCTGTTGTCAACCTCTGCAGAGGTTAGATATAGTAACTTCTGAAATTCAAGATTTTAACAATTGAATTTTATCATGCAAAATGAAATTGCATCTATCTGCAAGAACCTTCAGCACCTGTTTGGAGGGAATAACCCCAATATTCAGAGAAAAAAAGAGACAGCATTTTCTTTTTGCAGATTCATCATCATGCTCTCCAGCAAACAGATCGGTATCACAACCAACTTTTGTTGTTGGAACAAGGACAAAACGTGCACACATCGAGACACAACATAGCAAACATTTGAGGACATGGTGAACAGCATCTTTGAAAACCGGCGGAAAGTCCACACTATTACCCAAAATGGTTGAAGTGTCATGCTACTGTCCTAGAAGTGCAAAAAGTATCTGATATATTCCAAAATGTTCATCCCAACATCCTTATAAAGATTCAGAATTGACAGAATTTGGACTAAAAATTGAAAAATCAAAAAATGTTATGTTATGCACAGATACCAGAAATCTTTGGTCATATTTTCATGTCATTTGACACCCTTAGATATTTTCCCTTGTGTAGACATTTCCCCTGATTTTTCTTTGGTCACAGACAACTTTATCATTGGTAGTGTATATTTAATTTTGCTTTATATAGGATACTATGAATGAAAAGAAAAAGACAAAAAAAAAATAGACTGAGCACAGAGCTTTCAATCCTTATAAGAACAATTACTTATTAAGAGCCTCTATAGTGTGCCTGTGTATCATAAAACTGTATCTGTTACAAAGGAATATAGTTTGAAGCAGCATTTTGAAATAAGCACTATTCTTACTAAACTGGATTCACATAAAGATTTTAAAGCAGTCAATTAGGTAACTGTTGAAACTGGTTTGAGATCCGTTTTCTATCGATGCTGAAGAAATGCCAGTACAATTCCAATAGGAGACTATTGAACTTCTAGCTTTGTCCATTTACAAAACAAAGCGCAGAGGAAGCAACCTGCAAAACTTCCACAAAAGTCTACACAGTGAAAAGTACCAAAATATCATCCAACTTGCAATGAAAATGATCAGTACCTTTAGTAGCATCATATGATCAAATCTGTCATGAAAAAAGAATGAGAGCAAACAATGTTCTTTTTTTGACAGATAAACATTTTGAAGATATCTTGAAAGTATCAAGTTTTGTGTCCCTGGATTACATCAAGCCTGTAGCCAAAAAGGAGTAACATTTCTAATTGAATTTGAAGGAGATGCATGAAAAAAAATTAAAAATTAAGGGAAATAAATGATAGCTTTTTGTCCATAAATTTTACTTTTCTTCAATCTTTTTACTAATTTTGTATCACAATAAACCTACTCCAACTTATGACTGGGTTTTGATCCAATTGAAAATATTTTGAATCCATGAACAACAAAGGTTACAGCTAATGGCACCCAGAACAACCTTTGGAAAATGATTTATGGTCTGTCGCAAATGATAGACCGACATTTCAAAGATATCAAAGTTTTGAACGGTATCCCATAACACCAACATGCTTATAAGTGAGAACCATCCACTTCGTCAGTTCTTGTGTTTTACGTCTAAAAGCTACTTTAATTATCCTAGAGTAAAAATTTTCATCATTTTATGATATAAGAGAACTTAGCAACACATGCATATCTGCAAAAGATACATCACCTTAATCACAAAGAAATCTGCATCACAACACTTCCTCTGAACCATCACTTACTATATACCATCTCCTCTGCTCTTGTGCCAGGCATACAAAAACACTCTTGATAGATTTTACCTTTAAACACCCAAAAGAACTTTCTGTACTCCAATAATTAAACGTACTATTTTCTTTTAGTGCATATTTAGAGTTAAATAAAAGTTAATGATCTCAACCATATAACCTTTCATGCTGTCCGTCCACTATTGATACTGCCAGCCCTATCACAATCAACAATAGGTAGGGGCAGGCTGATGTCTGCCACTACTGAGAGAAGCTGTTGAAAAGATGAATGATCGTAAATATCTCTTTCCTCCTGACTACAGGGCTGGTGACTTCAAACCCAAAGTCCCTTTTCAATCAAGCTGGCGGAATATACTAGATTGATCTCTTTCAAATTGAGCATTATTTTTTACATTAAATTTGATCAGTACAAAGTTTCACTACAAATGCAGCACTAAATTAAACAGCACTATACAGGCTTGTTATAACATAGCACTGATAGTATATCTAGAACACATTTCTTCGTCTTGCTGCTATGCAACCAGTCAGAGTCATTCTTATAATTTAAAATATCATGTCATTGTTGAGCCTCAAAAGATCAGCGCTAATTTGGTAGCACTAAGCAGGGTTTTACTGTATGATCATTTCATAGAGTATGCGTACTTGAGCTTTCAATTTCGAGAATCTTTGAAATTTATTCATTAGACAGGTCAAATATAAAAAATGACTATAATGCATTTATTCACAACCCTCATGAATATCATTTTTCCATCATGATGATATCATAGCTATTATTGCACTACATTGCTAGCGTGATGATGATATTATATCCCAAAAGTCAAAAATTGCCCCTTCTTGCAAGGTTAACAAAATCTCAAAAATACTCCTCAATCCAAAACTGAAATTCAATCAATAATTCTTTGGCCTATAGCCCACCCTTCCACAAAATATCATTGGAATTAATCGAGGACTCTGGGATATACCATGTGGATAAACAGACAGAAAAACATAACTTCTATCTAACTTCATAGGCAGAAGTAAAGATTAACATATAAATATTATCAGTTTATTCTCTCTATACATTCTAAGTGGTTATTTGGAAGAAGTAATGTTTTCGGACTGGACACAATAAAGAATACTCCTTTCACCATCATCATACCCAAAAAATGAAAGAGAAAATGTTAAAATGAAGAACATGCCAGGTTAGTCAGTCAGTAGAAACCATCTTGAGACCAACATCTTTTGGCAGAAGATGATCAATTAAAAATTTGGAAAAAGGGGTAATCAATGAATAAGTTACTTTTCTCACCTTTTGTTACATCACTATAAAGTCTAAATTTAATGCTGCTGGACACAAACTAATGAACCAGTTTAGCATAAACTTACATTGTAATCCCAAACTAATGAGGAGTAAATGTTTAAATTTTCAGTCCTCTAGCTCCATTGGTGCAGCGTGAACATGTCAAACATACAGCCAGGAGGAATTTTTAAAAAACCAAAGAAACCTATGGTGACAGTTTTGGTTGATGGTTTCAAATTAATTATTTTAAGCTGGTTCAGCTTTTGTCCAGAATTTTTCTATTTACTCCCCGCCACCAGACTTTATATCAAATTTATCCTCTACTTAGACTAGTGCAGTTGTAGCAGATATCAATGCACATGGGTAAGTAAGCTGGTGCTTGTAGCAGCTGGTAAATGCAGACAATACTTGATTTACACAGCAGAGTAACATTGTATAAATGGGACACATGCTATTCTTGGTGATTTTTAAAACAGTGATTAGTTTGGGACAGGCTTTATCATTAACCACTTTCTTTTTTCCTATTCAGATCCTATACACAAATATCAAGTAGATGGACATCATTTCAGATTTACACAAATTACTTCTATAAAAACTATTTAAAAAATCCCATCTTTACAATCAAGTTATTTTCCAATATATTGAATATAATTCGAAACAGGAAATAGAATCCTTTCATCACCTCCAATTACGGGTAAAAATAGTGGGGTAAAAAAAAAAAAAAATTGACATAAAAGTGGTGTTTGGATGTTTTGCTTGCAATCTTGCCCGATAAAAAATACCCACTTGCTGAAGATGATTAGAGCATAATCTGAAAGACTGATTAGATCCAGGATCCGGAACTAAAATAATGCCTTTCCCAAGCAGTTAGTGAAAATAAAAGTGTTCACTTGAATTACATCTTATCCTGTTTATCAATTTTGATATGACTTTTTCAGGCTGATAAACCTTGATCAATGCAAAAATTGAAATATTTTGTGGTTTTCCCTTAAACCAAACAAGCAATTAAAGAGCAAATTTCCCAATTCTATCATTAAGTTACACATACTTACATATCATATATGTCATACAGTGCACTTAGTTGAACTGAGTTTGAGTTCAGTTCATTTGCTCCTGTGTTGTGTAGCATTTCTCAAACAATCCATAGAGATCCAAGCATTGTTTGTAGCAATTTGTTTTTTGTTTTTTACTGAACTGGGATGATACCCCAAAGCCCAGGATAGACAGGGGTAAAGGGCTCCAACTGCCCTACTATTTAAAGATAGCAGAGAGAAGTAAATTCATGTCTTTCCCAAGGGCATCAGTGTGAACTGAACGTAAATTGTTCTCAGATTCCATCCTCACACAGCACATTGATATACTTCTAAAATTCAGAATATCCCAAGAGTATAACTATCAACAGGAAGACACTGGCATAGCTCATGTTTACAAAGGGAAGATGTGGAATACATTAACATCTCTTGGATGTAAACATTGAGATTTGGATTGAGAGTAGGGGTGTTGTTGAGAATATGAAAAACACAACCAAGCAAGTAGTCATTGACATCAAATTCAGAATGATATAGATAGTTTTTTTTTCATGGTAGTAAGTGGGCAGAGTACCTGTTCTATCATTTCAACCTCAACATAGGATCCAACACATAATACCTATTAACCCTCTTGCTGGACGTTTGGCTGATAGAGGATTCAGCTTTATATGCATGAATGACTCCCTTCTCTGCATCTTGCAATTAAATTTTGCTAAATGCTACCCCAATGGATTATTGATATGTTTGGCACTTGCCTGCCAACCTAGCTCTAAGGAAATAATACAGCTGATCCTTACTATTTTCTCCGGGGCTTCATGGTATTTGAGATGTTGTATCTAAACGACTGAGATCTTGAAACAACTTGATATATATTTTGATCAATGGGCTGAGAGGCATACTGATACCATAAAACTTGTCATTACTCTTCATATCCAGACAAGGACACTTATTCATTGTTTTACTTTCCTTTTATCATATACGAAAATTATACTTATGGGTTTAAAAACCCTTTATACTTTTTACTTGTTAAGTACATTGGACTCAGAGTGTGTAGCTGCCTGGTAAATCATTTGGATTTTGGGAATTCCACTCCTTTTTTTAATCACCAGTAAGAATGGTAAAGGGCAAAGCATAGTTAAAAGATAGAATGCTGATTTCACTCATCGAATTATGGAATATAATTCATTCTGTGTAAATAATGGTGCTTAAATTTTGTGAATTTGCAGGAACTGGTGTTATCAATACCATTTTAAAAGTTATAGCTAAGTGTACGCTGTTTGTTTTCAAATATTTTATTTTTATAAGTGTACATTGTCTTTGTTTTCCGAGGGAGTTTCATTTTCATGAAAAAAAAAAAATAAAATAAAATAAATAAATAAATAATTTTCTTAGATTTTTGCTCAAAATTTTTTTCACTTAATTTTTAAAAAAATGTAAGATCTAGCAATAATCATACCAAAAAGGCTTCTCTTGCTTAAGAAGTCATTAATTGTTTGTATTATAATGGTTAAGCTTGATTTTTTCCGAAATTGAAATGTTATAAAAATGTAATAGAACTGAGTTGCCATCAATCATAATTAAATGGAAATTTTTATTGAGTTTGGCATTGAACTGCAATGAGAGAAATTCCCATCATTCACACTTAATGGGTTAAATATAGATAGATTAGAAATTTTATTTTAAACTGCAATCCTGCACTATGAATAGTTCAGAATTAGAAAAACAAAAGTCAAATAATTGCACAGATTTTTTGCTAGTAAACAAGCATATACCAAACATCACTTTTTCCAAACATATTGATTGTAAATACTTATCATTGCTTGGGTTTCTTGATAGTCATCTATTGTCTTTTAATAAGTATTGTAACCATCCAAAACAGACGGATTATAATTACTTGTAATATTCTTATTGATTGCTATGACTATCATATTGTTGCTGCTTCGAACATTACCATTACCACTAATCAACAACACCTTTATAAATACTGCCCCATAATAGCAGTTAAATTTAGTAGTGATTTTGAAAAATATGCTAATTGAACTATTATAGGACTGAGTCAGTATCATTTTTCCAAACAAATTCATTTCACAGCATCTCTTGTATTAGAGTTAAGATCATGAGCACACTGACACAGAAGCAAATGGCATATCATTTTGGTACCCACCCCATCCCCACAAATCACGGGAAAAGGATCAGCTACAAGATAAATTCACATTCAGGCAAGACATAAAATCGATGAGATTACATTTCAAGTTCTATGTAGTCACAGTATGTGCATTTCATAAATACAGCAAATATGAGAATTGTAGGATAGGAAAGGAAGAGACCTGTCAATCATCCTTGCTCATCCATTGAAGTCAGATCACCTAGACTCAAGATCAACTGAGCAAGGAATAGAGGGTTAAGAAGACAGGGTTTCCAAGAGGGAAGGCACAGAGAATTCACTTGTTAGAGTCTCTTTGCATTAGATTCGTTCATGCTCACTCTCTCTTTCGGGTAGCTTGCCACTTGTGAGAGAAGGCATCATCAAGTTAACATCCATGAACAACAACAAGAAATCCCTCAGCGAGTGCATACCTCTGCCAACTCCATTGTCACTAGAAAGTGAATGAAAATCAGTTCAGAAATAGTTACAATGCAGGGGAGGTAGCAGTAAAGGTTCCTGGATCCATCCAAATATTAAATCAATTTTCTCTGAGCCAATAGCCAACTCTTCAACAAATTTTTCATTGAAATTCATTGAGAACTTCTGGATAATGACATACCATTCCTGTATTATATCTCTCAATTTGATTTCAGTATGTTGATGGATGAGTGAAGGGACAAAATAATAACCTTTTTGTTACATAGGTAGCTTTGTTCTAAATTCAGTTGGTGTATTCACACTATCATTAATAAAAACAAAAATGTGTGTGTTTCATTGTTATTCCTGTTCCTAACCTCACTGTTTCTATCACATTGTTTTATATATTCTTATAATTATTGTAGCATAAAAACAGTATGAAAGTATCATATGATAGATTCTTGAATACTGGCAAATTGTTAATGTACAGCTGCCAAAGGTTCCTTAGCAACACTAAGATGTAGAGTGATTTAGACTTGGTGAGGGCTCATGGCTGTATAAAACTTGAGGGGCCCCCCTTGTTAAAATTTACGCTATACGGTTTCACAAAACTAGAAAGCATGCCTTAAAATTTTCTAACCTGCTGAACAATATGACGCTGTAAGCTGTACCTTATTTAGCTTGTGTCTAAATCTGACCCTGGGTGTATAAAAAGACAGGCCTACATGAAAGAGGATATGCAAAAATACACAGTTGTTATTCATATTCCGTATAAATAGTAAGAGACAGTAAATACATTCTTTTTCTGCCTATAACTGGACACCTCTTTTGATCCTCAGGCTTTACTGGCACATAATAAACAGATACAGCCATATCCTACAGTGACAGGGGAGCCATCATAATACCTGTATCACATTTAGTTTTTCTCCTGTTGAACTAAATGCTATGGTGAGGTGCCAGTGCTTAAAGATCAGTTGAACACTCCAGGGAAAATATGATAAAGGAAGTATTATATATATATATATATATATATATATATATATATATGTGTGTGTGTGTGTGTGTGTGTGTACGTGTGTCTGTTAACACTCTTCTCTTTTCTGGTCTTGCTATATTATCTAATTTTTTTCCAACTTTATACGTACCTTTTAAAGGGATTTCCCTTCATCCTTTTCTCTACCCCATTCCTTTCACATCTCGTATAAAAGAAATATTACCTCTCTTCTCTTATTTCTTTTTTATCTTTTCCTGACATTCTTAGCCTACTTTTCTTGCTCTCATTTACCTTTACCAAT
The DNA here is from genome assembly GCA_963457665.1 of Thysanoteuthis rhombus. Taxonomy (NCBI): domain Eukaryota; kingdom Metazoa; phylum Mollusca; class Cephalopoda; order Oegopsida; family Thysanoteuthidae; genus Thysanoteuthis; species Thysanoteuthis major. Next base: position 32,681,012 of record OY735211.1, on the reverse strand, counting down.
GAAGTTGGAAGTGCAGTCTTAGGTACAAGAGGGGGGGGGGCAAAAGTGTACTTCACTCACTGCACTAAATGTTGGGAGAGGGACCCTCCAAGGAGTCATGCCCCCATGCCCCTAAATCTCCAGCTACACCTGTGGAATAAGTATATGTATTCACTCATATCAGTCTATCAGTCAGTCTACACAATATCTCCAGAATTTCTCAATGAATTTCAATTTCTGGAAGGGTAAAGAACTTGATTCAATCATGGGACAGATCAAGTAATTCTTTTACAGTCACCTCACTAGCATTATATATATATATATATATATATATATATATATATATAAACTGATTCTCATTCAGTTTTTAGTGACAATGGCATTGGTAGAGGTGAGCACTCTCCAAGTGCTTCCTAGTTTTTAAGTATTTCCTCTCTTGGCTTCCTTGCTTTTCTCTATTCTCATTTTCCCTACCCTCCTCTTCACTTTGAAACTGCAAACTAGAAAGCAATATCATGGTGGTCCTACAAAGAGGGGAAAACAGACTATGTCTCCGGTAACAATATCAAGCTACAAGGAAATTTTATCCATTAACTCCAGGGTGAAAAATAAATGAATATGGCTTTGCCAACCATATAGCTTTTGTGAAAATGCTGAAATAAAAGCTACATCAAATTAATGCTTGAGAAAAGATTCAAGCACACCTCTGAGAAGACTAATTTTGAAAGAGCATTTTTTTAAAACCAAGGGATAGAAAATATTGAATTTAGAGCACTGCTTACAGTTTATACAGATTGAATTAAAAGCAGAAATTTGCATTTTTATAGAGTACATGAAAGTGCTAATTGAAAGAAAGAGCATAAACACAGTGTTTGTTTAAATTTGATATACTCTTGTTACAGTCAAATTGCGTTGGATACACAGCTCTCGTACGATCATCAAAGTTAACCAATGTCGAGCATGGTCAATACCTTGATGGGCGACTATCTGGGAATACCAGGTGTTATAACACTCTTGGGAGGCATCCCCAGCAGTCATAATGATCTCCAAAATATTTTAACTGCTTTCCTTTGGAAGCCTTCAGCATAATCGAGAGGTGGAAAGAGAAACTTGGGCACAACACTTCCTTCATATCAAGTGCCCAGGAATAGCAATTAAAAGTTAAGACAAGAATAGCCATGCAGTATAGTCTCCTGATACAGATAAAAGATGACAAAGAAACTTCTTGCAAGTTATTTATAAACACTAGTTATGGTAGAAGAATTTTATATAATTCATGTTGTTGTTCGGGTTTATCTTCAAATAACTTGCTCTTCAGTGAATTCCATGAGTGTTGAAAAAACAAAAAGATAAAATTTTGTAGAGAATCCAGCAATTTCCATGAACACAAAAAAATATCTACCATTGTATATATGAGGGTGGATCAACTAGTCCATAGCCTGATGTGAAATTAGAAGCTGGATTTTGATCTTGTAAATTTTTGTCGTATAATGTTTGATCTATGTGATTAATATTCATCATTGAATTAAGAGCATTGACAAAGAAAGAGACTATGTAGAAGCAAAACTGGCAGCTGTAGGGTCAATCTCTACACCAACTTACATTCTGACTGAAGATAACAGCAACTTTTGTATTATACATACATATATATATATATATATATATATATATATATATCTGCATGATAAATTTATGTTGATATTTAAGACTTGTCAATTTAGCTCAGTCAGTAAGACAGCCTCCTCAGTGGGTCATAAAATTTAATCACTGTAGGGGAATGTGAACTTTATGTATCAGATTATACTCCTAATTTTAGTGAGGATTGTTCTTGAAGGAAAATACTACAGACTTTTTACTGGATTTTGACAAAAAAAAAATTTTTTATGTAAAATCAATTTTTTTTTCATCGTAAGGGTAAAGAATTATAAATGTACTCATGTATATTTTGAATACAACATAAATGTAAATCATAGCACTGTTATAACTCAGAGAAACAAAAAGATATTCAAAGTAACTGAAAGTTTTTGTATATTGTATTAAACATTTTTCAATTAAATTCACAAAAAAATTATGGAGATATTTTGATGGTATTTTTTCCAATTTGTAATTTAATGCAGATAATTTTAGAAACTTATAAATTGAGCTTTCAAGAACTTAGCTGCAAACTGGGTTAATGATTCCAGAATTAGGTAACAGGCTTTGCCAAAGATAAAAATTGCCATGAAAAACAAGGAGATTCCTATGCACTACTATTTTAAAGGTTTCTCTTTGGAGACCTGTCTGGGTAGACAAAATCTCTCTTTATGTAAGGCTTCACAATAACTTCAATACCTTTAAAACCAATTGGAGGAGACAGGTTTCGGAACATTTGGGCTCTTAGCCAATGCAAATTTTTGAAAAGGAGCTTTTGAAGTAGTTTTCCCAATTGAGAGAAATTTCCCTCTGATTCACACACACTTCTTTCAACTGTTTTAAGTATCATACCAAAATCCTCCTTCACATCTTACAAAGTATTCCTTTTGGGAAATATTCTTTCACTATTTTTCAATGATAAAAATGATAAAGAATATACTGAAAGATAAGCAGAACAGACATGTCTCTTTAACCTTGGTTGACAACAAGACTCAGAGAAGGACAACTCTGAATTCCAACTGAGAAAGTTTCACCCCTCACTGGACAGTGCAGGGACAACCATCAGTTGCATTGATGTGTAGAAAGGCAATAATCAGCAACATGTAGTGGAGTACAAAAAGCATGGCATGACATACTTAGTTCCCTGGTCATCCTCTGCAGTCTGTACCCCAATCGATCTTCAGCTGTTCTGAGTGTCAGGCCTCTGAATCTACGCAGACAGGGATGCCAATCACAAATTTGCTTTATTTCTTCTTCTTTTGAGGATTTCGAGGAGATTCGTTGTCTTAAGTAGATGTAGTGGTCTACTTTCTTCAGTTCTGCATCTTAATTTTGATCATTTAGTTCTTATTTCCAATGTGATTGTTGTACATGACCTTTGTTTTGCTGAAGTTCATGTGTGGGCCAACTTTCTTGCTCTCTTCATTTAGTTCATCCAGTATTAGTTGGAGGTTGTGTCGGTTCCATGCAAAAAGGGCAATGTCGTTCACAAATCTGAGGTTGCTCAAATATTTGCTGTTTATTTAGATTCCTTTATTTTCCCAGTCTAAGTTTCCAAAGATCATCTTGAGGCAGGCTGTGAAGAGTTTGGGTGAGCTGGTATCACCTTGTCTTACCCCTTTTTGGAGCTGAAAGGGCTCCAAGTCTTTCCATAGCCTGATAAAAGAGCTGCCGTGATTGTATATATGCTGCAATACTCTGATGTATACAGAGTCCACTCCTTATGGAGTGATGACTTTCATGACCATTGGAATTTCCACAGAGTTGAAGGATTTTTTGAAGTCTGTAAATGCTACAGTGAATGACATTTTGTATTCTGCTGCTTTTTATTCCAGCTGTTCAATTGAATGGAGATGGCCCATGGTCAAGTAGCTCCTTCTGAAGCCAGCTGGTTCCTGTGGTTGATTTTCATCTAGTTCTCTTATGATCTGGTTGGTGATAATATTTGTGGAAAGTTTGTAAATGCTGTTGAGTAGGTTTATAGGTTTGTAGTTGTTGAGGTCTCTCAGGTTTCCTTTTTTATATAAAAACATTATGATTGCAGTGTTCCAATCTTTTGGGTCATCAATCACTAAAAAAATATGCAAGACTAACTAATAATGCCTAACCAGACAAACAAGATTTAGAGTTAAATGACAAGTTTTCATCTTCAACACAGTGTTTTCATGCATATATATTATTACATCAGTGATTTAATCTTTAATGTGTTTAAGATGCAAGTATTAAAACTATAGTTTATTCAAAATAATCCAATTATCCAGTACAAATACTCAACTTCAAACCTTGGGAGGCGATGTGTCCATGAAATGTTTGGTTTAAATATTTGTATTTTCAAGTGTAAATCTGATCATTTCCATAAAGTTGGGGAAGCTTCAAGAGTTTTAATAAAGTCTATAAGTAGTAATGTGCTTTCATAATAACTTTGTCATCACCCCTAAAAAATTTGTTCCTTCCAAAAATGAAGACCCAGTTAATGATTTTCATTATAAAAGCCTACATAAAAGCATAAGTGATTGCTGAGAGTCTGTATGTATGGCCTGCTAAAACAGCAATTGTATTAAAGGCAGGTCTATAACCTTTTAAAGTAAACTAACAGACTTACCCACTTAAACCTGACCTTTAATATACACATATCCATGTGTTTGATAGAGAGAGAATGATGGACATTTTTACATCTTACTCTTATCTAGGCCTCCATAATGTTTCTTTGGGATTATTTCATGGTCAGAATTGAACATGATTTAAATCAGTAGGTTTATGGGTCATGCCTGAAAATATCAAACAGTTTTGAATTTTTTCACTGACAAGTCCGGGTTTTCAAGAGAAGAGACTCAGAATAAAAGTGATTTTCTTGTATAATGGTACTCCAAGAGTTATCAATGAATTTCAATGACATTTTGGGAAAGGGTGGGCCATAAGCAAAGGAATGGTTGATTAAATCTTGTTAAAATTGCAAGATAGGATAATTTGTTTTTGTTTTTTTGGATAATATCATGGTGATGTCATCACAATGGAAGTATAGTACAATAATAGATAAACATGAATAACAATGAATAAACAATTCAGGCTTTTGTCAGCGTAGTTCGGGAGGTATAACCTGATTGTTCAGTTATTAGTGACAATAGTGTTAGTTAAGGTATGCACTCAGAGTGCTTCGAGTTTCACGACTAACACTTCTTATTGCAAGACAGTTTTGGATATAGTACAATTATTTTCATTCCAACCCACATACTACTTTCTCTTCTAATACATCAAAAACCAATGTTGCCTCCAATTTGTTTGTGACCTGCACAGGACCAAATAGCCTGTGAGCGACCGAAAAATTTTTCAAGATGGTCATTGATTTTTTAGTCTGAAATTTATGAAACAAAGATCACACAATGAAAAAAATGTATGATAAAAGAAATGATCTTTTTGATGAACAGATCTTTGCAGAGAGGTGAGCATAAAGAGGGAGATGGGGGAGAAAGGGTGACAGAAAGAAGGAAAAAAGTCATTACTACTCATCTTACTATTACTACTGTACACACAAGTATACAGTTACATAATTTTGAGAGAAAGACACGTTGGGTAGAGTTTTCAGTGTGCTCATGTTAGCTGCAGTCTTAATGGGCGTTTATTTTTTAAACTGATGCAGAGTCATGGTTCATGACTTGACCGCAAAAACATTTCACAGTTTTGATTTGACTTTGCTTTATGCTAGGGGTGAATTCAATTTTTTCTCCCCTTTCAGCTGCATTTATTTTCAAACAGGTAAGAGTTTTTGAAGTCAGCGTTTTTCTCAAGAGAATAAGTGAAAACTAATACAAGGCAATTGTTACAAACTTTGCCACTAACATTTCTTATCACAGTTTCATGTAAACCATCTATATTTTTCTATTGTATTGCTTATTCTATTTCAATATATAGTTACAAGAAGTGACTGAGAACCAACAAAGCCTGGTGGTATCACAAGGTTAGTGGTAATGATGCTTCAGCCCTGAAACCATGTCTGATCCAAAGGTCATCATATGATGAGGGCTTTTTTGAAAGCACTGCTGCTGTTTTTGAGGCAGTAGTTGTTTGAATTTATATTCTACACATTTTACAAAATTCTGATCATTAAAAATAAAAAAATAGCAGATTTTTTTCCCAGTCTCTTATAACAAAATTATTATAATCAACTCAGCTTCAGGACATTCAGCAATTATTGGGTGGCAACCTCTGAAGAGGAAGTAGTTTGTGCAAAAAGATTATTTTTAAATAGTTTCATTATGGGCAGGAAAACAAGATTCTCATAATTTTCCATTTCAAGAACAGAACCATTTTGTGATGATAAAATACATCGTTTTATCAAAATCAAGCAAAAATTCTTTATCTAAATTGATTAAAAGAATAGGAGGTGGGGGGGGTTGACATCAAAGTTGCTTGCTTTTTGGCATCATCTCTAAATTAACAGATGACAGGATAGGTTAGAGATTGAAGTCTTTGGGATCAGAGGACCCCCCAGGATCTCAAAGAATGGACTAATATCCTGTAAATAAAGCAAACCAGGTCTGGTGCCAACTTTTGCTTACAATGACAGCATTTATACAGAGTGCAGTAGTGATTGATGGAAACTAAGCTTGAATATCAAACAGAAATAGAAATGAGAAGAAGGTCCCTAAGAAAATGCCAAAATCAAATTTCAATTCAATTTTATTAAAACAAGGATGAAATGTAGAATTCAGACTCCTTTCACTGCATAAAAAGAATACTGAGAAGAACTGGTGTCACAAAATGTTAGAAGATTTAATCAAAACTGGGTATAATTGAATAAATAAAAATGGAAGGATGAAATTTAGGTACTTGTAAGCCATTGTGCCAAATAAATTTACATAACTACTTCACAGCAGGGCCTCTAACAAATCCTTCATCAGACAATGAGGAGGAATTTGACGATAAAGTAGCTCAAGCAAAAATGCTTTTTGGTTAATGCCTCATCTCAAATTTAAACCACATTTTTTGCTGAAATAAAAGTTTCTAACAAATATATCATCGAATTAGTCCTCTTGGTCAATGTCAGAAATATAATACAATTGACAGCAAGTTTATTTTAATCAATTAACTGCGAATGACTTGAATTTCAATCACTGCAGCTCTATGGTTAACGATAAAATCTCCATTTTGTGATATATGGCAACTCAGTTCTATCTGTGAATCAGGGCCTCTATTTTGAAATGGTTATTATGCAATATATAACTTACGATGGATTATCTTACAATTGACAAAAGCTTTTATTTTGCAAATAGATAACTTAATTTTCCACCTGTCACAGTTAATGGATTAGATATTCATGAAAATTATTCAGAAATATTTCAAAACTCTCCCATTTCATATCTAAATTCTCGCAAACATAACTTTGTAGAAACACATGCTGGAATCTAGACATTCAGAAGGAGTTTCTCATTATCATGAACAGTTATACAAAGAACAACAACAAGCTGTCAAAAATGAGGATACAATATTTCAGATGAAGTGCCAAGATAATTGCTTCCCGTTAGGGAAAATTTCCAACCAGCTTAAGATAAAGGAGGTTCTCTGTTTTGTCCAAGATTTTTTGTCACTGCTTTTGAAGCCATACAAATTCAAAGGAAACTAAAATTTACTCATGAAAGCAAAGAAAATGATAACATTATCAATGAATTAGCAAAGACCTTAAAGGCAGAATGAGTTCCCAAGTCCTATTTTGTGTATTATCAACAGAATGTACACGTTACGAGGGGAAGCTTAACATACTATAAATCAATAAATAGCACAGAAATAAGTAGATGAATATAAATAATTGAATTCAAAAAGCATATATTATTATAATAGCTGTAATATTGGTTGTAGTAGCAACTGCTACTTATAAAATTTGCTGTAAACCATGTAGTTGTAAGATATCAGATATAGTGGTAAAAACATCTGCAGAAGTAACACATCCTTATACCATTCAGTTACTGTATACAGGCGTTCCTCTGTCATAATACATGTGTTGTGGTCCTAGACAAACCAGCCAAATAATAACTGAGGGATGGGTAAGGGCAATATTCAGGGAAGGTGATTGGTCAAAGATGGCAAACATCATCTACCGTTAGGAAAAAAAGTGGAATTTCAACGAATAAACAAAGGTAATGTTTACTTTTCAGTAATTGATACCGCTGAAATAATAAAAAAATGCTACAAAGTATACCAAATTTCAGTATTTAAAAACAAAACATTTGCATATTTATATCAGGTCTTGACCCCTTATCTATTGCGCCTTCAGATACGCTGTACCTGAGCAGAAAATCTCTAATTTAACAAGAAAGAAGTTTTGTTCTTTGACAGCTGAAATGCTTTTATCTAATTAATTTCCTTTCACAGTTGGCTTTCCAGTGTTTATTTCTTGGTGGGGTTGGGATGGGAATTGTGTCGCTGCTGTTAACAAATGGGCTCACAGTATAGTAAATCAGAGCTCAGCATGGAATATTGGGCTTATGGGTTCAAAAGAAAATTCTGTTTTTATTCACGGTTTTCTAGACGAGTGAGCAATAATATTTGTAAAAATGTTGGGGTCCACCAACCACCCGTCTTATATCACCAAGTTTGCTATGACCAATGGCCTTATATCAGGGAATGCCTGTATTCAGCAAGTATATGACTTCCAGATAGTTTTCCTTTGATTAAGGCTACCTCAACTACCAATGAACTGCTTGGACCACGGAGCAAAATTCATAAGTGCAGTAGTAATAGACTAAAAAATAAGATGACCCAAGACCCGTGAAAATGAAAAAGAAAAGAGATTTCAAGCTCTGAGTACCAAATATAAGTAATGTTTCATGTGTCCAAGGTAAACGTATGAATCTTGAGTTTCCATAGCCTTATGCTATCAGCAGTCCTGTTATCATTGGTAGACGTGGGATGGTACAAGAGTTCAGTATAATCCATTACATGTATCTCCAACTTATCAAAAGTTCGCTTTATGACAATTTTTTCCCTTCACAAAAAAAAAAAAAAGCAAAAAAAACAAAAATATAGTTCTGTGTTTGTTTTGAAGCAAGCCAAGATGGAGTCAGTGCATACCCTCTTCCCCTCTATCCTACACCCCAGTCTATTGTACTAAAAGAGGAGTTTTTAACCATAGTCATTAGATCATTTCATGGATGTGTATTTATACCCACGCAAATCTCATGTTGAAAATGGTGCATAAAAAAAAAAGAAAAAGAAAAAAAAAAGAAAAAGAGTTCATGAAAGAAAAACAGAATTTTTTCAGTATTTTGGAAAAAAACCAAAAAAACAGTGAAGTGTCAAAATCAGTTCTATTCAAATGATCCAGTAATGACAGTTAAAAACTGCGTGTTTTCCAAAGGTTTTTATACGCACGTTCTACTTTTGGATAGAGGTAGAACTATAAAAATTGTGCGAGTGAAATTCTAGAGGCCATATACAGGATACGATATTGAAACAAATAAATTTTAAACTTAGCTTTTCAAAGACGCACAAGGCAGCAGATGTTCCAGAGAAAAAATCTAATCAACCACAAATAAAAATTGATGATAAAAAATATTCTTGAATAGCAACTTCCATACAATGAACAGATTTCTAAATGTGGATGGAGGGTAAATAGAAAAGCTGATCGATGGATAATAATGAATGTTCATGGAAACAGAATGAATAGTGATATTCTTTGCTGCTTTCTACTGAGAAAATCTTCCTTGATCCATTTTCAAAACAAGTACTCCATAACACTGCCACGTAAACATTTTTTTCACATTGGACATTCAGCTACTCAGGAGATGAAATGAATCTATTGGAAATAAAATACTTTGAGTATGTATGTGTCATACTAAGTTGTGTACTCAATATTTAAGTTCAGCTTAGTTTGACACAAGGCCTCTTTATAATACATACATACGATATGTAGTTAGGCAGCATTTTTTCTCTTAAATATGTTTTGTTGAAATCAATTGACTATTTCAGTTGGTTTAATTTCTTGGTCATTTCCTGGTGTCTGTAGATGAATTGTTTAACTGCATTGTCACAAGAGTATATGAACTGCTCAAAGTTCAGATAAATTTGCCATGAGTGCTTTTGACAATTGTTAGTCATTTTCAAAAGGTTGTTCAGTGTGAGTGATTGGGGTTTGACTATCTATAAATAGATAAATAAACACAAATATCTAATATTAGCCATACATATGAACATTCACATAATGTTTCTATCATCAATAAATAAAACCAAACATTAACAGAAAATATATGGAAGTATACTGTTTAAGTCAGTTGGTAAGTGTATTCAGTACTGGAACAGCTGGTAATCCAGTTTAACAAATTGTTTTATCATGTGAATAAGGATGTTTTTGCTCCACATCTGTCTCAAAACAGGAATTTCAAGACCAAAATCAAACAATATTAAACTTGGCCAATATTCTGAGTGTTATATATCAAGAGTTTTGGCAAGCTAGATTGATTCATAAGTGGGTCTCCTTTGATCACAAAAGAAATCCTATTGGTTGCACTTGGAGATCGTTTTGTTGAGACAATACAAGTCAAATAGCAGTGACATTTCCTTTTGATTGCCAACTTATTTGCATTGGCTGTAAGATCACTTCCCTTAGTCATCATGTTACCATTCAGAAATTTATCAGGCAACAAAGGGAGTCAATTTTAAGGCTCTTTTAATGTTCCATTGAATTTCTAAAAACAAGGGTTGACTTTTTAAATCCCTATAATTAATACAATAGGGTTATTTTTATGGTACCCTATTTTAAGAATTTATGGAAAGAAAGTATCTATTAAAGAATTTGTACTTATATTCTATATATTTAGATTTAGTATTCAAGATATTGAGTGTAAAATTCATGAAGGAAAAACATACACGTTTGATCGTTTGCTAAAAGTTGGCGAAAATGTTACTGAAGCAACAATGATAATCTATATATTTACATGCTTTTGATGAATTCTTATTTCTCTCTATTCACGATCAGATATGTAAAGATATCTGAAACAATGTGGCTTGACTGTTTGCAAAAATTATCGAAGTGAAATAGTAAGACAATTTATGCATTTACTTGTTTTTCTTTGAAGTCTCATTTCTTTTCATTTTTCCGCCATTTGCAACCTTAATAAAGAAAGCATCAACAGTTTGTTTTTTTTTTCAGCTGAATTTTTTTAAATTCAAAAATCAATGAAATACCAGAACATTTTTTTTATGCGATGAATTTAATTTTTCTGTTTGATTTCCAATTTTCTTTTTGTTTCTAAGAGTTATAACAGACATATATGGTGCAAAATAAAATCCAAATCAACCCTGAACACTAATCCTTTTTCATTTCAAAATTTGTAAAGAAAAAATACCTTAGTACAGCAAAAATCTAAGGTGAAAATCGCTTAAAATTATTTTATTCATCTGTCTTGTTTAATCTGTAATCATGCCCTCTGTAAATTTAAATTTCCATTCACCTAATTCCACTAAAATTAGATTAAATTCAGAAATGAACTCAACCAAGATGAGTAAATAAAATTGTTCATGCCTAGTGTATAAGCTATCTGATATATGTATAAATTACTAAATCTTATTGCATATAAATAGAACATTTAATTGAAATTTTATAAGAGTAACCCCATCATACTAGTTATAGGAAATTAAATGTTGAGCACTGTTAGGGGAAATGCAATATTTTATTAAAAAATCTTAAATCTAAGAAAAAAAAAAAAAAATTCAATAAAAAATTGATTATGCTTTCTTCATTGAAGGTTACAAATGGTGAAAAGCTAAAAATAAATAAGAATTCATCAAAGAAAAACAAATAAATGCATAAATTGTATCATTACTACTTCACTTCGAAAATTTTTGAAAAAGGCTAAATCATATCACAAGGTATAATATTAGTGTTGCTTTATTTTTGCATCTTATACACAAACATTCCAATTGAAGCATGTTGAGGTAAAGTCTAAGGTTACAAGTCACTATCATTATAGTGTGTAATTCAAGAATGAAGCAATTCTACTAGCTATGTAGGAGTGATCACCATGCTTCTTTCAAGGATGACACTACTTACACAATTAAAAGTTTTGAATAACGACTTTCAGTCGAGCATCCTCACTTTTCCCCTGACATGCAATGTGACCCCATTAAAGATAGTAATTGCATTTATAAACAGTCCTCTCTCACTGGCACAAATGGTTGCCAACCACCAGAGAAAAAAAAAAAATGAAATTTCTTTATAAATTCTGAAATTTGAAGAAAGGTTTCTTCATTATTCGCACATAATTCACACTTTACTTTTGATTTTGAGATTACCAATGAGATAGGAAACTAGGTCATTTAGTCAGATTAATGAAGTAAAGGAAATAAAGTACTGCTAGAAAAACGAAGATCTTTATAGTAGCAGTTGTGACCAAGGAATACTAAGATGGTTTTTGTAGAAAGCTCTGAAAGTGCTAAATTCTATCTTCCAATGTCACCGTATGAAGTGTCCTTAAATCTTTTGATTTCATTATATGCATGAAAATTGATAAACAATAAAAATCAATAATGAAATTTAACATATTTAAAGCAGTAAGCTAATTTGGAACAATTATCATTAATGCTGAAGATGATGGGTCCAATATGAATTATTAAACACTCTACTACTACAGAGTGCAATAAACGATTTCTGCTCAGATTAGTTTTAGTCTGAATAATAGTTTCATACTTGTTTTATATAACTTGAAAATTCAATATCATTATAACTAAGATATCATTCAAATATGAATACTTTCTTTTAGGTATAAAAAGGAATAATTTGAACAGCAAAAAAAATTTCAAATTCATTTTAAGTATGTTGTAGTCGTTGTCATCACCCCCCCCACACACACACACACACAAAAAAAAAAAAAAATTCCTATAATGGCTAACACAAATTAGTCATTCAAATATATGGGCCTTAACCAAACCCCCACACAGGGATCCACTAAATTAGTTCAATTCACTGGGCTGAGTTTTCAAGCTCTTTGCAAAATAATGTTCCAGTGAGTGATTGCAGGTAATACTTATTTAAATCTTGACCTTCCTAAATACTTATTTAAATCTTGACCTTCTTCAGATATATACTAGGTGGCATTCTTAGGCATACTACAGCATTAGTTTCTCATTTTTTCCTGAGTAGGTGCTACCCATAGAGCACTAGTTTCCATTAGTCTATCGTATTATATCATATTTCCAATGCTCCTCACCAGGACAGTTTGAAGGCTTGCGAACATGGTTTGTGATCTGTTATAATCTTTATAGAATTTATAATAGGTTTCAATACATTGCTAACAGCATCATGGCTGTTCAGAATAACAATACACTACCAAAATTCAAAGATGTTTTGTCCTTGGCTTTAACAGAAAAATAAAAAACAAAACAATAATGCTGTTACTCGAAAAGCAGAAACTAGCAGGCCTATCATGATTACACTTGAAGAGAATTTTAAAAAAAACAAAGACAAAATAGAAAAATTTGGATGGCTGACCACATCGGGAGAGAGATAGGCAAGCACTATCCTCTGGCAAGAAGTACGGTTGATAGACAGGGAACGCTGTTGGAAACTGAGAAATCTCAAAGAATCAGTATATAGCTACATGACGGCTGAGTGTACGTTTGACAAATGTAGATTTCAACCCATTGTGGCTTCTGCTACTCAACTGGGACAATGTATGGAAATCTAAGCTTTAACATGGAAAGGAGAGGAAAACAGCCAAATCCCATGTTACAAACGTTGCTACCATTGGAGAGAAAAATTTGTTTACCACCATCGTATGCGTGTAGAATACCAAAAGTGAGTTCAATTGTCTGAAAAACTCTTCCAGTGAAAAATAATGCTGTTTGTATCGTAAATGCTCAAAAATTGGAGTTTATGAGAGGGCATGTCACTTATGATAAAAGGGTCCTATATCATGCAGACATTTTATCATATGTGCTGCCATTTATGCTTCAAAGTGATACTTTTTAATCACAAAGTCACTCCAATTTTCAGGCCTAAAACTGAATTTTTTTGTAATCATAGTGTGTATTATATCAGTTGAGAATTTTCAACCCTTTCAAGACTAAGCTATTAAGGTGCTTAATGCCTGAAATTTTAAAAGGGAATAAAGGAGCCAAGAACACTAATTTTTATTCAATGGTCAAAGAAAATTTTCCATATTTTGAAGGACCACAATCTTTCTAGTAATGGGTATTTAATGATTTTTTAGCTATCTTGGATGCCATCCTGAAAATTATACCTCCCTAGCGGCCAAACAGTTGTAGACTTTTGATATGGGATTAAACACACCTGCTGCTACAGAAAACCATTGGAAAAACTTTATCTAGGCTGAAAAATGAACAAGTAAGGAGCATTTTAAAGATTTAGCGGCTATTTCGGACATCATCTTAAAACTTATACCTTTTCAGTGGTTAGATGTGATAGACAATTAAAATGTTATTGAGCACACTTGATACTACAAAAAAACATTAGAAAAACCTGTCTAGGATGACTAATTGATGACTAGAGGGCACTGTAACGATTTGGCAGCCATCTTGAAAATTACACCTTTCCAGTGGTCAGACAGCATTAGAGTTTTGATATGTTATCATGCACACTTAATACAAAAACCGTTGGAGAAACTGGCGCAATAATGTTTTCAAGGACCCAAAATCTCATCCAATCAAAAGATTCATTGTTTCCTCTTCACCAGCACAGATTTAAATATTTATACAATCCTTGTATTATCAATTTTTTTTCAATTTCTTCATAATAATATATATATATATATATATATATATATATATATATATATGTAGTTGAATGAATCTGAATTCTATTGTTCATCCTTGTTTTGATTAAATGACAAGAAATTTTGATCGTGGCATCCTTGTTTTGATAAAAGACTAAGATCAGTGTAAACTCAGTTTCTTTTTGAACAGCATAAATTATCTCAACACCAAACAATTTTATTCATGTTTTGTTTGGTTTTTGATTTTAAATAGACTAACCAAGCTTTCACTTCCAAAATGAATTTTAATTTTTTTTTAATATTCTAAAATATACATACAGAAATAAGTTTTTTTACAACTTCAATCATTAACTTTAATCCTCCCACAAATTTGTAAGTAAAGGTAAAGTGGTTGAAGTATGTATAGTTTTGAAAAAGAAACTAATAATTAAGTAAGTAGATCCCTTGCTTCAAATTATCTGAACCAAATATAGTCGGATGATGTTTACGATTCTGATCTAGAGTAATTATATTGTTACATTGTTATTAATCTAGTTTAAGTTTGGGAGTTACACATATCAAAATACTAGACCCATGTCTCAAACTATTTCAGTTTCAATCACTCTTAAATCTTTATCATAAAATTCAATTCATCAATAAGTAAATTTCCTTATGTTTTTGTTCATTTTTGTCTTCTCACCTGCCTATTATTTTATGCATAATTCTTTTTATCATGAGCTTGTCTGTACCCCTCTAAAATAATACATTACAATGAATTTGGTAAATATCCCGTAACTGTGAAATAAGAAAAACCAGAAGAAGAGAGAAAAAACAGATCATGCCTCCACTCCATTATCATTAAGAGATACAAAAAAGTTATAACTGTTGGAGTAAGCAAAATGCACAGAAGAAATTCGAGTTTATGATTAAAAATCTTTGAATAATCTAATAGATCCTTCAGCAAGACTAAAGTGATAAGATTTTTATAGGAGAGACGATTAGGTAAGAAAGTTCATTACAGCATCAAAAAAGGAATGGAGAATTCTTGAAAATTTAACGAAGCATACGACAAACAAAAGGCAAAATGAACAATCTAGAAAAGAAAGCCTATTAGAGGCGCCAGCATGTCTTGCATCATTGACTGATGGGATGACCATTTTCAAAGTTTTATGTCAACTTATCTCGTATATAGAAATGAAAAATTAAAACAGAACCAGAAGGAAAATGATGAAATCAAATGTTATTGATTTGGGAGAAACAGAATATATGCAAATTTTTTTTAGAGAATTTCATTCATTTTTGATAAGGTAGTGATAAATCGAAATGCTACTGTCTATATATGCAAGTGTATACAGATGAATGCGAGATAGTAAACTACCAGAAGCAAAAGGAAGAAAACTTTGAAAATTTTCATACAGAGGTTTAGGGATAGGGTTATTGATTAGAGCAATTGTTACTGATAATAAATGATATATTTGCTTCACTTCCTGTTGCTTCTCATATTTTACCAGAATGCTGAAAATAACTATTCTGGTTTTCTGAACCTGAGGGTAATACTCATGTTATCCTGTTTGCATTGTCATAGATTAATCTTCAAGATTAAAAAACCTTTCAAAAACTTTTGAAAAAAGAAAAGAAAAAGAAAGAAAGATAATTGAAAGGTTACACGGCAATCATTTGAAATTGAGGCTTAGCACTGGTTCTCCCAAGTCTGATTTTAATTTCTGAAAAGTGCTAGTTACCTTCTTGGGCAGCTAATTCCAGCCCATCCTGATCAAATTCTAGTTCTGCTTCTTCAGCCACAGAATCATAGTCACCGAAAGAACCCTCACTGTATTCTTCAAAGCTTCCTGCAACAAAAGAAAAAATAAAATTAGTGTTTTTGTGACTGAAATATGGATACCAATAAAATACCTTAAGGGAGGCCCGAACGTCTCCCTTTTGATGGAGAATTATTGACAGCAGTGATCAAAGACCCATGAACAACAGTTCAAGCACTTTCTGGAAAATTGGAAACTTGATAATGATCACATCTTGAGACTATAAGAAAGATTGAAAAAAAATTGGAAAAATGGCTCCCATATGAACTAAATGAAATATTCTATGACAGCTCATCACCTTAGGTCTCTCAGCACTCAGCAGACTGTGTCTATGCTTAAAGAATTGGAATATGGAGTCTTACAATGTCCTCTATATTCACCTGACATTCTTCCAACAGATTATCATCTTTTCAAATATTTTAAATTTCATATATGTCATATACTATTCAATAAGAAAGCCCCAATTCATGTTTTTACTGAATTTGTGACCACTAAACCTAGAAAAAAAAATTATGAAGATGACATATCATTAGAAGATCGTGAAAAAGGGCTAAGATTTCAGATGGATCATATTTTGATAAGAGTTTAACCATTTTTTGTTTGTATTATTCTTCATCTTACTAATCAAAAAACATTTCATAAATAACAAACTAATACTTTGTGATACCTAATAGTTGAATATGTTACTAGCATTTATTAGTAACTAGAACATTGCAAAATTGTTATATGGTACCAGTTATTACCAATACAAAAACAAACGTACATGCATACAAAAAAACTGCAAGAATGATAGATTTTTTAAAATCCTTCTGATTTCCCGTTTTTCAAATAATGATTTATCCACCACAGTTTAGATTTTGATTAATTTTAAGTTATTTTTATTTGCTTTCATTTAGAGAACGATGAGTAAAATCATGGGCCACTCATTAAGATGACTTATAATAGTTAAGGAAAATGTGTCTAAACATTGTGATATTCAAAATTAATCATATTTTCTCATTAACTAATAAAATATTGACGTCTAAGAAGCAGGTTGCTCTCAACTTGACTAAAGAATCATCTGATTGACAAAGTTATAGGTTCAAGTGAAAATTGACAAATAAGATATTTTTGTTGATGTATACAGACAAATGATCCAAGTAACTTGATCACTCAAATATAGAAAGATTGGTTGATCAGAACACACAAAGGAAGAACAGCTGGAGTGAAAATTGAAACCAATCATGCACAATAATAATGATGAGGATAATACAAAAATAGTGATAACTAAAAAAATAAGAATATATCTACAAAGCAAATAAATCCTTATATAAACAGAATAGGTAACACCATTGCCATCCACTTGCAACAATGCTATGACACAATTTCTTTTCCAGGTTTAATGCTTCTTAGCGGTCCTTTTCAAATGAGTGACATAAATACTACATCAACTGGGGTGACACAAATACTGCATCAAAAGGGGTAACAAGCCAAAATGTCCAATAGCAAACATGTAAACGTCCAATTTATAAAAGGTCCAACACAAACATAGCCAATGTAGTGAGGGCCAATAATGCAAACAAGTTCAGTGCAAAAAAAGGATCAATTCATACAAGCCTCACACCATTCCCATTAAGTATTCTCTAAAACTGCTTCTCTGGTAATGCTTCAATTGCTTTTTTCACCTCAGTCATTGAAGGTGTGTTTTTTTTTTTAACTGACTTTGAATTTTCAACTGCCTAATTCTCTGATATTACTGGAATTGCCTTTTAAAACATTTTGAAAGACAATTCCAGTGACGTCACAGTACTAGCCAGTTATAATAAAAAAAACAAATAAGTCAGTTAAAAAACAAATCTTCAATGACAGGTGAAAATGCAATTTAAGCAACACCAGAGAAGCAGTTCTAGGAAATGATACATGAGGATGAAATGAAGCACTTGTACATAGACGTGTATACATTGGTCCTTTCACCATGAAAGCCAATTCAAAGACATCCAAAGCAAGTTCCAAAATACAAACACAACCAATAATGCAAACACATCTAATGCAATGAGGTCCAATGCTGAAAAGGCCAATTCATACATATATACATACAACATACACACATGTATAAGTACAAATGCCTTACACCATCCCCATGTAGCATATCCTAGAACTGTTTCTCTGGTTTTGCTTAAATTTGCTTTTTCACCTCTGTCATTGAAGGTTAATCTTCTGACTGGGTAGTTCTCTGAGGTCACAACAATTGCTTTTTGAAAGACTTTTTTTCTCTATCAAATGATTTCAGAAAGCAATTCCAGTGACATCAGAGAACTACTTAGTTAAAAAAAAACAAACAAATCTCTAATGAGAGAGGGGAAAAGGCAATCGGAGAAGCGGTTTTAGAAAATAATCCATGGAGATCTTGTTGGGTAGGAGTATATATATGTGTAAGTACATATATGTGTATGCATCATGAGTATATATATATATATATATATATATATATATATATATATATATATATATATATATATATATATATTGGCCCTTTGAGCTTTGGATTTTATTGAACAGGATATATTTGCATTATTGGCATGTTTACATTCTGTTTTGGGACCACTTGCAATGGACATTATGAACTTGGACTATTAGTTTTGGACATTTTTGATACTGGATGTTTTTGATCAGCCAATTAGATTTAGCACCAGCAATAAATGCTGCATTAACTGGGGTGACAAAAAACCCCAAAAAAAACAGCATCAATGGAGAGTCAAAAATATAAAATGATTCAGTTGGAATTTTACGATCTGTTATTCATACATTATGAACTATAAAATTTTAAAAATCAAATTTTACCTCTTAGCTGAGGAGTTAAAAAAACTACAACTGCCTTCTATGAGTGAATGAGCACAACTGTGAGCTGACAACTTATTTATGGTTTTGGATAGGCACTGTATGCTTCAGAAGCAATGAGCTGATTGTCATTTCTCTTTAGGTTTTAAATGCATTTCTAAAGCAGTAAAATAGATTCAGAAGCATTTTACATTGTCACTTTCTTACGGTATAAGTTGTGTCACTATATTGAAATTTATGTGATTTATCACTCCTTGGTTATGAACCCAATGAAAGGGAATCATTCTAATTGATAGTTAGCTTTTGATGAAAAATGAAATTTTCGCGAGTTAAAATAATAGCAGATCAGCCAACCCCCCTAATTTAACCAACTTTTTGAAAACATATTCTGCTCTTATTCATGTCAGCCTATTTATCATCAAATGAATAGCTGATGTTAAGAGCTACAGATGACTGGGCTGTTTGCCAAAAATACGACAGCTTGCACATGTTTTGATTGAGGATTGCGCAAGCTTCAAAATGTCCACCTGACATCTCTGAAAACAGGTGAATTGGAAGGGGTGTATGTATTCAATCATGTCCGTCTATCTACACATCGCACAATATCTCCAAAAGTTCTCAATGAAAAATTCTGGAGGGGTAGGCCATGGGGTAAGGACAAATTGGTTAAATTTTAAGGCAGGTCCAGGATTTTTTTTTACTGGTACCGCCCTTGCATTGTAGCCATATATGAACTGATTTTCATTCAGTTTTTAGCAGCAATGGCTGGCAGAGGTATGTATCCTCCAAGTGCTTTCTAGTTCCAAGTAACATATGATCTACCAATGGATTGATCTCATGACAAATTTTTCAACTGACTAATCAATGATTATTCTAAATCACCTAAGAATTTAAGCAATAGAATAATGTTTAATAAAGAATATATCTGATCTGTTAAGCGTCTGCTACAGCATATAAAGTGATTAATTACCTTTTTATGATAAAATCATTCATTTTAATAGTTTTTTCCTTCCAGATCTTTTATAACCTTATTGCTTAAAGCATATAAAATTAGAAAAAATGACTATAGTTAATTATAACAAAATCTTTGGCAATTGATTGGATAAGGTATTGACACTGCTGGCATGAGCGAGCATAACACTATCAAAATGCATATAGCAGTCCTCTGTTATAACGTAGGTGTTGGGGTTTAAGAAAGACAACCTCATTATAACTGAACCGCGGTTAATCAAAAGTCAATCATGAGTGCCAAGCAAGTTCACGGATGAAAGAAGGTGTATTTATCACAAAATCAAAGTATGTGTAAAACAACACTTAATAATGATTGATTGTGAATTGAAGAGATATGCATTGAATAAGTCCTAAATTCTGTTTTTATTCCAAGTTTTATGGATGGGTGAGTGATAATATAGGCAAAAATGTCAAGGTCCACCACCTATCTGCAATAGCTCAAAAACCGCACTATATTTAGGGACTCTCGTAATTTTCAAACTGGATTTGGTAGAAGGTTATCACAACATTCAAATCAAACACAGTAAAACTACCTGTGATACAAAAGATTAACTATAATCGACAGAAATTTCAGTCATTGCTGTTCTATGGTCAACTCTATAGAATTTTCATTTTATTGTGATTGATGGCGTAGCTCCGAGTCTTCAAATGGATAACATTTACTCTTCGACACCTGTTACAGTCAATGGGTTAAGTGTCTAATTTTGGATTTGAATCACAACTTTCTTCACTCAAATAACCAGAGAAGAGCAACTACTTGAAAGGCACTACAGCAACTAATTCAAAAAATATTTACAGAAAATAGAATCTCTGCAGTGTTCTAAAAAATCAAAAGTAGATGAATAGCTGACTGTGTTTAAGAGTATTATGCTCAGAGACAATTGGTTCATTGAATTACCTAAAAAATATAAACAGAAGAAAGAATTATATATCTCTAGGAAAAAGATACAGTGGAGCTCAAAATATGTACTGAAAGAGAGAACAAAAAGCCATTTATATTAGCAAAATAGCAGAATGACCAGTGTTGTTCAGGCTGAAAAGTAGCTATGAATGGCCGAGAATTATGTTGATAAATACATATTTGGCATAATAAAATACTACTAGATTTCACTTTAAAGTTACTTTCCATGTTAGAAACTAAATGGATTTCTATTACATTTAGCCTGATGTTAAATGCATTTTTCAAGTCGGCACATTTCAGGGATACCTTCATTCATTACCTCTAGCTACAAAGACATTCTCTAGAATATAGTTGGATTGGGCATTGGCAGATTTGAAACTGAGCAATAAGATCCTCTTGATAAGTATATCATCAAGATGAGCTTATTTAGCATATACACTGAATTTTTTTTTATCAACAAAAACAAAAATGGTAGCTTTTAATTCAATATCAAAATGGATTCTGGTATTTTTCAAGCAAACAAAAATCAATTGATTAATCAATTCCTTTGAAAACTGGCTATTACCATCATCATGTATTAGAAAATATATAAGTCTATCTGTAAACACAGATTCTATATAAAAAAAAAAAATTTCACTGTGAGTGTATATGTGTATACGCTTCTACTTTGCAGAGAGATGCTGAGATATTTTTGATTGAAACTTTGTGCAGATTCTGTACAATACCGAAGGTTCTTCAATGGAAAAAGTGTCTGAAAAATTAGATAACTCATCAAAAAAGAGTCAAAGTACTAGAAAAAAAAATGGAACCATTAGAAGCTCTGCTCAGCCCTTACCAGAGTAAATCAAACAGCAGTATAATGTAACCAGCTCATAAAACTGGGGATACATGAATATATACACATACAAACTTGAAACCAATATTTATGCATGCTGCCATAAACAGTCCAACAAGAAAAGTTTTCCTTGAAAGCTAAATGATGGCTTTGGGGAGGGGAGTGCATATGAAAATTGATTTCATCACATAAATGCATGCAGGTTCCAAATAAAGAAAATTGTTCCTTACATGAAAGATTCTTGAAGTTTTCAAATTAAGACCAATTCTTATTCAACATGCAGGAATCTCTTTTTGAAAAAATGAATTCCTTATTAAATATTTTCTTACCTGAGGTTATACTTCTGATTTAGCCAGTGTAATTCTTATAAATGTAGGCTACTTCAATGTTTGGATCTTTTTCTAAACTAAAACCAAGCCAGTCTTACTGAAGAATGAAGGAACTAAAAGTAGAGATATCGCACCATATATGGGGATGAAGCTTTAGCAATTTAGACACAAAATTCCAATAGATGGGGGCTGGGAAGCAGGGAGTTCTTAAAGACTACTGGATGATTATCCAACATTAACTGGTAGTGGAAGGAAAGAAGGAAAGAAACCAATCCGCCCACCAAATAACTAATCAAAATATGCCTTGAATTGAAAAAGAATGAAGCAGTCTGTGATGTTACTGTTTGTTGGTAAGAAAAGACAGAGTTGGTCTATCATTATATAAGCAAATTCACAAACTACTGTGAAAAATATATAAAAAAAGTGTAGGCACACATTCACAGATACATAAATGCATGCATGAACATTCACATTTATACTGACACGGATGTCCACATTTATGTATACAACACAAAAAGGTACTGTTTGATAGAACTTTAAACAAACAGCCATCTGTATCTTCTTAGTTTCTATCTGAACAAAGAGCAGCAGTCAAGATTGTACTCACAGATTGTTTTGAACAACCTGGGGGGGGGAGGCAGTTTGAAGATTCCGTAAGGAGTGGCACAGTTATCCGAGATTTCTTAATAAACTCATCTGGGCTTCTGATGAAGCAGTCAACATGTTAAGCAAAATGGTCCTAACATGACTGACCACACCCCAAGAGATGAGATATACAGTGATCTTAAAAAGCAATGGATAAGGACATAGTTTTTACTTGGTCTCATATTGCAAAGATACACTTGTGTAAAAGAGTCAGTTTGCCTCAGAAGTATGAATTCAACCAGAGGTATGGCTAGAGATTGGGGGGGGGGTGAAAGGCATCCTTCCCTAACATCTAGTGAGATGTGTTAGTAGAAATGCTGGAGGTAAATCATTATTTATGTAGCATTTTTTAAAAATTTCCCCCAGGGGGAGACCTCACCATTGTGGGCTGGGGCAGGGGCTTTTTCAAAGCATCACACACACTCCTTTTCCAATCACGCATTATCATTCATTAACCAATTCATTTGACTTATAAAAGTTCACAATTGAAGTTATAAACTTCATACCCCTGCTCACACGACGTTAACAACAGGGCATGGATAAAAAGAAATAAGAAAATTAATGAAAGAAAAATAAAGTGAAAACATGAATTTAAATTATTGTTATTGCTTTCAATAAACTAGAAAGCACTCTGAGAGTGCATACCTCAGCCAGTGCCATTGTCACGGAGAGTAATTGTACCCACAATTCCACTTACTTTTTCCACAGCCTATTGTCCACCCGCCCATAAAATTTCTTTGAAATTCACAGAGTATTTTCCGAGATATCTTGTAGTAAGGTGAATGGAAAAACTTAACCGAACACATATACCTCTCCAACTATGTCATTAAAATGTTTTTATTTGTACATCCATTTCTTAATACTGAATGGGCGAGGGTGTGAAACTTCACATTTGAGAAGGTTACTCAGTCTTTATTTCAAGAACTAAAAATAAACTTTTTGTTGAATAGATATATCAAAAATGATTTACACTGTTCAAACAGATATATCGAACTTATACTGCTTATCTATGGAATTACCTTTTTTGTTTCAGCAATTTACCCTACTCGTTAGGATGGGTATTTCAGTTACTAAGTAGAATTCAACAAAAAATATGTCCTTCCAGATAATAAGTACCAACAGAAACAATTATAGTGTGCCATAGGTCAAAACTATTTCAACTGCTCAACTCTTAAGAGATATTTACATAGTCAATCCCACATTCAGACTGACTCCAAAATGGTCTCTCAAAACAGCAAGTAGGTATGAAGATGGGATGATTTGTGCAGAGAAATATTCACTCTTGAACAACTTTATCAAAAACAAAATTTAATATATAACATTTCCTTTTAGCCTTATCTAAGAGTGAATCCTGTTCTAAATGCAACCATTCTGTGCTACATTTATCTCAAGGAGAGAAAAAAAAAAAAGAAAGTTAGAATAGCAAAAACTCGACAGACATTGATTTGTCACACTATATTCATGCTTCAAATAGAACTAGTCTATCTGTGCTGTCAAAAATGACAGCATACATGGAATTGATATTTTGTCAAGTCCTTACTATTATTAGGTTTTCACATGAAAGTCTTTGAAAGTTGACTACTGAAATGTTTTCAATTCATTTCATTTTTACAGTTGGTGCAAAAAATTTAGTTTATATTTTAACTGATTTGGAGTGTTACAGACAAAATAATAGATAGCCAAATTGAATTTTATAAAAAAGTTTCCATCACTGAACTGTACAAATCTTGTGTATTCAAATGCACCATATTTTACCACTAGCAGCAAAGTTGGAGAGGTATTCAGTAGCGTCTTTCGTCCACTTATTTATCCACCTTGGAAGGATGGGTATTGGAGAAGGGTGGGCAATGGGATAAGTTAAATTTTGGAGCATATCCAATAATAGTTTATGCATATGCCCATAAGTGCCCAAGCAATATCTCTCCAAAGATTTCCCCAATGCATTTCAATGAAATTTGGTGACAAGTGGGCAAGACTGTGGAAGAGGTGATTGAATTTTTGAGCAGATCCATGCACAATTACCTTTTCTATGTCAGAGTTAAATTTTCACATCATATAAGTTAGCCAGAAGATCATATCAGTCCATATGATATCTCCAAAATTTCTCAATTTCCATGAAATTCAGTGAAAAGGTGGATAATAAGGTCAGAAAGAATCAATTCAATCTGGGGGCAGATCCAGGAATATTTTTTTGATTGAAAGATATTTTTCCATGTTTATTTCCATACATTTATGTATATGCTCAAATAATATCTTCAAAAGTTCAATGAAATTTTGTAGAAGGGTGGGAAATAAGCTAATACAGAAGTGATCACATTTTATGGTGGCATTGGCAGAGGTATGCGCTCTGAGTATTTTCTAGTTATTACGTATTTTCCTCAAAACTGAAGAATTGATTCCAGAGAAATCATAATGTTACTTTCATAAAATCTGATATTTTGCGAACATAATGAAAGATTGTTTACTTTCCTGCAATATGGAATGGTCTATGTTAAATAGATAAATATAAAATTCAAAAAATTATCCTGACCTATATCTAAATGATATTTGTTCACCTAATCATAACTTGGAGAAAATAGTGATAATTCAATATTCACAAACAAAAACTGGTTTTGCTTTGAATTTGAATATAACTAACATGAACCCAAGGAATAACTTTTACTGCTAAGTCATGATCTAAAACTTTAAATATTATTAAAATGAAATTCATTTCAAACAAACTTATCTTTGTCTTTATTCAGTCTAGATAAGTTTTTTAATGACTTCTTGTAGTTTCAAATGTTCTTACCAATATCTCAAAATTCTACCAGTCTGACCGCTGCAAAAGCAGAATTATTAAGATGGCATCCTATTTGACTGCCAAATTAATGGCTTTATAAGGAAAAAAAGAAAAAAAAAACACACACACAAAAAAACAACAACCCCCCCCCTTCAAAAACAAAAACAAAAAACACCACCACACATTCCCCTCATAAAATTCACAACAGGAGGTTCCCCAAGGTTTTTTTTTGATTATCATGTGTGTTCAATGACACACTAATAGTCTATCACAGTCTGACCACCGGAAAAGTATAATTTTCGAGATGGTATACAAAGGCCTTATTTTAGATGTACTACATGAGATTTAGATATATGTTTCCAAACACACTATACTGACTAAATGATATTTGTTCACCTTATTATAACTTGGAGAAAAGTCCTGGAACAACCCAAAATGTAATCACTTCTTTCTCACCCAGTAGCCTACCTTTCCAAAAACCATGGAAAACTTTCAGAGATTTAGTGCAGACAGACATAATTGAATACAGAAAGTATCAGCATACACCATATCACCAAAAGTTCTCAATGAATTTCATTGAAGGGTAAGGTAAGGGGTAAGAAAGAAGCAAGTAAATTTAGGGACTGATCCAGGAATTTGTTTTCAATTTAGAGGGATTTTTCTGTTTCAACACTTTAGACATTTTTGTATTCACTTCTGTCTGTCTTCATGATATCTTTAAGTTCTCAATGAAATTTTGTGCATGAGGGAGCCATATTGTTAGGAAGAAGTGATTCAATTTTGCAGTGGATTCAGGTGTTTGTGATTGCAAGATACTTTTGCATTCACTCTCTCATCTCTCAACACAACATCTCCAGAATTTCCAAATAAATTGTAATTAAATTGCGTGGAATGGTAAACTACCACTTATCAGGAAAGGTGGGATTAAATTTTGGGGTGATTGAGGAATCAGTTTTTGAACAGAAGATATCGTTGCCTTTTTTTGCATGCATTTCTGTATTCAGTTCCTGTCTTTCCATACAATATCTCCAAAAGTTCTCCATGAATGTCAATGAAATTTCGTGGAAAGCTAAGGCATATAATAAATATAACATGATATAATCATATAAATTATAAAGAAGTGATTGAATTTTAGAGCAGATCCAGCAATTTGTTTTTGATTAAAAGATATTTATGCATATTCTTCATGCATACATTTCTACATTCAATCATTCCTATCCACACAATAGCTCCAAAAGTTCTCAATTTCAATGAAATTTTGTGGAAAGGCTGGTCACAGGGTAAGAAAGAAGTGATTATATTTCCAGGTGGATCTAGGAATTTGTCAATATAGTGTGTACTGCTCTATAACTTGTGAAGTAAGACTTTTAGTATGTCATTGAGCACGCTTGATTGTAATCTTTTAGCGGGAGTAGAGTGGACTTTTTTTCATAAAACTAATTTGGCAGTCAGTTTGGATGTCATCTTGAAAATTCTGCCTTTCCAATGGTCAGACTGTGGTATAATTTTGATAGGTCATCAAGCCCACTAGATACAAGAAAAAACATTGAAAAAACTTGTCCAGAGTGAATAATGAATGAAGAATGGGCATTATAAATATTTGGCAGCTATCTTGAAGATTATACACACAAGCCCACAGAGAAAATTCGCAACACTTTTTTTTTTAGAGACTTATATTAAGGATTCATAAAAATTTTACTCCAGGCTTCTAACTATAAAGTTCCCACAGGGTAACAATTCAGCCCACACAACCACCACAAATCTGACGTTTATAATTTTTATGAAGATAATTCATATGAAAAATTCAGACATTATCAAGTTGATATGCACAACAAAGCCAGTAGCAATTT
Source organism: Thysanoteuthis rhombus (assembly GCA_963457665.1). NCBI lineage: Eukaryota > Metazoa > Mollusca > Cephalopoda > Oegopsida > Thysanoteuthidae > Thysanoteuthis > Thysanoteuthis major. The sequence continues at coordinate 32,653,713 of OY735211.1, read as the reverse complement.
AAATACATTGTTCTTTTTTTTTAGAAAGATCAAGTTGAAAACAAAGCATTACAAGTTTGGCATTCCACACGTGAGTCTCCAAACTCCAAGTGTCTATTTCAGCCAAGTGGCTCCTATGCATATCAATGTGAACCTACCAAACTGTACAGTAGTTGATATATAGGTCAGGCTGGCATTAGGGTCCTTGGCACTCCAGGTAAGATGAACCAAGGCATGCTTTGAAATATGGTATCATCTTATATTCCTAAAAAATCTGAACTCACATCAAGGAATTTTCTTATTCTGATAGTATATAATGTAGCTACTATCCAGTGCACTACTAATCCTATGAGTAATGACAGTGTATCAGCAGTAGACATGGAAGTCCAAAAACTGCATTGTGCATCACTAAGAAGATTGAGATTATTCAGGTGGTTAATGATATGTTTGTTCAGGATTGATTCAAATAGCTTGCTCATAATGCACACTAGACTGATTGGTCGGTATTGTGTTGGAGAGGAGAGCTCCTGAAGACTGGTCAAACAAAAGATATCTTCAGTGAGCTAGGAAAACACTTTGCTTTGAGACATTGGTTAAATAACTTTACTAATATTGGTGATATCTTAGATGATAGTTTTCTCAAAATGACAACTGGGACTTGATCTAGTCCAGTGGCTTTTGACAAATCAAGAATCTAAATAAAAAAACTCTGAATTCACAAATAAAGCAGTCAGTACAGATTGGGAACTTAGGTAAGGAAAGGTTGGAGTCATCCAGTCTGGAATTTAATGTAAAGTTTTTTGCAAACAGCTCTGTGAAGGTTATGTCATCAAGTTATTTATACACAACATAAATATGCAAGTTTGATAAAGGCATAATGGAACTAGAAAGCATTCAGGGAGTGTATACCTCTGCCCATGCCATTTTCAGGGGAAGTAATTGACCATGGATCCACCACAAAATTTAAACATTTCTTCTATAGCCTATTGCCAAGCCTTCCACAAAATTTCATTGAAATTGATCGAGTATTTTCGGAGATATTGTACGGGCAGATAGACAGAAAGACGCAACCAAATAAGTATACCTCTCAAATTTCATTGACAGAGGTAAATTAGAATCTTTCACAGGAAAAGAAAAATAGTATGTATACAAGCAGAATAAAATGAATTTACCTGGCAGGTTAGTTGCATAAGGTAAATAGTCAGTAGCATATTCTTCAATGTGAAAGTCTTCCAGAAAATACCAAACTGTACGACAAATTAGAGGAATTTATTTAATGATTGTACACCAGTGTTTCATCTCGAGAAAAGGTCTAAGCAGTGGAGGGCAGAGTTGGTAATTGGCCCATGCCAGATGGTAAACATAGGCCTCCACTTCAAACTGCTCAGTAAGTATTTTTGTAATCAGGGCTAAATAGATATGATTTATGTATGGGTATATATATATGTAGCCTCTAGAGTAAGCCCCCCCGCTAAAAAAAAAAAAAAAAAAAAAAAGTAGGCCTGGACCAAATGATCCTTGTTAGGGATTGAGATTTTGTTCCAGATTTTAGACAACTATAAAGGAAAGCCCAAGAAAATAGTTGAAATTTTTTTGTAACTGTTTTCAAAGAAATGAAATCTAACGGTTTTTCAAAAGAATTGAAATCTCACCATCGGGTTCATTGTAGCCTGTGCCTGCACGTTTTTGAATACGTGGGACCCTACCTTAATCTGACTTTGTGTCACATTTGTAGTCGAGAGGATGTAAATAAATAAACTCAGCCATTTGAATAAGAGCAAAGTGTAGTATCTATTATTAGCTTAATGTAGGATATGCCCCTATTGTTTAATGACTTGAACCACAGTCGTTGTATAAAGAAAAGTATTTTAAGTCAAAGAGGAAACAATGTAACTTAATTCATGGTTAAGATTCAGCAATAAATGTTGAGGTAAATGGTTAGAATAATTGTGTAACAGAGCACATATCTGTGTGACATCAGCTGAATTCTAATTGAGACCAGTCTAGAACAGAAGTGCAAATCAGTTCAATATCATAATCTAACATTAACTGAGAAATCACATTTAGAATGGGACCACAGAAATATGATAGTACCCTATTCTCAAAATCAGAGAATATACTGGTCAAAATTTTGTGAAAAGTGACATAACAGAAAAAAAATGATAATGAGGTAAGACACGTCAAGTAACAAATGACAAATCATGTACATTGCATTTGCCAAACTTTGAGTCACAATCAACATTGTTTGGTGTAAACCTCTTGTTGCACATCTGTCAACTCTTTGTAGACATTATAAGCAAACACTCTTGTTGCATGACTAGTGACTACACACCATCATGATTCGTTTAATTACTCATATCCATGTGGCAGGTAACTTAGTAAAAAGAAAGAAAGAAAAAAGAAAGAAAGAAAAAAAAAGAAAAAAAAAGAAAAAAAGAGCTTTTAGTTATTTTGCTTACACAGCAGGTGGTTGTCTATGGCACCAAGTGCTAGGGGATGTGGTGGCCATGGATCTGAGACAGTAGGAGTTTCCAAATGCAAATGGAAAAACGGATAAATTAAATAGAATAAAACAGCAAAAATGAGAAAATTCCCTGGTGTTAACTCAGATTTTCCAGGAATATCTGAAGGTTAAATATTTTTTGTTGGGGTGAAACTCAGAGAAACAGTTAACAAAGGAAATTTACATGACCTATGACAAGCTCAGTCAAGCTTAGCTAGTTTAGGTGAGAAAGTGGCTCATAATAATTGAGAAAGATGAATGGGGTTGCAATTGAATTAGAAAAAAAAAGATAATGCTACACACTGAAGTTGAGCTTACCCAGGGTATCAGAGACCCTAGGAACAGGTCCTGTTTATGAAGTGAAACAAATGAAAGATTATGTTGTCATTTATCTTCTAAGCACATTGGAATTGGTGTTTGAATATTTTCATTGAAAAGCAGCAGCATTCGGTATTCAAGCGAAAATCCAAAATAACGGGAAACTTTCAAGATAAAATTACTTCAAAAAAGAATTGTAGACAGTCTAGTTATTTTTCTTTTTCCATCAAGAGTGAAGACCCGATTCAAATATAAAATTGCTACTTCTCAACTATCTAAATGTTTGAATACAAAGTAAAAATGTAAAAAGTAAAAAATTTAAAAAGTAAAAAATGACAAGTTTATTTACAAACAGATCGGTGCCTCCACCTAGAATCTAAGTACCCATGTGCTCTGCCTAGTATTAAAGTTTAGTATCTGAGCACACTCATTGGAAATTGTTAGATTTACAAATAAACATGGATCGCATTTATGTGTGGAGATTTTCTGCCAGATTTTTAAAAGAAACCAAAAACCAAAAACCAAAAAAACTCCTATGCTGTACGAGCGCGTTATGAAAAGGAGAGATATAATCAGTGAGGTTGAAGGCTTTTTATAGTCTGATTTTGGATTCTTTATAACCATATTAAATAGGGTGTCAAAATAAGTCTATAAATCATTCCCAGTCACGAAAAGCTTTAATAAAAGATGAAAGATTTTTCTGCAATTCCTGACAAACAAGAGCTGCATGAAAAGAGCAAATTAACTGAAATATAAGGTTCACATGCTCTAGCAGCGTACCGCTGTAGGTTTTAGCATTATTATAAATTTTCTGTTAATTTTTGCAGCATAAAACTAACTCGAACATAGCTTACTACATATCAAAATAATGCTCAGAGAATAGTTGTAAAAAATTAAAAACACAAATGAAAAATTGAGTTTTTATGCTTACTTGTCCTCAAACAAATAATGACCTTCACCTTCGTTCCAGTATTTCTGGGAATAAAGGTATTTTTTCACCTCCCCACGAGGGCTCAATGTTATATAAGGTTGAGTTTAACATGCGAGCAAGAGCAAGAACAAAAAATGCCCAGTCCCCAGTGTCACAAAGGTATCAGGGCAACCAACAATCCTCCCCTATTAGTGCAATGGAGAGGTGCTGTCCTGGAGGAAAAAAGATTCTCAGACTGAGCATAGTATGTTTTTTTTCATTTGAGGCCACCAGATGAATCCTGGGCCAGGTAACTTCTTTATTTTACTTGAAACCTTTATGAGAGTTTTTAAAGTCCAAAAGGTATTTGATTTTGATTTGATCGTTGATTTATTTCAAATATTTTGGTATCACAGAATAATTTTCTTCATATAAACTTGAAGGTCTTAATAAGTGAATCAATCAGATGATGAAATAAACAATTAGCTATAGACAATGTAAGTAAATAAATAACCATATTTCGATCATTATTTTCCAAACATGTACTAAATATAATAAACCCTTGAGGCAGATGGTTGTCGGTTAATTGCAAATGTCTGTTGAATCAAATAATACTGGAGAAGGGACATGTTTTACCTTTAACTTCTGTATCAGTTGATGCCATATTGAGTTGTTAGGATTGCAAAATTATTTAATGAATAAAAGTGAACATTCAAATCAAAGATTATAACGAGAGGACCAAAGTCAAAACAAAGGCAAAAGAAATCAAAGAATATGTAGTCATTCTAGAATATTATATAAAAAATTATCTAAAATTGAGGCAAAAAATATCCAAACATATTCAGATATTCCAGGAAATTATCTAGACATTATCTAAAAATGCATAATGTATTTACTGCATTCTATATCAAAATATAAAAAGTAACACTAAAGATTTTTGGACTAAAGTGAAACATGAAAGTGCATTTTTAGAATTCAATTTTGATGTTTTGAATGATTGAGAAAAAAATTTTTTCAACACAAGAAAAAAATGCTACATAAACCAACTTGAAATAATTACACTAATTCTTTTTACAACTAAATTTATCAGTTTATCTCTACCTGGAAATATAGTTTGGGACCAACAGATAGATATAGGTGCAAGAAATTATAGCAATTTTTTAAAAGTTCGTCTACATAACATTCATTTCCGTGTAATCCACTCCAAATTTAAAATAGTTCAGAAAATTGCAGATTTATATAAGACTAATTTATTCTGAAAATGAAGTGCTTTTATTTAAATAGTAAAACAAAATTTGTTAAATGGGAAACAATTTATTATGAAATAAATTTGCCACAGAGACATAGATACAAATAAGTTTCTAGTATTTGAGCCAAGGTAGATACACTATTGAAAATGTTATATAGACCAACTCAAGAAATACTCTTACTTGTTACAATTAAATTTATTAGTTCGACTCAAAGTATGTAGTTGTTGAAAGTTAGAAGAACAAACGGTAGCTCAACAAGTGAGTGACACACTGAGAATTAGGCAAAATTTTGATATTTTGAATGATTGGTTAAAGTTCAGAGCCTGAACTTTATCAAACATCTGAAAATATCAAAATATTATCAAAAATATAAATATATCAAGATTGTGCAGAAAAACTCTTAAAATATCTGAGCCTCATTAGGAAACATCTAAACTTATTTCCAATACCTAAAAACGATTTCTTGTAAGTGCAACAAAAATATCCATATTTTTAATATCTAATTTGGCAATGCTGAAAGCAAGTTTTTTTGCATGCATGCGTAGTGCATGTGCCATTAAAGTGTCCACTAGATCCAAAAAGAATTATATCAGAGTCCATTAAACCAGGCGTTGACTGTATAAATAATTATACACTAGTGAGACGTAACTCAGTCAAATATATTTCTCAGTTTGCTGTCATATTATTAAGTTTGAGAACCACAGCTCATACAAGGTCTAATTCCTGTTGGAAAACAGACTTCTAAGTAAATTATAGCTAAACATTACCTCCAACCATCCATCTCCATATCCTGGAGTACTAACTCCTGAGCAAACACTTGAGATTAGAATTTAGTCAATAGAAACACGATTCCAATAAAAAATTATTTAAAAAAAAAAAAATAATTAAAATAAAAACTGGTTTTCCAGCAACAGAAGAATGGCAAGTCTTTGAAATGTTTTGGTGAAACAAACCAGCTGTTCACATTAACATCATACAAAGAAAACAATTGGTTCACTTTTTACTAAAACAAAGTAGCTTCATTATGAGCATGTTTAAAAATAGAATTACAACTGAAGGGCCTGCTGTAATGTTTTCATTGAATTACATAATGCATATTATAATGGCTTATCAATTCAAGGCTTCATTTTTGACTGGAATCGTGACTCAAAAGTGAGAGGAAATATTCCTCAAATATCAAAGTTGTATAATTTTGTATTGGATACACAAACAATTTGCGTGCACTTTGCTGTGACCATTTAATTTTAAACAAGCCAGACAGAGTAGATAAATAACAGCAACATATTTGATAAGTTCATCAGAGGGGGATACAGAGGGTACATTACACACAGATATTGAGGTCCAAATAGGGCTTAGGACCCCAAAACAGGATGTAACTAAGGGAGAAAGGAGAGAGTATCCCCGCCAACAGAAATAAATTTGTACCCACTGACTGATGAAATTCCTCTCAGAGGTCTTCCTCAAATAAGATCATTAAGGCAATTGGAATATCTACCCCTTTACATGGATATTAACCAATCTAAACAATAAATGATGCCTAGGAATCTATATGAAACATGTTCATTGTTGCTCAAGAAAAACCTGCAGTACTAATTTTTTTTCTAACTTTCAAAATTTATCATAGCATTTTTAAAGACGAATCTCAACTTGTAAAATTCTAATAATTTTTTTCAAACCAACAACACTGGTCACTACTTAACTATGAAAAAGATTAACATCTTCAAGTCATCTAATGGTAACTAGCATAGAAAACAGCTAATGACAAGATTGGCTCAATAATTGCAACTAAGTATTATTGTAATTCATGACATTTTGTAATACTTATTTTAATGAGAAGATCCTCCAGCAGAATACTCTTAACAAGTGACCTGTTTTGTTGTTTTTTTTTTCTTTTTATCTATGCATGATAATCAACCTAATTAAACCATCCACGAAAAAACAAGTCACTTACAACAGTTTTGTTATTGTGAAATCCTAGAGAAAGAGCTCAACTCTATTTCAGATCAAATGTCTTTAGAACACATGGGTTACATTGCATAAAACATCATTTCCTTTTGAACTAACAACTACAATGAACAAGATTTTTTTTTTGTGCCCCCCCCCCCAAATAATGAATAGTTTGTATATCTTCATTTTGTCTTACCTGATATGATATCAAGTAAACAACCATAACAAAGATCATATTTAATTTATAGTAATCACTATGGAAAAGATTCACGGATGTACCGTATTCAAATTTCAATAAGATGATTTTATTTTTAGAAAATAAACTAGTAAACTCTTCCCGGTGAAAGAATCTATTGTTCCAAATGATGGATAGATGATACTTTTTCAGGAAAATTGTTCCCTTTAAGCGGAAGAGTCCATTGTTACAACAGAGAAACAAAAAAAATCTCACTGTTCATTATATAAAATAAAAACTTAAGTAATTTGATACAAACCCACAAATAAAACAATGTACCATCTCCTGCATTTTTATTTCAACTCCATACATGATTAAACAAAGCACTCAATATCCTTAATATAAATGCTAAATGATCTTTCTAATCAAGAATTTACTCAGTTGAATTTCATTTATTCACTACATAGTTATTGGTATGAAAATTGAACTATATCATTATTATTATTCAGCATTCACCTCAAAGATATCAAGTGCTGAAGACAATAAACAAGACATTTCTTGAAAATAAGAAAAGAAAGCAAGTTTTTTTTTTTACTTAATATAACAAGCTCTAATTTGGTACAATATGGTTACATTATGAAGATAGTATGTGCTTTATATTAGCGATTGTAACTTTTGTTGATATGGAAATGTAAGAACCACCAATAACTAATATGTTGTTCAGTTTCGGTGAATAATTTAATTTAAGGCTTGCCATTAATTTTTTTTTATTCTTTGATTTTTTTTATTGATGGTTATTTGTTATCAAAAATCTTAAGGTAATAAAGAAAATTGTAAAATGGTAACATTCAAACTGAGCCATAATTTTCATTAGGTTGTTTAAATCGGTAACCATGGAAAACGACATCAATACCATTTGGTAAGGCATTTTTAAGAATACAAGGCTGACAACTAATAAAAAGTATAATTCCTTTCTGCCTGATTGCTCACCATTCAGGGCTGGGAGTGGCTCTGTCTTGTCCAAGTGCTGGACAGGGCATAAATTGAAGTATCCCTAATCCCAGGAGATCCCTCTCTATTGCATAGGGTGCTCTTTGGTGGAACAGGGAAATTTCCAAACACACACACACACACACACACACATATGCAAATATTGAGAGATCCACATTATTTTTATTGCATCTAACTATATTTTTTTACTTCAGCCAATAAACCTAAAAGAGATATATGTCCATCTATCAACAAAATATCTCCTCGCAAGTTTGCAATGAATTCCAATTACATTTTGTGGTAGGGTGACCCACAGGCTAGAGAAGAAGTGATTATATTCTGGGACAGATCAAGGAATCTTTTACTGTTACCTCCTTCTAGCAATATGATTGCGAAATATCTCCAATAGTTTTCAATGAATTTCAAAGAATACTGCAAGAAAGAATTGGTTAAACTTTGAGGTGAATCCAACCCCCCCCTTTTTTTATTGAGAAATATTTTTCATTTTTTCATACATTTTACTCATATTTATTCGTTCACACAATATCTTCAAAAGTTCTCAATGTATTTTGATAACATCTTATAGGAGAGTGGCCCATGGGCTGAAGAAGAATTTATTAGATTTGGGGGCTGTTCGGGTTTTTTTTTTTTAAATTTTCCTACAAATAAGTATATATTGATTCCCATTCAGATTTTAGTGAAAAAGATGCATAGAGAGTGATTTCTAGTTATCTATAACTGAGACACAAACTATTTACATTATGCATTTTTGTTTTAGTTCAGCCACATAGAAAGCAATTAAACATTCCAAGTTGGACAAGACTGGCTACTTCAGGGTCAAACTCCATTCTGACTCCATTGATGCGGCCGGTAAATGTTTCCCCTACCCATTGAGGGTGGGCGTGGGTAAAATTTCCAGTTTCCTCAATGAATGGTTAAGGCTGCATAAGTGACATATACATGAATGCAAGAATTTCAGTAACTAAGCAGAGTTTTTAAAAAAAAGAAAAAAAAAAAAATTCCTAACAAGTCCTCTAATGGAGTTGAAATAAGGTTGAATACCGAATTTCAGCCTCCTCAGTAGTCTTGCAAGGTCTTAATTTCAGTCAGGTTTACCGTAGTTACCCAGGGAAAATAAAGTCAACTTCAGAGTAGGAGTCTTGTCCAAAAAAGACAATATATTCAAGATGCTGTCATAGCTCATTTGCATTTTCAAGAGTGTATTTTGTGATTTCAAAAGCAGCTATACACAAATTGTGTGAATATCAATTTTGAGGGTATAATCTAATCTCTTTTATTTCTGTCCAGCCATTCCTAGTTGTTTGGATTAGTCTCCAAAATTCATTAAAATATAGATTCAAGATGTTTGTATTGTTTTCTAATTATCAATATAAATGAAATTCAGTATACTTAATTCTGTAACTATAAACATTATATATAACTATCATAAACTATAATCAGACATCTCATGTATGATAATACAACCAAAGTAACAGTTTTACATCATGAAATACCTCAAGTGCATTTTATATGCTGGTAGTTATACACTATTTTTAAACATAACAGTAGGAGTTTGTTACTTCTGCAACGCAATTGAAACTAGTGTATTTCCTCTATGTAGGTAAGCTATAAAAGCCCAAACTGCAAATCACAACAGAATGAACTATATAACTCATCATAGTGATGCTTAATACTCTATCATTGAACTCTACACATATAAGCAAATTACTCACATTTTTTTCATAGGAGAAGAGCAATAAAGATTAACAGAACATTATACAAAAAAAAAAAAAAGATTAATTTCTTTTTCCTTGTTTACAGATAGACTTACCATGTTAGTATGAAGCAACCTTGTATCATTTATCAACATGAAAAAATCACAATCAAGCCAACAAATTTCAAGGTTATAGTTTTCTATAAGTGAAGATCAGATAGAAGAATTTTGTTTTAATACCATAAGATAATTTATGATACACTGAGTAAATCATTGTTATTTAGATCTAGATTCTTTTTAGTGCAAAAGACAGAACTCACATCTATGGTCCGAATTACAGGCTTGTTTTGTTCCCCCCCCCCCAAGCTTCTCTTGTAGATAAATTCTTGCACTGGTTCCACCTACACAAAATACCATTGTACTTTTGCATTTATACTTAACAGTGAGTGAATCTTGCAAAAACTTTCCAACTGACATTTAAACATTAATATAAAACATGTCAAGCTGGGTTCATTCCAAATACTCTAGTGGTTTCATCTTCAAATTAGATTTTGAAAACTTTGATTTTCTTGATTCCTAAAAGTTCTCAACGATTTGGCTTACTTCCATGTTGCGTTTACATAACACATTATTGCAACAGCAAAGTGCACGATAGAATAATCTTCAATAAAGTTTAGAAGAAAAATCTGCTAAGAATAATACTAGACAGAATAAACTGAGAAGAATATTTTTATCTGGCTTTAAACATTACCTGATTATCTGCAAATGACGGAAATTTTCATCATTGCAGTTCTATGGCTAACTCAAATGTGATTTCCATTTTATTGTGATTGATGTCAATCCATTGCTATCTGCGAGTCAGGGCTTTCATGTTACAATGGATAACTATTTATACTTGCCACCTTCTTGGCTAATTATAGTCTCTTCAAAACTGGAGAAAACAATTGGATTAAAATAAGAATAGAAGAATTCTACAGAAAAGCTTCTTTTCAATCATAAAAACTGGAGGATACACTCTTGACAATATTCAGTATCATTTTCCACTTTTACAATTTTAAAAATAATTACTTTCTTCATCTTTCAGTTAAGCTGAGCTTAGTCTGGCACCAGATCACAGAAATGATGTACCCAGTGAGGATCTCACAAACAAATTAGGGCACCTCACCCTGAAGAATTCAAGTTCGAAATCACTGCTTCAGGAAGATTAATTTTGACTAATATTTCTTACATTCTATTTCTATTGCAACTTGCTGCCATTCTACTATTGTAAATAAGCTGTGCAGATTGGAAATAAAGAAAATGTGTCTGGCAAGAATCACTTTCTGGGGCAACTGTCTTTCTGATTAGGCCATGAGGGCCAATACCTGGAGCACAGCAATCTTCTTTGTTTACATACACTAGTTATATGAGTGGTAGTATCATTTAAATTTCTAAGATGAAGCATTGTCAATCATCAATTTTTGGTTTTTGATATAAGACGTGTCAGTGCTGGACCCTTCCAATTTTTATCTACATTTTTTGCTCACTTGCTTAGAAAATCTCAAATAAAAACAGAATTTACTTTTCCTTGAACCTGATATTTCAGATTGAGCACTATCTTACTACCCTATAAGCCCAATTTTGGATGGGTGACAACTCCAACCTCAACCCCATTAAGAAATATATTTGACTTACGCCAGCAAACCAACTAAAAATGAAATGAATTAGGCAAAATCATCTAAGTACACTATGAACAAAAATTAAAAAAAAAAAAAAAAATGATTTAAGCTTTTCTACACAGGAACTCAGGTACAGGGTATCTGGAGGCACAGGGGCTACAGGTTCAAGTCATTGATATAAATATTTTGCTTTTGAATACTGAAATTTGGTATAGTATATATTATAATTATTTTGGTGGAACTATTTGATAAAACATTAAAGAATGCCCTTGTTTATTTGTTTAAATCCCACTCAGTTTTATATGATGGAAAATGTTTACCATCTTCCAGCTATCACCCACCCTTAAAAATTGCCCATAACCCCTTTACTAATTCAATTAGAATTCCAGGCTTTTTCTCCGTTCCTAGAATGAGAACACAATTCTCTAAGAGATTCTGATATTTTCACTGCAACTGGAAAGCTTATCATTGCTCATCATTGGTTAGTTCCATTCAATCTCGAGAATCAAAAGGAAAGAAAGTCAGGTCATGTATGAAACTGGAACCCTACCTAACCCCTCCCACCTACTCAGTCTTTGTTTAAATTATTCAATGGAGAGAATGCAGTGGAAGGATCGGAACAGATGATAGAAACAAAGAAAAAAAAAAAAAAATCATTAAATACCCAACCAGAATATGGACAGCCCATTCGGCAACTTTGATTCACATCAATGCAATCAGTGAATGAATTAAATGTAGTAAGCACATTGCATCATCCCATCTCCATCCTTGCTTCGATCCTCATACCTCAGTGACAGCAATGAGTACAAGTGCCAACATACATATTGAGGGGAGAGTAAGCACCAACCTACATATTGAGGGGAGAGCAAACACAAACCTATCTATTTTCCCATTGAGGGAAAAATTCATGAAAACTTACAATAACTATTTGATTTTCTCATTTGAATTGTATCCAAACAGCTTCACTGCATAACTACTTAGCTCCTCTAACTTCCTACATGCATATTTTTAGAAATTCAAACTGGCTTTCCATGCAATTAGATACTGTAGTGCAACAACTCTAACTTTTTTTGCTCTCTCTCTCTCTCATAATATATATATATATATATATATATAATGTGTACTGTAGAGAGTGAGACAGACTCGGGAGTGGAGTGTTTGGTGGTAAGGTTTATTAATCCTTATAAGTAAATAGTCCATACATGTTTCGGGATTTCTTCCCATCATCAGTGGTGTGTGCTGTGTGAGTGTGTATTAAAATGTACCATGTGGAACCATATATATATATATATATATATATATATATATACATATATATATACACACACACATACATACATATATAAGTATATAAATAAATAAAACTCTTTCGAGAATAATGTATGAATTATATTACTAGACAAGAAAAAATTTATTGAAAAGTTGAGGAGAAACAATGTTTTCAATTTTGCAAGGAGAATGAAAACTTAAGTTCACCAAATTTCGTCTGATTCTTCTGATAACCTGAATAGGATATGGGAAATTGAATCATCATAAATATTAGTAACGTGAACATATTTGCTAAAATCAGTTCATATACTTATACCTTTCCGACTTTATTTACAGAGGTGAAAAAATAAATCTCATTGATACAGAGTTAATGACTGAAAAGACAAGAAACCTTCAAGAGCTTTAGCAAGTGAAGATTGTTAGGGAAGGCGGGATTTCCACAGCAGGGGGACATAGATGGCGGGCCTGTTTGTGGAATATCCATCCAGTCTGAGCAACAAATTTTTCAAGTGAGGCCAGCTTGCCCAGGGCCAACTCCACCCTTCACACCAAGGATTACCATCCTAGTAGTTAAACAAAATGCTGTCTTTGTCCGAGATTATCATTTCAGAATTTTGTAGGACAGTCAGACAGTACACATTCCTTTCACCCAGGCAAGCATAAAATAATTTAAATTTAAGAGTGAAAAAACTCCTTATTAAATATCATATAGATAAAAAAACTTGGAAATGAAAAAGAGTCTTGACGTTATAATGAAGAAAAATGCAAAGGTTGAATCCATGTCAATGGAAGTTTATGGTAAAATGTCACTGAGCATACCCATGTACTGCAGCCAGCAGTATCAGCAATGAAGCAGACATTTTCAAATATTACTAACTCAATACATCATTTCAATACAAGAAAAATATTTTTTTGCATTTAAATAAATCATTTTAACTCTATAGTTTGTTTTTGCTGATCCATAGTTGTGCACTGAAATCTTGGCGAATCAACACCAAGCAGAATAATGCCTAGTTTAAATGGAAAACATTGAATTGAAAAAAAAAAAAAAAAAAAAAATGAATCCAGTGATACCGAATTATTTAACCCTCAAACTGCAAGAGGTGACAAGGATTAATATTAGTCCATAGCAGGATAAAAACCCCAACTCAAAGATAGAACCGAGTTGTGATCAATAAATCACAGAACAGAAATTTTATTGAGTTGGCCATAGAAATGTAATGACAGAAATTCCTGTCATTTGCAGTTAATGAATTGAAGAATGAGGTTATTTACCTGATTTAGTAACTTTTTGCACTAGGCACTAGAACTGCGTCCTGTTGTATTCCACTTTAAATTAATTCAGCCATTGCAAATAGAAAAATCAATAAACATCAAGTGATTTATTGCAGAGGACTTAAGAAACAATAAGAGGATCTGTGTAAGAATAAAAATCAATTGAGCAATAAAAAAAAAACACACAAAAGTCAAGAAGACAGTAACTGAGGCCATAGAACATCTGTAACCAGGCAAAAGTTGACTGAGATAATGAGGACCTAAAGAATAATGTTCTGTGGCCTTACATCATTGGGGCAGGACTTGAGATGAAAAAGATGTTCTTGAGTCAATATAACAAACAAAAAAAATCTTTAAAATATAAAGGTCCCCAGCAGAAAATGATTGAAATAAAGAGAAAGAAAGACAGATGGGCCAGAGAGTGTTTGTCTCTCATAACTGATATAATAAGGTATGCTGAACTACCAGAGTGGCAATTAATTGTTTAATTAATGACCATTAACCAGATACCAGATTTAAAGAAAAATTCAAACCATGAAATTCATCAAAGCTGTTATATATTTTAAGTAATTATGTGTCTAAGAACCGCTATATCAATTTTCATCTAATCAGTTCAGCAGTTCCAATATTTTTTGTATGTTGACATATGGTTATTCATATATGAAAAGTAAACAAAATAGGATTGACTCTAAGTCAACATTTTCCTATTCCCCGGGTTTTGTCAACATTATAACAAGTTTAGCAAAATCAGTCAAGATTTAAGAAGTTTTCCCAATTGTTAACAAAAACATTTTTTCTTATAAAACATAAACAATCAGATCAATCATAACTCAAAGAGAGCAAGGTTGTACATACATTTTTGTCTACATTTGTTGCTGTAATAAAACTATTTGTTTCTCCCCCCCCCCCAAAAAATAATGATTGCATGAAAAATAAAACAAAAAGAATTCTTTGGCAGATAAAAAGTTACAAATATGGAATGTATACATTATTTATAAACACTGTATAGTCTGCTTTCTATCTTCTCTTTCTTTTTTGCTTGTACTTCTTATCTTGAGAAGAAGGAAGAAGGAAGAAAAAGAAAGGAAGAAGGAAGAAGAATGGACGGAGGAAGAAGAATGGACGGAGGAAGAACAAAGGACGGAGGAAGAAGAAAAGAAGAAGATAGGAGAAGGAAGAAGAAGGAAGAAGAAGAAGGAAGAAGAAGAAGAAGGAAGAAGAAGAAGGAAGAAGAAGAAGAAGGAAGAAGAAGAAGAAGGAAGAAGAAGAAGAAGGAAGAAGAAGAAGAAGGAAGAAGAAGAAGGAAGAAGGAGAAGAAGGAAGAAGGAGAAGAAGGAAGAAGAAGAAGAAGGAAGACGAAGAAGGAAGACGAAGAAGAAGGAAGAAGGACGAAGAAGAAGGAAGAAGGACGAAGAAGAAGGAAGAAGGACGAAGAAGAAGGAAGAAGGACGAAGAAGAAGGAAGAAGGACGAAGAAGAAGGAAGAAGGACGAAGAAGAAGGAAGAAGAAGGAAGAAGAAGAAGAAGGAAGAAGAAGGAAGAAGAAGAAGAAGGAAGAAGAAGAAGAAGGAAGAAGAAGGAAGAAGGACGAAGAAGAAGGAAGAAGAAGAAGGAAGAAGGACGAAGAAGAAGGAAGAAGGACGAAGAAGAAGGAAGAAGGACGAAGAAGAAGGAAGAAGGACGAAGAAGAAGGAAGAAGGACGAAGAAGAAGGAAGAAGGACGAAGAAGAAGGAAGAAGGACGAAGAAGAAGGAAGAAGGACGAAGAAGAAGGAAGAAGGACGAAGAAGGAAGAAGAAGGACGAAGAAGAAGGAAGAAGAAGGACGAAGAAGAAGGAAGAAGAAGGACGAAGAAGAAGGAAGAAGAAGGACGAAGAAGAAGGAAGAAGAAGGACGAAGAAGAAGGAAGAAGGACGAAGAAGAAGGAAGAAGAAGGACGAAGAAGGAAGAAGTTGATTTGGGTTTACCTTTAGGAGGGATGTTGAATTATGTTTTATGGGCATGATGGAGCCTGTACTCTAGGAATTTGTCTATCTGATGACGCCATCTCACTTTCTGTCAGCCACAATTTTGCATATGATCTCTGTTCTAAGTTATGATGTCCAGCAGTTGCCTGCAATTCTTACAACAAGTCCAGCCAATTACCATTTGAGTTTTCTAATGGTTTTTATGATATCTCAAACACTTGTCTTTTCTCTAATATCCTGTGCTATCTTCTAATCTCTCCATGAGAGGTTGATCATGATTCTCCCTTGTGCATGTTGTATGCTTCTCGGTTTGAGAGTCAATCTTTTAGTTAGATTCCATGTTTCAGCTCCATAGGTGACTAGTGGGGGAAATGCCTCGGTTGCACAATGTTCTTTTTAGGACGAGTGGGATTTTCTTGTTCTTAAAAGTCAGGCTTGCCCTATACCAAAAGCTTGCCAACCTGGTGTGATTCTTCGCTTAATTTCTCCTTTTGAGGATTACGTGGAGATTTGCTGTCCTAGGTAGATATAGTGGTCTACTTTCTTCTGTTTTTTTATTTCGATCGTTGTGTATTTGTCCTCAACATGTTTGTTGTACAGGATATTCATTTGCTGAAGTTCATGTGGAGGCCAACTTTCTTGCTTTCTTCATTTAGTTCACCTAGCATTATTTTGAAATGATGACGGTTCTTAGCAAAGAGGATAATGTTGTTAGGAAATCTGACATTACTTAAGTATTTGCCGTCTTTTTCAATTCCTTTGTATTCCCAGTCCAAGTTTCAGGAGATCATCTCAATGCAAGCTATGAAGAGTTAGGGTGAGCTAGTATCACCTTGTCTCACTCCTTTTCCTAGATAGAAGGGCTCGGTCTTAATGTAGCCTGATGAAGGGAAAATATGACGTAGTGTGATGGGGGGGGGAAAAAAATTCTTCCTTTGCCCACTCTATATTGTATTATCTTTACCAATGTTATAAACCGATTAGAAAAGAGCGTAGTCTAGATCTCTTTAAACACTCCCTTTGGGTCACTTGACTTGACTCCAGACTAACACTTAACTGTTTTGAAAATTGGTCCAAACATGAAAGAGAGGAAACCCTTCAATGAAAAATAATTGAGCAAAGTTAACCAATTAACTATGGAAGGTAGCACGATAAAAGCCTTTGTCCACTGCAAGGTAAAAGCCCTGACTCACAGATAGAACTGAGTTGCCATCCAGCACAATAAAAATAAAAACTTATTGATTTAGCCATAGAACTACAATGATAGAAATCTCTGTCCTTTATAGTTAATGGGTTGATATATTGAAAAGATAAAGAAAAATTTTTTTAGTAGTTTTTGATTTTGAAGCTTTCATAGAAAACAAAACATCGCCATACAGATTGGAAAATCACAGTCAGGAATGAGAATTTGATTAAGCCAGGACTAATTTCTAGCCCTCTGTTTTTTCAAAATAGTTTCATCCTAATAATGCCGGTATTTTTCCATCATTTTCATTCATTCATTTCTTTCATTACATCTACAAAAATTTAGAAGAAAAAAAAAATATCAATCTTAGTTGACATAAATATTTTTCAGACGAGTTGCTTATAGCTGTCTATCTTCTGTTTTGAACAATCTAAATATCATAAGCACTGTTTACTGTGAGATTACTATAAAAAATCTTTTTTAAAATAACCTATTTAATAATGGTATACTAATTATTGGAAGTTGGAGTAGAGAAACAGGCATTGAAAATGAAATTAGCAATCAGAGTTCAAATTCTAGACAAGGCTGCCTGTATTCACTTTACAGTAATGTATTCTCCTTTCAGCTATGGGTAAAATAACAGAGCAGACTAGGTTCTCACACCAAGTTAACAACCAGTCAAGGAGGAGGACAGCAAAAAAAAAAATTGGAGGGTATATTCAGAAATCACATCCCATAAAAAATATCTTGCTAAAGATGATTGGCGCACAAGCTGAAAGATTTATCAGATTCAGAATTACTAATAATCATTTAAAACAAAAAATTAAACTTTAAAAATCATTAACTACAAAGATATTGATTAAACTTGTGCTTAAAAATAGATTTCTGATTAGTGGGTAGATGAGTTGATTTAACAAGTCACAAAAATAATTACAGATAGTATTTTTGCTGTACAAGATGCACTTCTATTTCCTGAAGGGAAATATTTAATGAGACTGTGCCAGCTCCTAAACATTATTGTACAAGATGCCAAGTATTTAAGACATTCAGTGATATACAGTATTGTTTTCAGTGGAAATTGGGTCTTATAAACCTTAGTATAGAGTAACCAGCATATATGCATGTGTAAGAGGAAATCTATGAGCTCCTACTTATATCCTCATAATTTGATTTTAAATATTTTGGATTTTGATGAGAAATATCCTACATGATAGAAATATTTCAGAATTTACCATTACAGATAGCCCAATTTTAGTACTTAATTAATCCATGAAAGCTCACGTCCAAATCACATTGGATATACTGGATCTAGTGTGGTCACAGAAGTTGAGCAATGTTGAGCCTGGTCAGTGCTTAGATGGTTGAAATGATGAAATGAGAAACTCTCAATATAGGAAGACCAGACAAGGACAGCTGATGCTGTAGCCAGCACAAGGACACTAGCTAGCTCGATGAAAATCAAATCATGTACAAGAGAGATTAGATATCTAATAAAATTGGTGTGTCTCAGTGATCGAGCATAACACTGAAGGAATGTTTCAAGCTTCAACTCAGATTCAAGGTTACACGACATAATTCGCTAAAGAAAAATAAAACTAAGAACCTAATTTCAAGTTATATAAGTACAGTCGTACCCCTTTAATGCAGCAACCTTGGGACTTGTACACTGCTAAACCACAGGAAATATCAGAAACCAGAAATTATTGTTTCATATTAAAATGAAATAAATTTTAGCAGCTTATTGATATTTAATGATTTTCATAATAGCGTGGAAAATAGAAGTATACTTCTTTATTTTATATAATAGAATTGTACTATAATAAATGAAAATTATTGGTGCATGTTTAGGCTTTCTAATTGGTTGTTTCAAAGATGATTCATTCAGAAAAATTTAATAAATACACATCTCATGTTAAAATAAACATTGAAAGTTATCAAATTAAGAGTTTTTCCATTTGGTTTCAGTTGAATGAATTGGTTTATAAACTGCTAAATTACAGTTCAAACTTCAGTTTGGAATGTAATCAAAGAACTCTACAGGTAGATCAAAAAACTGATGGTGGCAGATTTAAAACATGCAGGACCATGAGAGAAATTTGTATTTATTCAATAACTCCTACCTGTAATATCACAGGTTATATAAACTGTCAGGAATACCTGTGTCCAAGTTATCAACACCATGGAAAATGGAATCGGTGAGCCCAGTTCTAACTTTGGGAAAGGCATGAATTCATCTCCTCCTTCCTTAGCTATAGGTAAAATAGTACAGGGTTAAGGGAGTGATACCATTTCAGGGGCTTGTCAGGTCTGTGTCTATTTCACATTTTGCAATCCTCCGAGACCAGGCAGGGACAGCTGATGCTATAGCCAGCTAGAGCTCTCATTCTGGTATTTATAACAACCATCTATCTAACAGGAAATTTTACAGCAATGAATTAAAAATAAGATATCGCATTGTTGTATTAAAATGCAAATTAATAACACAACGTATGATTTTATTTAAATGTCAGTGTTTAAAAAATTTTTTTGAAATTAAAACTAAAAATTTATAGTCACTCATTAAGTATTTTAATTTCATGAAAAGCTATCAAAGTGCTTTGAGATATGACAAAGGTGATTTAAAAACAATTTCTTAGAAATAGAAGATATTTAAATTAGAAAAGTAATTTCTAATAACTTAGCAGGAGAAAAAAGTTGAGGGAATATGAAGGCATCGTTTTATTGTCAAAGACGTTTATACACTTACCTGGATGGAACTTCAGGCAGTTTGTATTATGGTACATCATGTTTTGTCATACATTTTGGAGTATCATCAAAAAGAAAAAAGTTCTAAAAGCTAGTCCATAGAATTCTCCAGGTGAATGAAGAAATTATTTTGGAA
The DNA here is from genome assembly GCA_963457665.1 of Thysanoteuthis rhombus. Taxonomy (NCBI): domain Eukaryota; kingdom Metazoa; phylum Mollusca; class Cephalopoda; order Oegopsida; family Thysanoteuthidae; genus Thysanoteuthis; species Thysanoteuthis major. Next base: position 32,633,693 of record OY735211.1, on the reverse strand, counting down.
TGCTGAGGCATGCTTGGAAGCTGCCATCTTGTCACACTTCTAAAAAAATGTATTCAATCAGAGTGAAAAGCATCTTATTTCAGCTTTGCATACTGGCTATCTTGCACCTTTTTCTGTGGTCAATCTCAGTCAGCCTTGTCAGGTGCAGGTAGGTGATTGAGACTAATTTGATGAACTTGGTTGTTTTCTTAGCTGATAGCTACCCCAGTCTGAGGTTATTAACATCTCATGGTCACAAAAGATAAAAATACCTATATTGGCTGCATACTAGTCACCCAATAATAACAATGAATGGGGAAAGCAAATAAACTCAAGTAAACTAGTGAAGTTTGCTTATGTTAAAATACCAACAGTTTATATAAGAGACAATTTTAAGTTTAAAAAATCTTCATAGAGATCAAAAAGATGAACTTCTTAATCTTAATACATGCACATGACAAGTCATGAAAATATATTATAGGAGAGGAAAAATTATGTATCAATCTTCATTAAATTTTGTTATTTATGAAATTTATTTGCTTCCCTACCAGGGCAAATCTGACACAAGGTCAGTTGAATGTGGGAACCCAAACTCAGATTTTAGCAATGACAAGTCCAACCTTCCCTTTTAGTACAATGGGGAAGAGCTGCCCCAGGGTAATTAACCACAATGACTGGTCCTTCTTCATTTGTTTGAGGCCACAGGAACAACTTTGTAATTTATAATGATCCAAAGCCCCAAAATAAAGTAAAGTCAGTCAAGTTTGAGCCTTAAACTAATGAAATAACTAAATTGTAGTCATAGGAGAGTAAATCAGTTATAAATATACCAGACATCAACTTTGAGACTTCTTAAAGAATACTGTAGAACTTTGAAAACATTGCAAATGATGCTAAACAAAAAATTATTTAAATTAGAAAAAAAAGAAAACTTTAAATTTTGGCAAGTATTTCTGTTTCTCCTGTGAACTACTGTCACTTCACCATTCAGCATTCAACAAAATTAAAGATGCTTTTTTTTTCAATACGGCAAACAAGTTGTCATCACTATAACCTGTATTATCTTTTCACAACTGCAAAAAAAAAATCAGATACAATTCATGCACCCAACAATATCAAACACTAAAAACAGAACATAAGATTTGACAGCTACTTGAACAGTTATTTTGGCATTCAGAAAACTTGGCTCAGTCAGCACAAAGCAAGAGAAAAAAAAAATCAGAATTCCTTGATCTTTCTTTCTGAGCAATGGAGAGGACCTGTCTGTGCAAAGGTATATAGTATTAAGGCTAATGATATACCTACCAAGGAATTAGTGACATAGCAAAAAAAAGCGATAGCTCACTGTTGTGACATTATACTTAAGTATCTGATTGACTAGATAAAGATGGCCATAAATATATGTACAGGAATTCAAGGCACAGTCTATAGTATTGGCATTGTTGCTGCTTCGCAATTCAGGTGCAACTGCGAAAGTGAGAAAGATCATGCAACGAAAATGAACACATCAAATGAATAACACCCACGTTGCAAAACTAAGACTGACTGGAAAAAGGCTCTGTTGAAAAGTGAACATGTCGCTTTTTAAAATTTTGTTTCTTTTGTGAAGGAACCTTTAATTTCACAAGATGTAAAAATGCCTAATGCATGCATGACTAACTTAATTCCCCTGGATGAATCTCTCTGCCCAGACTTCTGCCATGGCCCATTCCATGTAAAATGTAACTGGACATGAAATCTAAAAGTGCATGAAATCATTTCAACTTTTTATTCTAACTTGAATTAGATATTCAAAAGTTTGATCATTGGTGATATCTACAAATGTTTGAGCAGGTTTATAATATTTTTTATACTTTTGATAACACACACAGAGCAAAGTAAAATAAGTCTCCATTCGATATAAACAATAAAAAGCAGTTCTTTGAGATAAATAATATTTTTTGATATATAATGAAATCTCACAAAAGTCTGGAACCAATTTTGTAAAAAATAGCATAAATTTGATTATACATTGCTTTTTTAAAAAGAACTTGTGAACTATTTTATACCCTAAAACTGATGTGACATACATGACAAAAATATCAGTAAGTTTACCTTACTAAAACACTCTTTGACACATAAAACAAGTTAATGCTACTTGTAATCAATGCTTACAAAGTTATAGTGACCAATCTGCATTAATGAAAGAGCAATATGAAGTATGACACATGTAACAGATGGAATGGTGACACATAGCAGGTTTACTTATCCTTTTAATTATTATCAAAATAATCTTAAGAGCTGTCCTCAACCATGAATTGCCCTCTAGAACACACTGGAACTGGAAGGGAGATTTTTCTGACAACAGACAGCCTATAGAATATTTGATTAGGTTTGTCAGGCTACTTCCTATTCTGATTGAAAGTTTGGTGCATTACTGAAGCCTCATTGTCAAAGCTTACAATGACCCTGACTTCTCCTTGGTACATCTTTAAATCATACTCAATCAAAAATCCATTCTCCTGTCTTTGCATCATCAACACTAGTGACATCCACTCAGTAATCCTCCAAGTTAAGCACGCAGACTGGTCCAAGACCGAGTTTGAAATCTTTATTTGTATGATACAGACTACACGTGCCATTCTTCTGGGAAATAGTGGACTTTTTTTCCATGTGATGTTGAGAACAACTTCCACCTTACTCTGTATTCTAGGATTCTTCTAATCTAACAGAAAATCTTGAGACAGTATTTTTGAATTCAGAGCTAGGGCTATCTGTTCCACTCCCTCTCTGAACAACTGAACATATTTGTACTTCTCACAAAACTTTACAGCAATCATCCTCAAGACATGCATCCTCACAAAGATACTTTGACCAAAACTCATCAGACTATTCAAAATTCAAGACTTTCAATATCAGAGAAACATTTTCATGATTTTTACATTAACACTGATCCTCTGATTGATCTATCAGTACTGAAACATTTTGAGTTCCCACTGATGTGAATTTACAGGGACTGATTTTGACTGTGGGGTTAGCACTTTTAAACATATGAAATATATTTTTTTCAAATACATGACAAGGTAATGTTTCCTTCATTTCAGCTTCCTCCCATCTATCACTTCATTTTCTACTCAAGACATGGTATAGACATCATCACATTCAAAATAGAAGTATCTTACAAGTTTAATAGTTTTGTCTGCCAAGGAACCCTGAGGAGGGATCTGATGCTCCATTTCATCTTCTAATCTAGGCAGCATTCTCTTATCAGCTTATTGATACTTTCTTATCTATTACAATAACCTTAGATATGAATCTGAACCTAAAATTTACTGGTCCTGAAGCATTAAATGAGATAGAAACAGATAAATAGTGACAAACATAACTAAAAAAAAAATAACATACATAATGCAGGTATTTTGTAGTTTTCATAAAGAATAGCCATGATCACTACAAACCAATCGTAGGTATATCAAGAGATGGACACTATCCATCTATAAAAAAAAAAAAAAATTATAGAAGCCCGAACAAATAAATCACAGGAATTGCAATTTAGAGACTGAGTCTAATTTCTGCAAATTTCTGCTGTAACATATGTAATGGTTGAAAAATGCTCAATACGCAACAACTCTAAATACTGACATACTAATCATTGAACTGATTATTGAGCTTCATCTGTGAACGACACCTTTGATGTTATTTTGAGCCATAACAATGAACGTATCAAGTGTTCAAGTTGAGGTATTATGGTGACATATGTAACATGGAATGGGTCTGCTGTGTCTTACAATAACTTCTTAGCTCTTCCTGATTATCCCCGGCCAAAGTCTCTCTCTTCCTTTTATCCTAACTGCCTCAATATATATACTTTTGCTTTTTTTGTTATATCATAATGAATTAAAGACCAAATTTACCATTTTCATCTACTTGAGCCCCTCTAGAATTTAGGCTAGTCCACCTGAGACTTCATCAGCCACTGAAGAAACCAGGACTGTCTAGGCTACATTCTTGTTGATATGTTACCAAATTTTGCTGACCTGTTACATTATCCTATGTCAAATACCTTGCATTTCGTTACAAGCTGGAAAAATACACTATGAAAGCGTCATCTTATGCGTCACTGAAAGATATATATATGTAAAGCATTATGATCACAGTGTTTCAATCTTCTAGAACTTTACTTTGATGGCAAGCCTTTGGCACAGCATACTCAACCATCAAGAACAAGAAAGTCCCATTAGTCATAAAAAGAAGAGTATACAACCACTGTATCTCCTTGATAGTCACCTATGGAGCTGAAACATGGAACCTAACAAAGAGACGAATTCTCAAACTAAGAAGCATACAATGCACACATGAGAGAATCATGCTCTACTTCACATGAAGAGATCACAAGACAGCACAATACATCGGGAAAAGACAGTTCAAGACATCATGGAAACCATTAGGAAACTCAAATGGCGATGGGCTGGTCATGTTGCAAGAGTGATAGACAACCAATGGACATCACGTCCCACAACATGAATCCCCAGAGATCACAAGCATAACCAAGCCCGGTAGGATACAAAATGCAAAAATAAACTTGACAAAGTATTGGCTCCATGACAATCAGGATGTGGCAAATCGTGGGGAAGGTCTATTTTGAACAATGGACAATAAAAGACTGATGATGATGATGATGATGATGATGATGACGACTCGTGCGACAGAATTGTTTCATCATTGTTAACCAACACAGTTGTGTTAATAACAAAATACAGTAAATATAAGTTCGCAATATCATACCAGTTGTGCAGTTTTGTTCTTAGTGGCCTTATATGTAAATAATAGCCAGTGCTTCAGCAAAATCTCTGCTTAAACCTAGCCTCTATATAATTGCCATGCTCGCAAGTCACCCTAATCTCTAAAGGGTGATATCACACTTTTTTTCATCAAGAAGATTTATCTGGAACAAACTAGTGAAAATTAGTAGTGACAGTTCTTTGGATGAAATTTCAGGTCACTAATACTCATGTGCAAGATAAAGTTCTTAAGTGATGACCCTCAGATCCCAAGCTGCATTTGGTTTGGTTATCTCAAGTGAAAGAAGTGTAAGAAATGACATTTGTTCCTTTTTCTTCCAAAAGGTGAGGGAAATTTATGTGAAATATGATGGCTTTACTTAGTGAATAAAGATCTGGCTGGGTTTTCCACTTTACATAGATAACTCAAAGGCCTGCACAATGGAGTTTCAAAGTGAGTTGCAGTGGGCGCATAGCTAATCCCACCCTTTAAACCAAATGTGTCATGGTATCATGTGGTGCAGTGTTTATTTCACTTCACCCTATAATGGTCGACTAACACCCAGGCTGAGTTACATCCATATATTCAGAATGCAAGTCAACACATAGCTGTATTAATGTTCTTTCTTCCTTGACTGACTGAATTGATGAATTGAAAAATGTCCCAAATGCATTGAATGGCTTGCAATGAAACAATGATACTTTGCCAAACTGACAAATTATACTGTCAGTCTAAGTGAAAACTCAAAAGGGATCAGAGAGACCATTTATCATGAAAAGAAACATTCCAATTTTGATCTCAGCACAGCGAGCATGCAAGGAAATGAGTAGAAATGAAATAGCTATTTGTGAGAATTGCATTATTCACTGGAAGTTGCACAAGAGAGAATTTTCTACTGTATAATTAATTCCCATATATGCCAGACTAAGACAAATGGTTCACAAATTTATTTGGAGGAATACCACTCACTATAACTAAACCGAACCCTCCTACTGTCCATATCAAGCTCCAGTAGATGCCCCTTAATCAAAATACTAGAGTATTGGATGCTGCATCATATTTGCATTGTTTTTTTAATATCCATCTTATATACAAGCCCATACAGTACATTCCATTGGAAAAACACTGATAGTGTGGCTCAAAGTTGCATCTTGAGTATCATACAACCAATGATTGTTATACAAAAGGCGGAAAACAACTCTCCACTTGAAATATAGTCTTTAGAGCAGTCAATCATAAGAATAAATGTTATATAAATAGATTCAGATACTGATATTAATTTTACGCAACTGTCAATAGCTGAATCTATTTATGTAAATTTTCAAAGCCATAATAGATACATTTTCTCCTCTGCACAATGGACATTTTTTTGTCAAAAGAGAAATTACAGGCATAGTACGATGATACTACAAGAGACTAAATTCTAAAACTTCTGAGGTCCATTACATTAATGGAGTTGATGCGATTATAAAAACAACAAAGCATATTGGGTAATGGTTTCATCTCCATTAGAACAATCCATGGCAACATCTACATTGGAAATTTTTATTTATTGTCTCTCTCGCAATTGTAGTTTTTTATAAGACAGAGGTGCTGGCTCGATGCCCAATGAAAGACCAACTACCTGCTATTCACTCATAGCTAAAGGAGAGAAGTAGATTCATTCCTTTCCAAAAGGCATTCGCAAAGTGAATGTATGCAACCTAGGGTTAAACTCAAACTGTATGCCTAATCTGTTTTTTATGCCAGTAACCACTACGCCACTCTGCATCTCCAATAATTTGTGCTACTGCATTGAGTTAGCTGGTTAAGTGCCCCTTATAAAAAAAGTTACAAAAAAATAAAAAAATAACAGCAATTATTTATATGCTTGGAAGAACTATGAAACCAAAAAATAACGATTGAATTATACTAAAGACCAAGTAGATAAAGCATTAAATGTATATTCACAGAATCTGGTTGTAAATTCCTCAATTTCAACTGGATAAATCACAATAGTTTTAGATTTTGTGCCAAGAAAGGCATCTGGCAGGAAAAAAACTATGATTAATGCCATGACAATGATATTGTGGTTGCATAATTAAATGTTGGTATAAGCATGACTTATTCAAATTTAGTCACATGAGTGGCTATCTAGACAAAATGCCTTAGCTTCAATCCCAGACTCATTCGTCTACTTGTACAATTCACTTCACTAATCACTGTGGCCCAGTGGTAGTGTGTTTTCTAGGTCATGGGTTCAATCCATAACCAGTCATACCAGAGACTTTCTTTGGCTCTCTGTTGAGTCCTCAGTATCAAGAGTAGGACTGAGGAGGCCAGGAGTGGGATGGATTCCATGAGGCTATCTGGCTCATGCTATAGTTATGTCAGGTGTCCCAGTGACACGGTACTGAAAAACCCTGATCTATGTTACCAGGCCAAGGACACTCTAAAAAGAAGAAAAACCTCAAATTAAGCTCATAACAATTATAATATCCAATAAATTGAATTTTATGGATTTGGATGAGTCAATGTTCCAATATGACCAAAAGCATTGATTGTATGGAACAAAGCTGCAATTTGGTTTAAGGAATCAAATTGTATTCTCGGTTTTATTTATTGATTTCGTATATATTTACTGGCTCTGTGTGCATGAGTGTACATTCAAACAGTTATATAGAAATGATTTATATTTCCAGACTGTCATCATTTGAATAAAAATTCATGCAGCAAAAAGGTCCAGTATCTATGTCACGCACACAATCTAGATGAGTGTCTTTATCACTATCAGTAGAAATAATATTAAATATTGGGAAAATAAAACGACAATGTTGACTGAAATGCCACATTACAGTAACCCCCTTTATAACGCGGGTTTTGGGGTCTAGAGAGACAACAGCATTATAACTAAACAGTCGATAATCAAAAGTCAATTAAAAGTTCACTGACTCAGGAAGGTGATGTTTTCATCCCAAAATCGAAGAAATTATACACAAAACACCATATGTTAATTGATTGCGAATAGAAAAATATTTTAATGTCTTAGCCATTAAGTAAGCCTAAGAAAGAAATTCTGTTTTAATTAGCTGTTTTCCCAAAGAGTGGGTAATGGTACATAAAAACATTTTGGTCCTCCCATCAACTGCATTATATCACTAACCACATTATATTGGGGGATGCCAATATTGTGAATTTAATGAATTTGCACAAGAATACTTTTTATATGTGGCTACAGTCACTTCTTCAGTTGGAGTATTTCACCTGAAAAAAATGGCTACAGCCTCTAAGCAAACATCATCAGTTTCTGATTTATATGAGGGTCAAGATTGATATGGATAAATTAGAGGTACTCTCTATATGTGAATACATATGCTAATGAGAGCATTTGTGCACCTGCATTATCATGCGTAGAACAATATGTGTGCGGAGAGACAAGAGTATGGATTAATGTCTATACTTTGTCCATAAAAAACATGAATATGAAAAATTTAAGTACATATACACAAGATGTGTATAAAGCACTAATACGTGCGGAACTGTTTCTAAGTATATATCAACTATATTAGGTTGGGGTCTTTTCTGAAGTGGGTAATGAAATATATAGTAATGCTTTAACCCTTTTAAGACTAACTTATCAAGGAGCTTAATGCCTAAATTTTTAAATAGTATAAAAAAAGCCAAAATGTGTTAATTTTTACTTCATAATTAAACAAAACTATTGTCAAACTCCCAGAGTTGAATTTATTGTTGCAAATTCATCAGACATTGGAATTGAAGACATGAATAAAAACAGGGACAATGACCTCAGCAAAAACCAGTGATATCATGACAGCTCGAATGAGAGTTATGTACACAAAAACTGGAGACGAATTCACTCTTTGAACTCAGGTTGACTTGTTTTATAAAAGAAACTACTAATAAAGGAGTGGTTATGGGATATTATATTATATGGAAAAAAGAATTCTGTTTAGTTTACTTCTTAGATTTTAATGAAACAAGGGTGTTTGACCCTAGTGCTACCAAGCTTGTTCTTTGATTGAATAAATAAAAAAATGTTCATATTTCATCAAAATAAGGAACAAAGAAGTTATCCAATTGAGAAAAAAAAAAATAGCAATGATGACAGACACTCATAGCGAATGATTGTCTCCGTCTTTTCATCTGCCTTGGACAGGAATGTTACTTTCATTTGAAATGTGTGTCAAACTACTTGGTGGATAGAATGTACAAAAAGTATATCAGATAGAAGGTTTATGTGTGTGCGCCGGTGAAATATTTCATCCAGGCATGATTTTATAGGTCAAGCGAATTTAAGGAAGGTTTGTTTTGTTTAGTTACCTTGTTGTTTAGTGTTTTGTTTACAGTTAAAAAAATTCCAGTCAAGTTTTGAGAAGAAGCAGGAAACTCTACACTCACCGATAAGAACTGAGAAGAATTATTGTTATACAAACATATCTTGTGGCTCTCCAATCACAAGATCGACAAACATTCTCATTGAACTTTAACATAAATTCAGAACGTTTATTCAGAAATACATGATAGTACATATCCAATATAGGAATGGTGGTCCTGATTGTAAAAATTTACATTTTCATACACTCGATGTTAAAAACGGTGCACGAATAAAAAGAATTTAACTTATTCAAATAATGAACAATATAATGTATACATTCATTTGTCTTTCTTTAATGAATTCACTCATTGTGTTTCAATTGTGTGTCATTTTTAACATGACGAGTATGTGTGCAAAACTTTGCAATCGGGACCACCTTCCCCACATTATACCCAAATTACTATATTGTTAAGTTCCAAGTTATTAGTCAATGATTGACTTGAATGTACATCACAAACTTTTTAAAATTTGGAATTCCACTCTCTCAAAGGTCCTTTTTTTTATTTTTAGTAATAACTACTTTGAATGTAAGCCCATTTCCATTTTAAACGGTGAGAAATGAGCATTAAAAAGTATACACTGAGTAAGCAAGAGGTTTTTTTTTTTAGATGTGTTAGCATTGATTGATGAAAAGTGAATTACATCCCTTGCTCAGTGTTGCAAATTTTGATATTTTACATCTAAATATAGACATTTTGGTTGTGTCTAGATGTCAAAAATTGCTATTTAGATTATTCTTAATATAATACAATATTCCAAAAAATATTTTGATCTTAATTTTGATTTATCAATTTTCCTATATTTTAGATACGTGGAGAATATAGATGTTTCTAGGCGTTTCAAGATGCTTGTATTTTAGATGTAAACCTGAAAATAAAGTTGACAAAATTATTCCTGTCAGATCTTCACACAAGAAAATAACTAGCGCATCTATGGTCTGATTTACATGCTTGTTTTAAAATGTTGGAATGAGAGTCAATACGACATACAAGTAGGCATGTTATTGTTTGGTCACGTGATAGTTTTCCCCGTAATGTTTACGACGTAATCTGTCACAAAAGTATTTAGGCGAGGGTTAAAACTCACTTTGGAGGATTTATCTAAAAATAATCGTTTGTGCATACATAAATAATGTGAGTCAAAAAGATTTACAATTTCAATAATTGTGCGAGGGGAAAAGATTGAACATAAGTCAAAACTTTTAACCACGGGTTGGAAAGAGTGTTGAGCGTTTAATTAAAAATATACACAAATAAGTTATTTTCCAAATAAAAGGTTGACCTTTTTAAAACTTATATTCAAATTAACGTCAGTTTTCAACCATTATTGAAGAGTATACCTTTCCGTGCTTGATAATGATGAGTGCGTGTAAAAGAAAAAATCGTAATCTGAGGTAATCAGATCTGGCATAAGGCCATATTAGTAAGAAGAAGCAAAGGGGAGCATCCTTCTTCTTCTGTCATTGTCAGTGCATTGAGTGCAGGACGACCAGCAGCAAGAGGAGAGTGATGGTGATGATGACCCTAATCTGTCCAGCAGTAGGATCACGTCTTGTTTTCTCTTCTGAAACTATAGATCAATTTTCATAATAAACGAAAGCAAACGGAGTTTTTAACCGTTTTTATTGCATCATTTTAATGGTGCTGATTTTGACACTTCACCTGATCGTCTTGACGCTTTTTGAATAATTTCATTTATTTCTTTTCATATGACTGTTTTGATTAGTACGGGTTTTGATGTAGTACGGTTAAAGTATTGCTCTACAAAATAATCTAAATAGCTGAAAACAGTAACACGTTAAATTGTAAAAAGACACTGAACAGCACAGAAAACTTTGGAACGTATAAACCGCACTAATCAAGGTAGACCTGCATTGCATATTAACGTCATCTTCTCAATGAGTTCAGTTAACTGCGTGCTTGATTAGGCTGAGTGGCTGTGTTTAAGAAAAAGGATTGTTGGCTGTTCGTAATGAGTGTGAGGTGATCTGGCTTAGGCTATATTTATAACTGTTACAAACTATAACAATAAAAAGTAAAGAGAAGCATCATTCTTAATCGTCATTGTCAGTGCATAGAGTGCAGGGCGACCAGCAAGAAGAAAGAGAGTGATAATGATGACCCTGATCTGTCCAGTAGCAGGAACACATGTCTTCCTCAATTCTCTCTTCTGAAACTACAGATCAATTTTGATAACAACAAAACCAGCAGATATTAAAGATGTTGTACAATGTAAGGAAGGTAGCCCCGATCGTGAGAGAGTGAGAGGATTAATGAAAGAAAAACAAGTAAATTCATAAAATACACTGCGGTTGCTATGAATTAATCTAATTGTTAAATACTATTTTTAGTTCGCCGTTTTTTCACATGGAGCGAGCGAGGGTGTAAAACTCTCCAATTGGGACCTCCTTCCCTACATTTAAATATAGTGTGCAAGTGAAATCCTCGGACACTAACACAATATTAAAAACGGAACACAAATAAAAAGAATTTGATAGTTTTATTCATCCTAAGCAGTGATTTAATTCGTGTATTTACATCTGTTTCTCATCATCAAATCTCTTATTTCTTCTTAATTGTGCGCCGTTTTTAACATCGAGATGCGAGGATGTGAAACTTTACAATCGGGACCACCTTCCCTACATTGTGCTAAATATCTGTTTCAAGTCTTAATGAACAATTCAGAAGTGCCGGATTTTGTCGAACGTTTTCAATGCATTAATGCGCACTTATGATTAAATTTGTTTCATTTTTTATTAGACGTCTTATAAATGATATTTCACAATATTTGCTCTGTTGTCGAATTACTCCATTATTTTTTCCTCTTCCACCTGAAACTATCAAACACCTAGTTTTACTGTTCAGTGTTCAAATAGGAAAAAAAAACTTGTTTAGTTTCTCCATCCAAAAAATCACTCGTTTGGCACTATGTAGGAAGAAGGTGGCAACTTGAAAGTTTTACACCCTCGTTCACTCGATGTTAAAATCAGCGAACACACACAAAAAAGAATTTAACAATTCTATTTATTGAAAGCAATAAACAACAATTTATGATTTCACTCCTGTTTTTAATTCATATTGTGTGCTGTTTTTAACATCGAGTTAGAGCAAGGACCACAAACATTATAATTCACATTCGGGACCACTTTCCCTATCGTGCCGTATATTTTCTAAATCAAAGTAAACCATGCAATATGTTTCAAATTATCTACGGGTCATCATTTGTCAGAAATCTACTTGAACTATTTAAAAATCATCTTTAACAGTAGAGCACTTACGCAAGTGCTCACTCATCCACTTACCCAAACGAATGATGGGCAGGACACGTTCCTTATAATTTCTGACAGAGGAGAAAAGGTTAGGAATGCTGAGCCCCCGAAAATATGTAATTCAACTCATGCATTAATTACATATCCCCATGCAAGCCGGGAGAGATAATGCACATATATGAAAACAGACAAGGTATACGTGAATAATAAATGGCCATATTTCAGTATAAATAATTCTAGTTGCCGAAAGAGAAGGCGGCCTTGACATCATATGGGGTGTGGGTAACCATTGTCCGGGCTGGGGAAATACGTGCTTGAATCATACTTTAATGGAAATAAAAGATAATGCTCATGAATATCAGCAGTCTACCGAGGATATGACTATTTCGAGATTATTATTCAAGGGATTGCCAGATGAAAGTTCATCTTGATTGAATATAAAATTGGATGAGTTATTGTTTCAGGAAAATAGAGAAGTAGAGATATTTCGCTGGTTAAGTATTTGTTAGGACTCCATGTATCACATCACTACTTACCCGGCCCGTTTGCGATACATGAAACAGACTTGGGCGAAAAGTACCCGAAGTGGCGTAACTCACTTCATTCAGCGAAAAATAAAGAGGGGAGAATGAAAGGGGGAAGCTATCTAGACTAATGCAGCACAAGTTCGTGGTTTTCGGGGAACAAACCTGTTCTAGTGTTTTGTTTACATTTGAGAAAGTGGCCTACTCTCGGAACTTGGAGGGAAATTGTGTCACTAATTTTACCATCAGGGGTAAAATTATGTATTAAACGCCATATCAGTTCATTTTCATTTTTCTAGAAATAATTAACAACTTTAACTTTCCTCAAACTGGCGATAACGCAAATCAATGATCCCATAGCATAGATAGAAGCTGAGAAGATGAGAGGTCACTGTTGAAGTGAACAGACAAGCAGAGTAAATGTCAGGGAATTCTTTTCTAGCAATAGAGTTTTGTTAGTAGAATACTCTCATCAGTTCATAATGGGGTGGTTAGTTCTCTCACCAGGCGTAGATAATTTCGAGAAGAATTATCATACACTACAAATGGTTAACGGTTTAAAATCGTTGAGTTATTGCAATGTGCCAGTATTTTGTATACTATGTTTTTGCACTAATAAACGTATTCATTGCATTATTACGTAGCCACGAGTTCGATAAATCTAGTGTAGGAGACTTGAAGGATAATCTTGTCTTCCAATTCATTAAAGATCACAACTACAACACCAACTGTTACAAATACGATACAAATGAAATGAGGTCTACTTCATTTGAGGCCTTAATTGAATTCGATACAATTGGGGTAGGAGTGAGAAAAAAAGACCAAAATAATTCATGAGTAAAAAAAATACAACACTGAAGATGCCTTTCTCTTATCCTTAAAATTAGCTTACTATTAAGTACTACTAGTGTTTATAAGTTATTTTTAGTAACAAAGCACTTACAACAAATCGGCAATGAAGCTGGGGAGATGAGAGAATTAAGATTTAATCATCAGTAGTAGTGTATGTGTGTGTGTGTGTGCAACAAAACACGTGTTTACACGCGCGGGTACTTTTACTACTACAGGTCGTCCTTCTCTAATCCGGCGTTCTGTAGTCTGGCAACTCGCATTGTCCGGCATGTTTTAAATCTGCCGCCATTAGGTTGTGGATCAGCCACAAGAATAGTTCCTCTATTTGGGTTTGGACATTAATTTGGTGACAGTGTGTGACAAGATTAGACTATTATCTTCGTCAATGTATTTAGTGTAAAAATATTGAAGCTCGTTGTCGAGTCAGTTCTGAGTTTGACAGATTGAATATATTGATGTTTTGTGCAATGTTTAAATCATTTAAATTTCTACTTCGATTAATTTCAATCATATTTTGATGCCGACCTCTCTCCATCTTTTTTATTATAAAAAAGATGGTCCATCACTTTTACAGTGATTTTATTTCTTTATCCTCAAGTTACAATAAATCTAGATGTTTTCAAATTCAAAAATGTTATATAAAAACGAAGACATCTCTAAATGAATTTTTGAATGGGTCGGAATCATTTTTTCTCATTTAAACATTGACTTGCTGACACAATCCACAAATTAATATTTCAGAAGTCAATTGAAACTATAAAAATATCAAATAATGAATGTGTTTATAGAAATAAGGGGAGCCTGAATTCCACGAAGAGTGGCAATAAGCTGCAATTTAACATTTGAATGAAGTGTTTGTGTCGAATACATAAATTATTCCAGACCAGAGCCCCAAGAAAAATGAAGAGGACAAAACTTATGTCCCGTCTCCGCACCGGTTCCGGCTTGAGCGGTTAAAAAGTTGAAATAATAAAGCAGTGCGATTTTTCGTTTACGGGTACCCAGAATTATTTTCTACACACCTTTCCAACTAAAAATAAATTTTGATTTAAAATAAAATGTTCACGACTGGAGTACACTGTACAAGTTGCAAATACATGTAATTGAATTCAAATATTATTCAAGAATTAGGGAAATGGGATGATTTAACTGGACGTTTTTTTTAAACGTACGAATAGATTCGATGCAGTAATGCTTCGTTAAGGACAAATTTTAATTCAAAGTTCCAGAGAAGCAAAAAATAAAGAAAAAGTTGTCCATGAGAACTCAAATAAAACTAAACCTGACCATTCTAAAAATGAACAAAGTATTGTTTTTTTTTTTTTGCAAGAAGTAAAGGCGATTAAAAATGTGTTATTTGATGAAAACGTGGAGACCATAAAAGTTCCTTAGTTTGAAAACAAAGAAAATCATTTTTTTGACATTTGACTTGAATGTAAATGAATGAAGTTAAATAACACTTACCATCAGTTCGGATTTTCTCTGAATTGTTTTTAGGGACAGGATCCGTCAGAGACATTTTTCACGGATATTTTCTCCTTCCACTTGATTTTCAAATTAGTCTTGTTAGAATGAATTAAACATCCAAAATGGTTAAAATAACAAAATAAGGAGAACACTCAAGACTTCTTCCTTGTCTCTCTTTTTGTGGTTCTGTGTTGTCGCAGGGTTTGATATATATTTTTTGTGAAAGATGACAGAAAAATGAAGTTTTTTCTGTGCTATTTATTTTTGTTGACAAAGTGAACTTATAACCACCAAAAAACTTGTTATGGTGATTTAAAAACTATACTTTTCTATCTTTAAGAGGCGATCGGTGTCGTCTTTTTGTGCCAATTTCCTGGTTTTTTCTGACCTGATAATGATTTTTTTTGGGAAAAAATCGTTGAATTTGTTGTAATGCTCTCAACAGATGTAAATGATTTTATTATACTACAACACCACAAATGTTCGAGGTTTATAATAATGTGTGCTTTTATACTCAATTTGTATTCTTTTTTCACATTAGTTTCTCTCCTTCCTCGGCCTTCGTTGACATTAACAACAAACTTCT
Source organism: Thysanoteuthis rhombus (assembly GCA_963457665.1). Lineage (NCBI taxonomy): Eukaryota > Metazoa > Mollusca > Cephalopoda > Oegopsida > Thysanoteuthidae > Thysanoteuthis > Thysanoteuthis major. The sequence continues at coordinate 32,617,881 of OY735211.1, read as the reverse complement.
CCAATTTTTTTTAAGTCTCCGTTTTTCCAAGTCTTTATAATTTTTTTTGAAGCAATTGAAGAAAAACTTCCTTTATTTTAGTCGCACATAGGTAGGAAAAATACGAAGAAGGGAAGGAAAGGACCTCGTTATGTTTTCAATGCCCGAGGAAGATACTATATTTCCATGTTTTTAAGGGTGTATTTCATCTAATAAATTTAAGGTTAAGGTAAAAAAACAAGTTGAACTAATTAAAAATTGTGTGTCATATTACAATATCTCATCCAAAAGTAATAGTAAATGATAAAATTGGTTTTTAAAAAGTTGTGACTAAGAATAACAAGAAATTAAAGTAAAAACTAGTCAAAATTGATATAATATAATGGACTTCAATAATGTTGTTCAGTTGATTTTTTTCCACACAAAAAATAAAAAAAAAACGTTTAATACAGAAAACTAAAGCTAATAATAGAAAACTCCGGCGAAGACGACAATCAGTGAACAAACATTCAAAATTAAATATATATACCAACGAAAATTAACATCTAACTAAACAGCATTATCGTTGTTTATTTCTCCTTCATGTTGTTAATATTCATTTTTTTAATCCATGCATTTCACGTCTTGTTATTAAGTCTTCTCTAACATCATGAAAATATAAAACGAAGTCATTCACTAAAAACGTTGAAAATTAATCCTCCAGGGCTTAAATGAAGTTAAGAAACGGTTCCTTTGTTCTTCAAGTGGTGTATTATCTTTTCTTTATAGTTTCCAGGAGTAAAGTTTATCCCCTCGGGAGTTTTACGTGTTTGTTTTTCCTTGGGTCGAAGCTTTTTGTAAACCGACGACGTGCTCCGACATTGACTAAAAATGTAAACTGACTGCTTTGGCTTTGCCATCAAGCCACGCCTTTTTCTCTGCTCTTTTGCGATCTACGTCATCGATATATGTTAACCTGTTCATTTCCTCCCCACACTTTTTGCCTCTAGGCTCTCACTTATTACTACCTTACTGACACATTGATGTAACAGATATATCTTACTTCCTCTTTTTTTTTTTTTGGATGCACGAGCATCTCTAGCATCGATTGCCGTCATTGACTGACTGACATACTAAAATGTAACTTACGTCCCGCACTCAGAATAGGCAATTTAGATTTTTTTCATCTTGATATAGATGGTTTTGGTTGCGTCTAGATGTCAGAGATATCTAATGAAAAATCATCTGAATAGCTAACTAATATTCTTATTACAAGTGCTGGCATCAATTGCCAACACTGATGACAGACTGATATACCGAAATGTGCGTTACGTCCCTTGCTCAGTGTTGCCAATTTAAATGTATTTCATCTAAATCTAAATGTTTTGGGTCATGTCTTGTTATCAGTACTTTCTATTTAGATGATTTTTGTCATAATAAAGACTATTTTTATTCAATTTAATCTAATTGAATTAGTAATATTTTGATGAAATAAATGATCGAGATAAACATCACATTTAATCTCTTAATGATGTGTAATATATTTTCTAGATTTTACGTGAACATTTGGAAAATCTAGATTTTTTCAGATTTTTAAAGATGTTTTTTGACTAATTTTTGGATGTTAATCTGAAAAAAAAAAAAGTTAGCAACCCTGCCCTTGCGAGATCTCCACATGAAAAAGGTCTAGCAAATCTATGGTCTGACTTTCAGGCTTGTTAATAGGCCAGAACAGAGGGGGTGCCAGGTAAGTCATTTGGCATGAGCAGATGATTTTGAAGGGGATTACTCCTGGTTGATGCAAGTGGGAGACCCTTTGGCAAAGAATATTGATATTGTAAAAAGAATTGAAGAAAGGACCCTTTGGTACAAAATATTGAAATTTCAATGATTCATAAAAATTTTTTATACAGATGGTATAGATGAAAATCTTGATTTTCAAACCTAAAAGTTACGGGTCTACATAATACATGAGAACTGATTGTTACCCCTTTTTTTTTCGGCCAAAAGCGTGTCCATATTCAAGATTGCATGACTAGAATTAAGTTAAATCTATTGTCCAATCTAATTGATGTGTAACATAGAGTTCAAATCACTATAATAATGTTACATTTTTCTGTAGGAGTAATAAATGCTCATTATATTTCACAAGTATGCATTAAAGATGCGTGAACTTTTTCAGTGTAACAGGTTTACTTGGTAATGACGCATATATGATTTCATTCAGTATTTCACTCAGCATTGACAATTCATCTGACTAAACACTCATTTTTCTATACATCGTGACCTGGCATACTACTGTGATCTCTTCATTTGACAGCCTTATCTGGTACTAGGGAAAAGTCAGTGCATATTATACAGGAGAGAAGTTTTTTCGAGGATTTCATTGTCCATAATTAATGGTGTGCATTATATACGAATGCATTTTTTAAGTAATTTAATACGGTACATGTATCTCTTTATTAAATTCTTGGATACTTAGCCATGACAGCAGATAAATACTATCACTTTGAGTGGTTCTATGCTTGTTGATAAAAGATACATAATTATGTTTTAAATTGATATGTATTTAGCAATGGTTACAAAAATACTTGAAGGGCAGTTTCCGATCTGGTCTAGGCTTATCACCAGCTTTGCAGGGACCTGTTTTTTTAACAAAATCTGCTCTACACTTTTACATACGAATTGGCTACAAAAAAAATCAGAGGGAACATGGCTTAATATTACATTTAGCTCATCTTAGATTAAAGAAAAAAAGAAGGTCTTTACTCTTGGTAATCAATCAGGGGAAATTTCCAAGGCTATGCAAAGACTTTTTAAGGAGAGTGTTATCTAATTCATATTGAGGAGGCACACCAATGTAAAAGGGGTCAGTGTTTGAGTATTCTGCTCCTCTCTATTCTGTAGATGTTATTTATCAAGTTTAACTTAGTTTTGAGGCTGCAAACATAGGGCATTCAATGAGAATCAAACTCTCAATTCATTAGTAATGATCTGTGAGACCAGCTTGCTAACCATTACACACATAACAAAACTCCTAACCCCATTCTGTGGTTGGTTTAAGCCTTGCACTTCATTCCATTCACACGATTCTTGAAATAATTTTATTCTACTGGAAAAAAATATACATACAATAAATAAATGAAATAGAACCATTTGAAGCACTGACACAGGTCCAACCTCTTAAATAGAACAAGTATTTATTTACAAGTAATTTTTTGTGTTTTCAGACCATAAAACCTTCACTTTGACTCTGAAGGTTGGCTGATAAATGTGACTTAAGTCAAAATAAGGGGAAGTCATACTTTCATATGAATGATGGAGAGTGAGTGTCTTGTTTAGCATTATAGTTACATTGTAAATGGAAGCCTTCCCCATGCATCTAAAAAATTGACTTTTTTCAAAACTGACAAATATCCCGTGGAAACGGAGGTTTTATGGATTGAAAGAACAAAGAATCACTCTTTTTTTCTATTCTTAAAAGGTAGGACCCATATTAATCAGTATTATCTCAGCAACTTTGTTATTTGGTGCTAATTGATATTTGTGAAATTGCATTTGATAAATTGTATGATTTATATATTCATAGATTTTTTCAACATAAAGTCTGGCAACTATTAGTATTTCTAAGTTAAAACTTTTTACCTCATTTAAAATGAATATTTTTCTCTTCTTAGGACTATCAAATGAACTATAAAGCACTCGGAGAGCACATACCTCTGCCAATACCAATAAAAATCAAATGAAAATCAGTTAATGAATAGTTACAATGCAGTGGAGGTAACTGTAAAAAATTCCTAGATTTGCATCAAAATTTGGTCAATTCTCCCATAAACTACCCTTTGACAAAATATCATTGGAAATCATTGAGATCTTTTGAAGATATTGTGCAACAAAACAAGAGTGGATACATAAAATGCATGAAACAAAAATGAAAAAATATCTCTCAATTGAAAACAAATTCTCAAATCCACCTCAAATTTCAATAACTCTGTCCATGGTCCATTGAAACTCTTCTAGAAAATTTTTTTAAAATTCATTGAGAACTTTTGAAGATATTGTGTGGACAGATGGACTAAAATACATGAGTGAATACATACAACTTTGTTTGTGGAGGTAAAAAATTTCAGTACAAAAACCTTTCATGTGAAAGTGAAAATATCACAGGATGTGAAACTACTTAAAGCAACTTAATCAAGTTGACCCCATCATTTCATAGTCTGGTGAATCACATCTGAAATTTGAAAGAAAAAAAAAAAACAGTTATTAACCCACTATTAAACTTCAGATATTTTGAGGGTTAATTTTAGTCCGTAATTGATCATTTTTTTTAATATCTTACAGGCAGGATTTTCAGATAGTTTTTAAAAATCTGCATTTTTATAACCTCAAGAAGATAGAATTTTATTGACATTTTGAAAGAAAGAATACAGAGGCTGGAAAAAAGCATTTCTCCTCAAGATATATATTTGTGTGCATTAGTGTTGGTGTATATATAGAAAATGAACAATAGGAGCAAAAATATTTTCCCTTGATTTGTGCAGTTTTTCTCAGGTATATTGTGAGTATTGTGTGAAATGAATGTTTGTTATCCTCAGATGGTGTCAACACTCTTTCATAAACATCTAACATCTAGTTACTCACAATAAACTAAAGTTGATATATTTTCATATTTTCTAGGACATTTCCTCCAAGTAGGTCTTGAAATCTTCAGAAGAATTTTTAAAAATCCTCAAAGTCCACAAAATTGATTATCATGGCTGCTTTAAAGTTACTTATCACCAAAGTGTATCGTCAGGGACAGAGTGTCTTTGGAACATCTTTTTTGAATGTTCAGATATGGCAACCATACAATAAATCATACCTAACAGTCTTCCCTGCTTTCAGTTTTCTAACTAATTTGCCCTTTATGGATCTATTGCAGCAATGGATTGCTATTTCTGAATGCTAGACAGGTGTTATCCAAAGTTAAGAAGATATGCTTGTTCTGGTTTTAGAGTCAGAGATGTTATTCTTCAACATCATCATCATCCATCATGCTCACTCCTAGTCAAAGGTCTTCCCTAGCGCTTTCCAAGCTGACAGTTGTAACCCCGACCCTTAGGCCTCAGATGTTCACTCCAAGCCAAGCCTCAACCAACTCTGTGCTTTGTTTAAAGATTGATGGACGAAGCCTAGGCACATTTGTCAAAGCATCGATGAAAGCTGAGGACTGATACACAATAGCAACCACAAGGCAACTGGTAACAGGAACATGTAGACATTGTTATATGCAATAACAAAGCATTTATTTAAAGATTAAGTTGATATCATCTTCTGTCTGATGTGGGAGATAACCTGATATAATAAAGCTAAAATCTGCTTCAGATCAGGATTATAGCTTCCTTATGAAATGGAGGAGAAGATGTCTGCAGTCCACTGCTGATAGCCTAGCATAGAATAGAGGGTTTCAGCCTGGAAAGTAGGTGCAAGCTTAATCTCACTCTGGTGTTTCTAGTTCTTGGTAATACTATAAGTTTACATCTGGTTCTTACTATTACTGTGATGCAATGCTTCTTTGCTTCTCCACTTCAAAGATGAGAGTATTAGTAATTCAGCAAGTGGCTGATTTCAGAACTCACAAAGATGCAAAAGTCAGCTTCTTTTATAAGTAACCCTCAATAGTAGGGCCAGATCTAAAAGATACAAGGAGAAATTCAACTTTCTTGGCATCTTCTCTAATATCTATTGTTTTTGGGGAGCACCTAGTTTTTGATATCTTGTTTACCAAACAAGATTTCCATTTCTCTCCATTGACTTAAAATCAATATGACAAAAAACTCTTTAGGGCTTCTGATAAGGTTTTTCCTACCAACAACAAGCCTGTATTTTATATTGGGTCAACAAGTATAACTTTTAATCATTTCAGTACAGAATATCTTTCCATTTCCACTTTTTAACCTTTTTTAACTGTTCTCAGCTAATATTTCTGATAGCAAATTTTGTTTTTCGTTTCTCAGATCTCATCATAAAAGAATATGTAACTGTCATATAACCAGCAACTCCTGGCTCATATAAGTTTTTATATAATACTCAATGCAACACAAGTACTTGTAAAATCTAGCCTAACCATAGTATCACACAGTGACTGCTAATCTCTACTGTGTCTTACCAACAAACCTTTCTATCTCATGCCTGGTCATCTAGTATAATTTTCTATCCTTTTGGCACTAATCAACCAAACTTTTGCCCTATTTGTTATCCTTTCTTCCTGCTATGTGTCCTGCCCATCTACCTTTTGCCATTTAATCATGATATTGAATATGATATCTTTTACCTTGGTCTGCTCTTGGATCCATATTGATCTTTTTCTATCATTTAAAGTCATTCCTAACATTGCTCTTTCCATTGATCTATGTATGACTGAGTTTATTTTCAAGTGATTTTGTTAGTTTCTATATTTCATGCCCATACATCTAGTATTATACGTTCACTGTACACTGTGCTTTTCAATATGTCTCTATGTTTACTAAATGCTTTCCAAACAATTGTCATATATTGTTTTATTTCATTTTTTTTTTTTTTTTCTCACTCTGGAAGGGAAATAAAGAATTTGAAGCATGCCCAATACATAGGCTTCATCATCTTGGGCTGAAAAACTAAATTTTTGGCAGAAAGAACATCCTTATTTGCAACTATCTAAAATGATTACTTATTTCACGTAACAGATACAGTTCTAATATCCTACTTTATTTCGGGACTCTTTATCTTGCATAAAAAAATCTTGTTAGTGTGTTAACAATGAAAAATAAATTTGCTTTTTCAACACCTTTGTTTTGTATAATTTCTGTTTGAAAAAAGTCTTTAATTCAACTTTATATTTAAAGGCAAAATTAACATAACAAATTTTGCTCAGGCCGTTTTTTTTTCTATGAATTTCCACTGATTTCTTGAAGAATATGATTATTAATATCTCATTTGACCTGAATCAGTTAGAATAGCTTGAAATCAGATGTATCTAGAGATATTGGGCCTAAGGGGTTTGGCCACTTGAGGGCTCACCTCCAACTCTTAATGAGACTCGTCAGCAGAAATGCTATTGGTGAGATACTATTTATAAAGCTTTCGGGGGCCTCCTCCAAATTGCGGAGGCATTTTTTAAAACCTTTCTAAATTCCCTCAGCTACTCCTTTACCTGTAACTTTCCATTAGTTTAAAATCTATTTTTAACCTCTCAAACTTCCTCATTACCACATACTTTGAACTGTAAATAACTATCAGTAACAGCTGGGAGAAGAATTTCCTCTAATATCCTGATCCTTTCAGTATTTTTATGAAAGCTGATATTACAAATTTAACTGTATTAATTAACAAAAAGTGTGTAAATTCCATCTGAAATGTTGTAACACAACAATTACCAAAATCTCAAATTCTGAACATATATAGACATATGAGTGAGCATGTGTATTTAGGTATGTATGTATGTATGTATGTATATTAGTCTGTTTAGAAAGTAATGTCACATTTCAATAGAGACAAAAATGAATAAAAGTGTAATTAAATTTTATCAATAATTGAGATCAACACTATTATTAGCAATTACAACAAATCAACCAACTGGTAATTTTTCCATTCCCTGCTAATAAAATTTGGGGGCTTTTGATAGAAAATTGTGGAGAGAACTAAATAGGTATCTTCCTTTTATCCAAATGTTCCTGGAATTCAAAACATGATAATTTAAAGGTGTTGGGCAAAATTAACTATGAATAAATACACATAAAGCTACACTGATTTTCATGAACAGGCCTGCTTGAACAGACCTAGCAGTTCAGACAGAGACATACTTTTATCTATGTACAAATACATTTATTTATAAACTTATATTTATAAACAACTTCAGATTATGACCTGACTTACACTAAAAAATAGGCATAAACATAAAGACAGTACTTTGGTCACTCATTACCATAAACATTCATCAAATATAGATCTGAATTCTTTTTTTTTCTTCTTGCTATGATACGGAAGTTTTATAAATACCAGCTTGAGAATATTTTTTTTTGAACAAATAAAAGAATTTGTTAGGAGAATGGAAAAAAGTTGATTTAGCTATTTATCGGAGAATAAAAAAAAAAGATTTTATGTGGAGTGGATGGTTTGTCTCATGACAGCAACATTAAAACATAATCATCATTTTTTGGGAAGTCATCAGTTATCCTGAAAGGTCTGCTATTGAAATTAGAAACAGTAATTAATACCCAATAAAAATTCAGAGGACACGCTGATCTAGAAAGCACTTAGAGCACATACCTCTGCCAACACCATAAAAACTAAACAATCAGGTTACAGATCTCAGGCAAAAGCTTATGATTATCATTCATCGGAAACATCACTTTGAACCTTGGTTCATTTTATCACTTGATTATTTTCCTCAGACTGAACAACTTTGTCATTACTCTGTCATTACTCCTGAAATTCCAAGAAATTTTTCTACCTCAAAAAATTCAGAAGCATTCCTGGGTCTACCCCAAAATTTAATCAATTATTACTTTGCCCATTATCTACCCTTCCACCAAATTGAAATTATTGAAATTCATTGAAAACTATTGGAGATATTGTGAGGACAAACAGACATACTGACAAATATGAGTGGATACATAGTGTTGCTCCAACTTCATTGACAGAGGTGACAATGCAAATATCTTATCTGGCAAGTCCATGTGATCTAACTTGGCAATCTTCTAATACAGCAGTTCCCAAAGTTTTTCAAACCACAAATCAAAATGGTGTCTTTATGTATGAGGATTTTTTCATGGCACCAGTCATAAAATACTGAATTTAATTTAAATAAACTTTCTAATTTACATTTCTAATTTACTCACATAAAATAACTTATTTTTTATTGGACAGTTAATTTAACTTAATTGCTTGATTACACCACCATTCAGTAATTTTTATCTTCATTGAGGCAACCAAGATTCTACAGTTATTTATATACAACAACTTTGTACGGAGAAGGTTTGACATAGTACTAGAACAATCCAGAATGTAAACCTTGTCAACTGATTGAGCACCACCTAGTGCTCAACATTAGATTGACAGTGTGATTCACAATGAGTCAGTTAGATGCTTTTTTTCTATCATTGTGAGCGTGCATCAACAAATCGAATTACAATTGACATAATTTATCAAAAATTTCAAAGATCTTGCGGTGCCCTAGGGAGCTAACCGGGGTGCATACTTTGGGAATCATTGCTCTAATAGAAAAAGTCATAGATAACCAATATAGAGCAGTGGAGAGACCAAAAGACAACACAGTACACCCGAGAAAAGACGAGAGTCAGGGACATCATAGAATCCATTAAAAAAATCTCAAATGGCGGTGGGCTGGCCATGTTGCAAGAATGGCGGACAACCGATGGACATTGCAACTCACGGCATGGATCCCCTGAGATCACATGCACAACAGAGGCCGGGAGAATATTAGATGGAGAGACGAACTAGACAAGTTCAGAAAGTACTGGCTCCGTGATGCCCATGATAGAGAAGAGTGGCAAATCCTGGGGAAGGTCTATGTCTAACAATGGACGTTAAAAGACTGATGATGATGATGAGGATAGTCTTGATCTTTGTTGTCCATCCTTGCTCAAAATTTGGGTCATATTTTGGCCCAACTCAGATATAACCATTTATATGGAAGCCATCTTGGTAAGAGTAGCAACCTTTATAGCCATACAAAGCAGCTTTATTGTTTCTGATAACAATCATTTGCAATTCTCAGAGGAGAATATTGCTTTGTTAAACAGATAATTTTAACTACATTCACTTAGCAACAACAAACCTTCAAGCACAGTATTTGGTGACAGGGATACAACAGCAATTAATCAAATACAAATTGTCAGCAATGACACATAAGTCCAAACAATGTTACTAAAATCTTTTTGAACCGAATGAAATCAAGTGTTGCACATTTTGCATAAATGTGGCTTGTGTTGCAGATTATCGGGTAACAGCAGTGGTTTGTTTGAGAACTTGAACAACATTGCAAGGATTGGTCTAGATTGTTAGGCTGGCAACAATGGAGGCAGCATTGGGGCTATATGTGTGTGTGTGAATTGGTTTATTTTTATATTTTTTTTAATACAAAGACAGAATTTCTATTTGAAAAAGTAGGAACAAAAATATGAATGCACATTTAATTGCAACTAGTTATCTTTATGGATTTGAAAGACAAAAGAGAATTTCTTTTTGTATGAAGAATAAACAATGTTGATGAACAACACAAGGAATGTTCAACCTTCCAACAGATGTTGTATAAAAATAGAAACAATGTAAGATAAAAAGAAAAGTTGAAAGGGAACATTTTTTTCACATCTTGAAAGAAAATGCTATTTCCGCATGACAGATTAATAAAAGTGAAGTGGCTGATGCTGTAAACATGTTGATTATTTAATTCCTTTTTAGATGTGCAAGCATCTCTAGTACCAATTGTTACCACTGACTGACTGATGGACCACTGACTGACAGACTGTCATTCTGTAAAACGTCCACCATATCTCGTTTCCTCCCACTCCTTCTATATATGTCTGAAAGACAGAATGCATGTATCAATGGTCTGACTTTCAGGTTTGATCATATGAAAATCTAACACAAATCATTTAGAATCTACATATATAGAATGCAATATGTATCCATATTATTTTTTGGTGAGAAAAATCTTTTTCAATGCATACACAGATAGTACACTCTGATCCTAAGCAGAAGTGCCATAGGGAGCGATCCTTGGATCCCAGGTAGAGTGCACATATACTACACTGATCTCAGACAGAACTGCTGTTCTATCAGTAAATAATCCATCCATTTTTGATGGGTACTATGCTAGTTTACAAAATGTTCAACATGCCTCATTCCAGGCAAGTTTCATATTCAGTAACATAGGTGTATGGGAATCCTTTGGTGGTTTTGCTCGAATTACAATGATTTGCCAGTAATTTTACTCTGTTTTGCCCAAATTGGTAGAGGATAAGGGCAGTCCCCTCCCCAGCCCATACACCTATGTTCACAAAATCTTTGTTACTCAAAAACAAATCATTTTATAAATCTCTACTTAGAGAGTTTGAACTGATTATTATCTTTTTTTGCTGTCTCAAATTGTGTGTACATATTTATGAGTTAGTAATGTATTCGAAGAGAAGAAGAAATAGCAAACCGGTGAATGGTTCGCCCCTGGGGGAATGAAACTACAGAGAGGGAGAATGAGGGGTGAATGAAACATGAAGGGTGGAAGACTTAATTTACTCAATTATCTATATTTTTTTCATTTTCTTGCAAGAATAATTTTTATAGTAAATATTACAGTTAACATAAGTTCTTTTGGATTTAACAGACGCTTTAATCTTGCATGTATATGTGCATAGCTATTGCCAGCTTTGACATTTTTTTTTGTATCTAAATTTTGATATTTTTGATGCATTTAGATACGAGAAGTTGTTTTTAGATATTGGATATTTTCTTGCAAAATCTTGATATATTTAGATTTTTTTTACCAAATCTTGATATATTTAGATTTTTTTTAGAATCTTGATATTTTTTTAGATTTTTTTGCAAAATCTTGATATTTATAGATATATGATGAAGTTCAGACTCTGAACATCTACCAATCTGTTCTGTGCTGAGCTGCTATTTGTTTCTCTACTTTCAACAACTTACAAGTTGAATAGTGGGAGAAAAATAAAGAGTGGGACAGTCAAAAATCTTCACAGATTGCTAGCTAGTTAGATAAATAGATATTATATATCCTGAGGGCATTTTAGAGTTCAGAAACAAACAGATACATGGGCTGTTAAGATATAGTAAGAATATCCAGATTAGGTTATGAATGGATATTAGGAAACATTTTTCAAAAGTATTGTTTTACCTGGGCTCAAGAACTGGAAATTTATTTGTGTCTGTTGATTAGTGGATAGGAGGGATATTTATTTATTAGCAAATTTTTTCTTTCAGAATGAATTTTGTTTCGCAGGGATGAAAAAACACTTTAGGACTAAATATATCAATTTCAGATTTTCCAATATTTTTTAGAGTTTTAAATCAGTATCAAATGTAGTGGGTTAATATTAAAATCTTTAGTAATGATTGTTTTTTTTTAAAAAAACCCACAGTTCTTGTAGGAGAATTATTTTCTATCAATTTTTTTCAGTCTATTAGGACCTGTAATCTTCCAGAAATTTGTCAGTTCTTAGAAGAAAAATCTTTTAAGGGTATTTAGAAAGGGGGGTCCTATTTACAATGTAACTATAAGGATAAACTGAGCACTTACTTTTCCATCATTTTTATGGACTATCTTTAGTGTTTTTGAATAACTGTGTTTAGTTATTCAAAACTCAACATTTCTCAGAAATGAAAAATTTCTCAATGAAGAGAAAGTCATAATCATTCAAAATATTAAAATTTAAAAAAAAGCAACTTGTATATTTTCACTTTATATCCCTCAAATTTTGGGGATTATCTTATATATCTTGATATCATCGTTAGCCTTTAAACGTCTATTGTTGAACATAGACCTTTCCAAAGATTCACCAGACCTCTCTATCAGGGGCATTGCGAGACAAGTACTTTCTGAATTAATCTAGCTTGTCACACCATCTCACTTTCTGTTGGCCACAATTTTGTATATGATCGCTGGGGATGCACATTGTGAATCGTGATGTCCAGCAGTTGTCTTACATACTTGTAACAAGACCAGCCCATTGCCATTTGGGTTTTCTAACTGTTTCTATGATACTATGATGTTGTCAGTTGAATAGAATGGCTAGTTTTCCACCTTTCTTGAGTAGGTCGATGGTGATGTTGTTGGGTCCAGGAGCCTTTCCTGTCTTTATTTGTGTGATAGCTTGTTTCACCTCCTGTGGAGTAACTTCTGGGAAATCCTTCAATTAATTACTCAAAGCTTGTGTTTCCTGTTCATTTTTCTATGTCTTTTGTTTGGTGGAATAGAGGTTTTTGTGAAAATTCTCGACATGTTCAACAACTTGGTCCCTATCCATTGTCAGGTCTCCATTTGCTTCAAGTACCCTAGATATTTGATTTCTTCCTGTACTGAGAGATGTAGTATATTTTTAGAAAATATCCTGGAACATCTTGATGTTATTGAATTTTTTTCCCTCCGTTTTTGATAATATTTTAAATAATTTTTTGAATATTTGATATCTTTGAGTTTCTTTTGCCCCCTTTTGGAAATAAACTTTTTTTTTAAAAAGTTGATAATACTTCTTGCTTTGTTTTGTTTTGACATAGTCATCCTGTTATCATCTACTATTTCTGAATGTTTACTTCATTCATTAAATAATTTTGCAATCCTTTTAAGTTAAAAGAAATCATGTGAACTTGATTGTAGCACAGAAATTAAAGTTCATTGAAATGTTATCTCTTACTACAAACATTTCCTGCAATTCAGAGTGGCTAACAACTAAAGCTGGATACTTTCTTTTTGTGAGCTTTACCAACTTGTTCTGTATTTTAGTTCAACAATAAATATGGTATTTTTGAATATAAATTCATGAATTTAATAATGAAAAGGGTAAAAATATCCTCTCTCTGGTAACATTTCACTTAGTGGACTTCCGCAATTAACAGACAATCTTCAACCCCTATTAGTCTGTTAAACCGAGGGTTTACCGTATTTCTAGAAATTTAATTCTTAGTTTTAAGACGAATCTTTGCCAAGTTTACGTCAACTAAAAATATTAAAATAATCTTTTTGTGTCAATTCTTTTGTCGCTCCTAGTTTTTTTATAAATTTTTTATAAATCTCAAAAACATGAATAGAATAAACACCCAAGAAATACATTAATTTACGTGTTTTGCACATGATAAAAAAATTAATTTCATACAAAAAGGAGAGTGAGACAAAAATGATCAAAAACATAAAGAAATTTAGTCATGGTTGAATGGGATTTTGCAATGAAGTCTTGGGGATGAATTACGCTGACATTGTTTAAAAAGCACTGATCTAGAGTATTAAGAATTATCTTAAAAATGAAGAATGAACTTCAAATGCTTAAATTTATGCTAATGTGCTGAAGATGATGTGAATAAAGATTGAAATATTGACAACATCATCAATGCCTTTTATTTATAAAATGAATATAAATTTCTCATAAGTATGTTTTTCATTGTTACCAACATTATTCATGTCTTAAAATTGTCTGTTGGACGAGGTTTTTCTGAAGTTATCAATACATGCACATTCAATTTGTTCATACTTGAATCGTATAATTTAATCTATATCTTTAAGAACCAATATGTGTGTGTTTGTGTGTGATTGTTTCTCCTTCAAAATGCTTAAACTAATTTTAACCAAATTTTCTTTGTGATATAGTTAACCTCAGTAAAAAAATTCACAAATAAGTTTGGATTTCTATGAGATAATGATGATAAAAAAAATTCTTTAGAAAAGAAACTACTGACTCCATCTCAGTTGAAGAGTCCATTGTTTCAAATGGTGGGTTGGAGATGTATCTATCAGCAATAATGTTACCTTTAAGTGGAAGAGTTCATTGTTATGGACAGAGAAACAAAAAAAAACAGTTCATTATATTAGTGGATGCAATGCTTAAATTTCAAAGGTAATTTAGAAAAATATTTTTCATTTTGAATATAGCACCAGTAAAACTTGAACAATAAACCTGTGGAAGATGAAAAAAAAAGTTATTTGCTGGGTTTTGTCCTTTATGAAGTTTTAGTTTCGGTCTTGCTGGCCTCACTTCGTATTTGTAAAAGAAATCTAAATTCTTTATTTGAGAAATTACACATGATACTTAAAATTCAACTGAAATCAAGATATACACTTGGGAGAAGATTTTTTTGTTCTTCATTAATAGTAGCAGTACTTGATTATATAATACGAAAATTTAGCAAATGAAAAGGCATTAGTAAGAACACAACTCGACTCAAGGTAAATAATCTAGAAACAAAAGAGCTAGAATTATACCCCTTGAATAAAAGTTACAAATACGACAGAGTTATTTCCCTTGATCTTTTTTGGTTGGAATATGATCAGTTTCAAGAAGATGAAATCAAGCGAAGAATCACACTAGGATGGCAAGCCTTTGGCAGAGCTAGCTCAACCTTCAAAAATAATAAGATCCCATTAATCCTAAAGAGAAGGGTGTATAACCAGTGCATCCTCCCAATAGTCACTTATGGAGCTGAAACATGGAACTTAACCAAGAGACAGACCCGTAAGCTGAGAACCATGCAACGTGCACATGAAAGAATAATGCTGGGCCTCACATGGAGAGACCAAAAAACAGCACAGTACATCCGGGAAAAGACAAGAGTTAGAGACATCATAGAATCCATAAAAAATCTTAAATGGCGGTGGGCTGGCCATGTTGCGAGAATGACAGACAATCGATGGACATCACGACTCACAACATGGATTCCCCGAGACCACATGCGCAACCGAGGCCGGCAAAATGTTAGATGGAGAGACGAGCTAGACAAGTTCAGGAAGTACTGGCTCCGTGACGCCCATGATAGAGAAGTGTGGCAAATCCTGGGGAAGGTCTATGTCCAACGACGGACGCTAAAAGACTGATGATGATGATGATGAATAACTGTAAAATCGAGGCATTGATTTCTCAGGTAAATGTCTCTGCCAAACATTGTAAGTCTTCTTAAATTTCATTTTTTCGCTGTGATGATATTCTGTAATATTTCAGGGAAGCCTTGAAGATAAAATGTGTACAGATTCACTGATTTATTCGGACTAGTGTCGTCACAACATTCCGAGTACAGTTCCCTACAGCCCTCTTCATGCATTTGTTGTGCTTAGTTCTCTTTCAAGTTTGAACCGAATGGGAAGATTATAAGATGAAGTAAACCAATGGCATTATCCCATTAACAGACTGCTCATTTGTTCAAGAGGGTTACTGAGTATGCCAGGCACCTGAAGAAGGCCGTTGGGTACATCGATCGAAACGTTATGACAATAACAGCCAAGACCAGGACACCACTTCAAGTAAATCAGTGAATAAAAATTACAGTTCCTCATATCAGAAATCAGATCGAAATCTCCTTGATTAAAATCCATATAACAGACGAATAACATAGGGTACGGTTATCTTTTCGTCCCTATGATTCCAAATATTCACACACTGTGGTGGAGATGCTGTGCTTACCAACCATACACCCCTGATAATATTAATTCATCCTTTGATCTGCAGAATAAAATTCAAAAAGTAAGCTCCCATGAGCCAGTGAAAGTGAACAATCAAAAGCTGCGATTACCTCTTCTCCAAGACGATCAGTAATCATTTTGAGGGTGCAGTTACCCATTTGGCTTAAAAGTAAATCAAATATTCAAAAGGCTGTAGGAATTACTATAAGATCTGCATCCCAGGAATCATGAGGGGGGTCGTGGACTCTTTGCGTTGCGTTGGATTTTCAAACACTTTGTTTAGTGTTGGAATCCTGAACGCTTTGTTTTGCCATGGAACCCTGAACACTCCGTTTCGTGTTGGAATCATGAACACTTTGTTTTGCGTTGGAATCCTGAATACTTCGTTTTGGGGGTGGAATCCTGAACGCTTTGTTTTTGAGTTGAAATCCTGAATACTATGTTTTTCGTTGAAATCCTGGAAAATTTTTATTTGTGTTCAAATCCTGAACACTTTGCTTTGCATTAGAATCCCGAAGACTATAATATGGTACATCAAATTAAATTGCAAAATAAACGAGCGATGATACACATAATATTGAAAAATAAATACATTAGTGATTTCAAAAATTTGTCTACTTTCTAGTGCTAAAATAGAATCCTGCTACATCGTCACGTGGCCTGGCCATACAATGAGAATCCCAAAATACAGTCACAAGATCTGAGCACCATGTTCGAATCATTTTCCCACCAGAGATACGTCCGGAGGGAGATTAGAGCCCTCACCCACAACAATCTGAGTACTTCGCTCTGCTTTAATTTGCATTCAGTACAATATCTTACAATTTCACAAAACACGCTCAAAGATATTACAGAAATATTAGATTTCATCTTACACCCCACCGTTAAAATTTTTCTGCTAAAAGCAACACTAAAACATTATGAACTCTCAGACACGAACACATACAAAAACATTGAACATGTATTTTTTTTATTTGTTGGATGAAAAAAATGAATTCGTTTTCCCCTAAAGGTTGTGGTATGATTTTATTATTGTTATTACCTAAATGTACGGAGTCAACTTCTATTCAACCAATCTTGAATTATGGCGACCTTCACGTCCATAAGGTCGGGAATTCATCTTCTATACGGGACCACGCTAACGAAATACTATGGTACTCCTCTTCTCTTCATAAGATAGGGCGCCCATCACCTTTCCCGCCATACAATAGAATGTCATCTGCCATAAACGCTTTGCTTTGCGTTGGAATAGTTAACACATCGTTTTGCGTTGGAACCGTGAATACTTAGTTCTGAGTCAACTTCGAGAACTCTTCGTTTTGCAACACGCTAGAGATTATTATTAAACACACTTAATACACTTTCAAGAAATATTACTCTGTTTAGCTAAACTTAATCTTTATCCAGTTTTTTTTCACAAACTTGTAATTCCGTAATGTAACAAAGCATCGAACAAAAACATCTGCTTCACAAAACAGTTTTGGACTTATTAGAACATAACGGACGTAGATTGGGACAGGCAGAATTTAAATCTTTAATAATAACTCATTTTGAAGAAACAAAATCATTTTTAATGAAATGTCTTCGTTAAGACTTATACAGTCTTTGATAGTTGTATGATTGATAAAAGTTATTTTAAACGGAAGTCACACAATATGGTGAATAGCGGCTGGATATGTCGTCGTCTGCAACTTTTGGCAGCAGAAAATTCGGTCAATATTTAATAACATATGACCGTATTTTCTTAGACCAGATTTTTCAAATCTTATTTTTATACTACTATTTTTAGTAATACTTAATATTATGATGGTCTTTCATTATTTAACACTTTTTTTAATTCTTTTAATTCAATTTTCCCGTAGATTGTCTTCCATTAATTCCTATCCTTTTGATTCCTTCTCAAATTTTTTAAAATTATTTCTATGTACAAATTCTCCGTGACCGAATTTTCGTATCTCTACTGTATCTTATTTCTTTGTTGTTTAGACTGTGGAGTTTCATTAAACAGATCTAACGAAATAAATCAGACAGAAATGTCAGTGACTTTTTTTTGACCCCGGCAAAAAAAAAAAAAAGAAAAAGAAAAGCTGGAAACCTACGACCATTCACTATATGGGTGTCTGTCGTCGTTGTCTCCTTTTTCTCCATTGCATAACTTCAATTAAATTTTATATGAAGGCTTATGAGAAGATTTTACTCGCATGGTGGTGAATTATGGCCGACCAGATCATTTGTTTACATTATTCATAAACAACGGGGGAAAATTTCTCAAATCTTGACCGATTTTGCTAAAATTTGGCTATGTTGACAAAACCACAGGAATTGGTGACTTACGGTTCAAATTGTTTATCTACATTATATATGTAAGTAAACGTACACCAACATACGAGAAAATGTTGAACTTCGGAACTGCTAAAAAGATTAGAATTAAAATTATTCTTGAGCACCTACTTACTGAAAATTTATAATGTTTTTAATTCTTAAAAATTGGATGTCTTGAATAGAAAAAATCGGGTATCAGGGTTAACTAATTAAACTAATTGCCACTCTGGTAGCTCGGCATATGATATTATATCGGTTGTGAGAGACAAATACAAAGGAATTACAAATAACGCAGAACGAATACTATGTTTATAAATGTAAATAATAATAATAATAACAACGCTGAGGGTGAGACTGGAGGAGATCGGGATTAGGGGAAGGATTGAGACCGTACAGACCACAGCACTACTGGGAACTGCACGGATACTGAGGAAGGTGCTAGAGATATAAGTACTGCAACGAATTTTAGCCCTGACATGATAGGTGAAAGAGAGAGAAGACGCTAGCTGAAGACCTGAGGAGACTTATTGTCACTCAGCCTTCAGTGATAACCACTGGGCAACCGGTGTGAAACTGTAAATCGCAGAATTACTGCGACGTATGAGTACTAGGAGAGGAGGGCTGGAAACTTGAGGAGACTTGCTGTCACTCAAACTCCAGCGGTTACCACCAGGCAACTGGTGTGAGATTCCAAATAATAATAATAATAATAATAATAATGATAAAAACAGAACATACCAAGGACAATAAGTTAATTTTCTTTTCAATTAATTAAGTTTTATATAAGCAAACAAATGAAATCTTTCGTTTGTGTTATAGCAACTCCTTTATTTTTAGTTAAAAATTTAATACGAAAATGAATCAAATATTAGCTTTAGATACGTAACCTTAAATTTTGCTACATAGACAAAACGTTACTTCCTCCATCAACACCCTGTAAAAACACTGAACACACGTGTTCACTTGCTCATTTGTCTCGGCTTTCTTAGTTGGTCACTTCCCCTTTTTCCTTCCTTTCCTTCTCTTTTACCTCGCGACCGGCGTAGTTTCCATTATTTGATCATGACTACATATATCGTCTTTTGCCATTAATCTTCCTCGGTGTGAGAATCTGCAAGAGCTTTATAGTTACTCAATGCAAATATTACAACTATTTCACTTATCTCAATTTTGCCTACTCAACGAAACACTGCCCTTTAACTCCTTGCACCTGAACTGAACCAAACGCCTCTTGATAATCTAGCCTAGTCAAACCTACCACCCATTATTACAGGCACTACTAATCAGGCTCCATTCAATAGATGAACCAAACGACATTAGACCCTATATGTCACGTTACATGGGGTATTTTTTTTTTTAGAGTAAGTAATGACCAACGTTCCGTCGTGCCGACTAGACAGAATAAAGTACAATAAAATATCATTAAACAATGCTCAGGATAGATTCAATGGTCACCTGCTTGGCTGATACAGATAGTGTGGCTTGCTCCAGGGACTCATACGGACTCAGGTGATCTTTTTCCCTGTCTATTGATGGTGAGATCTGGAATTGCACGTAAAAAAATCGCCGAGCAAGGTTGATTTCATTTTAAATCTATAGTGTATTTTCTAACAAAACTGTGGTTAGCAAGATAATTTTGCCAACCAGAGCGAGTTCGTTCGTTCCTCATTGGGTGTCCCATAATTGTATCAAATTAGAGAATTGTTCATTTAGGGACTTGAAGGAAAAAAAAACAACTTCTGTCTGGATGTCGCGGATATGTCCCTTTGACAGAACCGTATGTGGAGACGGGACAAGGGTACGTCGTGATGTTTACGGCTTGACAAATTCGACCAGATGTTTTCTGGCTGAAACTCAGATAAATTATTCGGTGTCATATATTTTTTCCTCTATTAATACGGAATAAATATGTTTAAGTGCTACATGTGGCTACTGAGAATGTATCCAAAGCATTTGTGTTGGAAAAGTGATTAAAAGGATGTTCTTGTTGGCCACTGAAATTGAGGTCGATCCAGACTGAAGGCTTATAAATGGATGAAAAGAAACGGAAAATAGCAGTCGATCACAAAAAAAATTATTTTCGGAGATATCGTGAAGGCAAACAGACGAGAGACAGGCGCGGTCGAATACATCCACCTCTCCAATTTCGTTAGCGGAGGTAATTAATTGGAACACGCGAGTGGCTTAACCGTTAACGGCTCGGAGAATGGAGTCTGCGAATCGAGTTCAAACTCCATTTCTTCCCCTTTTCCACATCAATGGATAAATAGCAGGACAGCTGGAGCTCTTTAGTCTGTTAAGACAGTTCATCTTCGGCGCCGGATCAGCACTCCCCTTATTGAAACCCAAGCTTATCCGAGAAGTGGAGACATAAATTATTGCCTCATGAGTTGTACGATACGAGGAGCAAATTTGCTTTGTATTTAAAAAAAAAATGTTCCTTACAAGAAATGTAAATAAATCTGTCATTTTAATATCTTTCGTGTTTTGATCATTTTTTCCTTCTCTCCACAGTCCTACGTCAGAAATGTACGATATAATAAATTCATCAAAAAAGATTAGCAACAGACACACAAAAAGCTATTCTGGCCTGAAAATTCCCGATGACTTCGATAGTATGAATACAAAAAAGTATGTGAAACCCTTTCAGGAAACGGCTCTGAAACTTCAGTCGATATACAATAAGGGGGAAAATATCTTTAGGTGTTTACCATATCTCCCTGTTTACAGCTGTGTGGATGGGGATAGGAGAGGAAGGAGAAATAAAGAGGAGTGTATGGAATAATTGGGGTTTTGATAGTTTCCGAGACTTCAATGATTTTATCAATAGTTTCTATAGGATTGGTACAAAGAATTCAAAATACACCTCAAATACCATTCCGACAGATGCGTTATTCATCATCATCATCATCATCAGTCTTTTAATGTCTGTCGTTGGACATAGACCATTTCCTAGGATTTGCCACAATTCTCTATCATGGGCGTCGCAGAGCCAGTATTTCCTGAATCTGTCCAGTTCATCTCTCCATCTTGTGTTCTGTCGACCTTGGTTTCTTCTGTGATCTCTGGGGATCCATGTTGTGAGGCGTGATGTCCATCGGTTGTCTTCCATTCTTGCAACACGGCCTGCCCATTGCCATTTGAGTTTTTTAATAGTTTCTATGATGTCACGGACACTCGTTTTCTTCCTTATATACTGTGCTGTCTTGTGGTCTCTCCATGTAAGGTTGAACACGATTCTTTCATGTGCACGTTGCATACTTCTCAGTTTGGAGGTCTGTCTCTTGGTTAGGTTCCATGTTTCAGCTCCGTATCGGGAGAATGGGTTATTCAGCTTGTCTCAAATAAAATCCAAATTTCATTTTTCATTCTAATAAGTCGACACATGATTAAGTTTAATTTTTTGCAAGTATAAATATTTCAAGAAAAATATATATCCAAATTTGAAAGTAACCCCCCCCCCCGCCAAAAAATAACATAAAATTTACTTTAAATCAGCATGAGTGGAAATGAAAATCGAAATGTCAGTCCGAAATAACGTCTTTCAGCTAAATGATAAATTTTGAAAAAGAAAAAAATGGTTGTAAGACTACTCCAGTAGAGTTTAATGAGTGAATAAACTATAAAATTCACGAGTGAAGTGAAGTCTGATTTCGTACAAAAATCGGCTCCCAGGATTTCCCTTCAAAATGTTATCACAATGGTTCAAAAAAAGATAAAATAAGTTGACAATAGCAAGGATTTATTAGCCAATCAGACAGCAAGGATCATAAACCCCAAAGCATGTCATTTGGAGCCCAACCGAAGACTTGAAAGAGGGTCGACATAAACCCTAAGCCGAGAGAAACAGACAGTGCAAGACGACATTAGCCGAACCAGTAGGCATCACGCAATGCTTAACGACCACTGCACACAATTAACTACTTTACTCTACCATTTTCGAAAGCACATATTATTCAACGATAAACTATGTGTGTACTTTTGCTATATGCGCACACACACGAGCGTGCGTACGAGCTTGCGTTTTTATCTTAATTAATGATAGCTCGCTACTGCATAACGTTGAATGCTCATTAATAGAGAGACATGAACATATAATACGAACTAGCTATAATGGACAAAGAATTATACATAGGGTTTAAAATTGAGCGCATAGTAACATAGACGTACGAACCTTGGCTTCGATAAGGTTTAGCAACGGCCCCAAGCAGCGAGCATAGGATGAAAGCCAACCCTCGCAGTCATGGTAAGCTGTAGCGACCACTGTGCCTGAAGGTTATCTGTGAAGAAAAATTGGTCATGAATTGATGTAATTTGATTACCTATGCTTAAACGTTGCAGATTCCGAATGGAAAATATGTTTACATTTGTAATGAATTAAGAAGTTTCCATTCCAAATTTCTGGGAAAACTTTTCTTTTCATTTGATGAGACCCATCACACACACACACACACACACATTTTTCAACAACGTTTTAAAGATAGGGTGTTGAAGGCTTTAGAAGTTCCGTGATGATAAACTACTTTCGTTAAAAGGGGTAGAAAAAATCTACCGCCAGTCCTTTTGGAGGCACTCCTCGAAACTCTTGCAGCAATTCACGATGAGTAATTGTGAATTCACAGTTTATGTGAAAGTAAATGTATGTTCTGAAGAGTCGATTCATTACGACGGAGGTAAAGTGTCGGTCAAGTTACCACTACCTTTACTTGCAAACTGAATCCACCCTCGTAAAACTTGAAAATATTTTTTCTAAAAACTAACAAATTCCAGGAAGATATCAAAATCGAAGGCGCAGAACTATAGAAAGTAGACCACTACATCCACCTTCGACAACGAGTCTCCATGCAATCTTCGAAAGAAAAACAAATCAAGCGAGGAATTGGTCTACGCTGCAAACCCCAGCCTTCAAAAACAAGAAGATCCCATTTGTCCTAAAAAGAAGCGTATACAACCAATGCATCCTCTCGATAGTCACCTATGAGGCTGAAATATGGAACCTAATCAAGAGACTGACCCACAGACAAAGAAGCATGCAACGCACACATGAGAGAATCATGCTCAACCTCGCATAAAGAGATTTCAAGACAGCACAATTTATCAGGGAGAAAACAGGAGTCCGAAACATCATAGAATCCATTAGAAAACTCAAATGATAATGGGCTGGTCATATTGCAAGAAAGGCAGACAACTGATGGACATCAAAACTCATACCATGGATATCCAGAGATCACATACGCAACTGAGGTCGGCAGAATACTAGATAGAGAGACGAACTAGACAAATTCAGAAAGTATTGGCTCTGCGACGCCCACAATAGAGAGATCTGGCGAATCCCGTTGAAAAGTCTATGTCCAACGATGGATGTCAAAAAACTGATGATGATAATGATGATGTAGTAGTTTGGAAACTTTGAAAACTCAAGGATCTCTGCTATAAAGGAAATATCGTGGCAGACTCCTATTTTTAACTTTCAGTGTTTTTACTCTTTAATTATTGAACTACACTAATAAACAATTTTTGACCTTTTGAAGGAGACCGAAATGGATTGCATTTATTCGAATTCAAATCTGAGGTTAATGTACAATAAAATACCGATGAAATATACCATAAACCCCCAAACTCTTTTGTAACTACAGCGTCATGACTGCCTTGTTTTCACTCAGTACTGTGGAAATATTCGCGAGTGACGTCATACCGAATCAGTCCATACTCAGAAGTTCGCACTGACTTATAACTCAGTTCAAAGGAAACGTACGTTCGTTAACTGAAATGTGTTCCTTAGCCATAAGTTAATGGGTCATTAACCGAGATTTTAATTCGGAAAAGACCTATACTCTAATTCTTCGTGTTACGATCTGCGTCTGTTACGCTCTGAATGAGAATTTAGGAACGCAGACATTTGAAGAAAGCAGACGACAGAGACTGTTCGTTTCTTTGTTACGTTACAATTTGTAAAAAATCTGGGTAAAAATTCGGCTTTCCAAAACAGTATTTTTTATGAAAATGATTAATTTTTGTACTATAGATTAGATAAGCAAAAATATTACTCATTTTATTAAAAATATCATTCCATTATCATACATTATATAAACTATATCATTAATTATTTTATTTAAAGTATTCTTTATTTCATTGAGAAAGAAAGAGGGGAAAAGGACGTTAGTTAGTTTACTGAGTAGGTAAGGAGAGAGAAGAGCAGAAGGAGTCGGGTAAAGTGGTAGAGGAGAGGAAAGAAAGTAAGGTAGTTTTAGGGGTCAAGATGAGAGGGGAGAAAGGAAGGTAGATTAATAAGAGGGTAGGAAGAGAGAAGGCAGACAAGAAACTTAGGTAGTTTACCGGGGGCAAGGAACATTTTAGCACATAGAACCAATCTATGTATAACATTGAGATAAAATCTTGAACCGTAACAAAGATTGGAAGTGATAGGGTAGAGAGAGAGAGAGAGAGAGAGATAGAAGGTACAAGCATAGGGTGAGAGAATAGCAGAAGCGTGAGATAATGGATAATCATAGTTGTCAACACCCGTGGAATTTCTACGAGCTTGTGTAGAAAAGAATTACTCTGTAACAATTGTTTCGATTTTCAAGATGCCCAGAATAGCATTATTTAGCCGTAAGTTTGCAATAAAGCTGGATTTAGACATAAGCTAAATAAGCTACAGCTTTTGTCCCCACACTCCGCAGGAGTCTTTAAAAGATTAAAAGACATATGCTTTCAAGTTACGTATGTGTGATGAACACGCCCATTCGGTCTATAAAATTATTTCTTCCCTAAATTCTTAAAACTGAGATCAATTCTCTCCTGACTTGGGGATTTTATGGCAGAAAAATATCTTCCTATGTATCGGTCTTATATACGAACTTTTGTCCTTAGTCACCAATTGTTATAATGTAAGAAAGGTTGTTGTACATGTGTGACACTAGGGGGCCAGGAGTCCCCCGTGTCCTGAAAATTACTATGGCTGTTACCAAAAATTACTATGGTTATTACCAGTAATTACTATGGTTATTACAAAAGGAGTTATCTGTGTTAAAAGGGATAATGTGTTTTTTTGAGGATACTGTGGAAAGTGAGAATTATGTGCTTCCAGGTGGGAGTCACCTGTACTTTCTCAATCTAGTGTCTTGTGTCAAGTCCTTGGGTTACAAAAGCCAGATGCTTTTGGAGAAGGTTTTCTTCCCGATTCGATGACCAGATAAGGGCTTAATGTGTTTTTCGAGATACTATAGGAAGTTGAATCACCTGCACTTTCTCAATTTAATATCTTCTGTCATTTCCCTGGGTTTCAAAAACAAGGCCAGATAAGGGCCAATGTCTGGGGTCTTGAGAGAAAGAGTAAAGCTTATGAAAAAAAAGTTATTTGCAGAGTCCTTGAGAGAGGGGGAGACTAATTTATGATCTTGGACGGACTTGCGTCGCGAGATGAATGAGGGTCAATATTTGGGGTTTTTCGGAAAGATCGAGATAACAGGAAAAAGAAAGAAAGGAAGTCAATTACAAAGAAATACAGTGTTAATACCAAGGGCTTAAATAGGAGGGATCTTCGTAACAGCAGCAGAGAGTAAAATTGGGTTTGGAGAAGAGAATCGCGGCCAGTCTCTCTCGTGTTAGACGCCGCCCTTAGTAACCGTCAACCGCTGCAACCATTCAGTAGACTACGTTCCGGACATGAGAGACCAGTCGTCAGTTTGACTTAGATGAAAATTGGCCTCCTCTCTTTTCAACTGCGAATAGGCATTTACCGTCTCCAGAGATATTGATAATCAATATTCTATATAAAACATTTGAACGAGATTCCGACTTGTTGCCTTCTTTTACTAACCCAGAACCACGGCTGGTTTAGTAAAGTTTGTGAGGCCACCACCCATAGGTGAAGCCCCACACATGGACCACCTTTGGCGTGGACCGGACACCGCTTGTTTCCCGTGAACATATTTGTATCCGATTGATACCGTAGCAAACAACTTCTCGTTACTTGAACCGTAACTCCTGCCTTCCTCTAAGTGTCACTCACAGCGACTTCGACTCGACTCAAAAATCGTGCTCTGATCCATCCAACTCGAGGACGTCACTCAAATGCCGACCATTTATGAACTTTGGCTCTCGGTCGAATAGAAGTGTCAGGAAGTGAGGGTAGTCTTCATTCATCTATTTAACAACATGAATACGTAAACGTTTTAGCTACTTACACTTTTATTTTAAACCATTACAAAACTACTCTTAAAAAGGTATTTCTACAGATATACATGCAAAATACTTATGAGAAGTACCGTTTTTTATGTACTTGAGAAGTTAGTGTGTGGGACATAAAATAGCTGAGTGAGTGGCAATGTCTTTCAAAAACGGAACGCATATGTGCAGTTAATGATTTGTTTAGTTATTTATCTCTTATTGTCGCTAGTGGTGGTAGATGTGGTTGACGCTCATGCTAAAATGAAATGTTACTATTATTGTTTATCTTTCTTACAGTTTTGAGGAAATCTTATGAGTACCTTTGAAGTTTGTTTTCTTCATTGTTTGTGCCAACACACTCTTTAAAAATTGTTCGCGGAAAAGTGTTAATTTTAGTTTATTTTGGTTAAAATCATGACCAAATACTGTTGCTCAATTGACACTGTTAACTCCCTTCATGTTTAATCTGGGGGAAAACGCCGCCGAAATAATTTTCTGCATGCGTTACCAAAATATCTTTTTAAATTTAGGCCAGATGTATCACTACGCTATAGTCATAGAGCTGCCAGTAATTTACAAAATCAACTCGCTAATCAGAGTTCTACAACCGTATATCGAAAGTAGGTACTTGGTAAGCTTCGCCGATTCCGACAAAGACTACAACTGAGTCAACCGGTGAGGATCGAACTCACACCACCTCTCCGCAGGAGCCCTGCAGTATTATCAAAACATGAGCAAGTGCCACCAGTTCTCCTTACGCCACGTTTTTCGTTTTTACGAAAAAGGTGGAAAGCCGAAATAGCGTCCAGCGCTTGTCTTGCTAGGAACCGTTATAGAGGCAGCGTGCACGCTCTCTCTCACGTACATCCCTGTCTCATGTACCTCCCACCACTCCAATCTCCGATTTGATGGAAATAACACATCAAATCGGGGTTAGGGTTAGGGTTTTGGGTAAAGGTTAGGTGTTACGATTAGGGGTTAGGGTTGGGGTTTAGGGTTAACGTTCAGGTTGAGGCTATCATCACCATTATTTTGAGTTTAAGAACACTCAAAATTTTTCCCATACGAATTGTTGATAGTTGCTCATTCGCTTTACGCCATTTCAGCTTACGAGAAGCTTTTATAAGGACGCTCTACTTCTGGACAACGGAGAAAACCTGCATATGGATGTGGATATTTGCCTGTGTTGTTTTCATGTGTAGCCATGCTCATCAAACTTTTTTATTTCATGTCCAGATGTTATAACCGTATGTACGAATGACACACGCCGTAAGTATGTATACTGCACATGTCTTTGTCCTCTTAAGTGGTATATTAAAAGTGATCATTGCTGTTATAGTGATAATACAAGTGGCAGTTTCCTGAAAAACATTGTGAGTAAATATAGACCAAGATTCAATGGTATGTGATGACAGTGCGAAAACAATTTAAAAAAACAAAATGTTGATACCCTCAGTACGTGTTTTAAGCCATTTGGACCAATCGCTCCCAATTAGACCCCTCGCCCAAGGGAGAGGGGCCTGCGCTAGGGTAATTCGCTCTAATGTTGGCAAATGCACACAACACATCGCGACCTAGATCTAATACCACTTTGTAGTTTTTACAGAGAACTGCAAGGATTTTAATTTCCTTCTGAATTCTTGAAAGTCAGTTGTGTTTGTTTACATAGTTAAACTTTTCACTTTACTTGAATTAAATAATGCGTTCATTATAGAACTGCGTAAAAATGTATTTCTCTAAAAAAATTTAAGTACACTTTTTCATTACTTTCGATAATACCATTGGGTCCCTCAGCTTCTAAACCTGATCTTGGATACAGTGAACATAAAAGATGAAGCAATTATGTATAGATAATTGCCAAATGGCAATGGGCAGGCCCTGTTGCAAGAATGGAAGACAACCGATGGACATCACGTCTCACAACATGGATCCCCAGAGATCACATAAGAAACCGAGGCCGACAGAACACAAGATGGAGAGATTAACTGGACAGATTCTGGAAATACTGGCTCTGCGACGCCCATAATAAAGAATTGTGGCAAACCCTGGGGAAGGGTCTATGTCCAACGACGGACGTTAAAAGACCGATGATGATGATGATATCTCGCTGCTTCCTGACATTGGAAAATATCTAAATGAATAGATGGATCAGATTTTGATCAACTGCAAAAACTTTGTTTGAAACTTCAAAAATTCGTGCCAGTGAAGAAGCACTGACATAAAGTCCTGTCGTGTAATGTTCTCAAGTTCTGGCTTTCATAAAATCACGATAATTACTAAATTTTGGACCATGTACTTATTTTAGAACTATATTTTTATAACGTCGAAAAATACATGAAATTAAATAATTATTAGAACCCCCCCCCCAACTTTTTAACGAAATGATCCAATGAGAAAAAAGTAACACCTAGAGACAATTTTAGCATTGGCTGTGCATACTTATTGTTATGTCCCAGTTGTTTCTCTCCGCGGTTTCCGATAGCTATAGACTCTTCCAAATCACACGTTACATTGTTTAGTAAATTCTTATTTTTGTCATTAGTAAAAGAACACAAAATTTTGAACTAAAAACTGCAGGAGAAAATCAAAAAAGAGGACCGAGTAAAATAGTTTTATTCTTCAGCCACGTTATTTTGAACTGGCAAATAATATATTGCATCAGATACAGTTCTTTGAACAATTCCACTAGCCCTAAATCCCAATTGTCTTTCTTCAAAGAAACTCAACAAGAAAGTTGAATCAATCTCCTTGGTCCCAGATGTTCAATTTCGTTGAGCAGGAAGAACCAGAGGAGACATTTTTTTTTTCGCAAAGCCCACATTAAAAAAGTGATCTAGTTTGTGTTCAGCATCTTGTTGGGTACAGATTCTCCAAATTAGATTACCAAGCTTGAGTTCGATCTTCTAATTATGGTTTGCCAACATATACCTAGTTTTTTATCATTCTTACCTTAATTACTTCAACTTTTGGATCTCGGCTGCATTTGATATTTTCCCAAGATTACACAAACAGACGGTATTCTTGTTAGTATGTGTGTATATTTGCCATTCTCATCATTTGTGGGCACGTGCACACATACATGCAGTTGCGTAGCTAGAAATTCGGCGGATTGGCTCTTTGAGGAGCTCCCTACAGCATTTAGTGAGATTTGATGAAAAACGAAAATTTCATATGAATAGACATGCAATTCATGTATATGCAATTATATCCTCGTTAATTTATAATGTCAGTAGAAATGCATTAGATGAACTACTATTTTTAGAGCTCTTGAGGGCCTGCGTTTATTTCCAAATAGTTCATTCACCCCGCTGGACATACGTATACATGCGTGTGAGTAAAAATGCAGACTCAGTTGTGCGAATACTGCATTGAAAAAGTGTTTCTTAGGGGTCGAATTGACATGGCGATCGTGATGATGAAAGTGAAGACGGAGAGGACTGGGAAAAGGAGAGATAAAAGATGAATAAAGAAAAAAAAAGTTGGAAATAGGAAGAGAGTTGGGAGGACAGGTGGATTATGCAGATTTCTCTTTCGATAAGGAACAAGTTGAAGTTTAGGAAGTGAAAATATCAGAGTCTACCACAGTTTCAGAAATCCAATACCCATATGTCCGCACACAGAATATTTTATTTATAAAATCTAAATTCTCGGTGCACGCCGTATCTTAACTTGTATACTAGTTATTATAGTTAGATGTGTGCGTGTGTGTCTTTGTAAGATGTCGGTGTCGACGACGCCAAATGATGTTTCTCGTGTTGATAAATAGGAAACGCTCGGTATTCTTATTAGCTGCATTCTCAAAGGAAAACTTTCGCACACGCATCCACATACACAAGTCGTAAACAAAAGTACCATGTACAAACAAACATATGGTCTCCATGTCGTGTTTCGTGGCTAATGACATTGCTCTCACAGTTGGAAGACTAGCGTAACACCGTCTTCCCACTTCTCCATTTGTCCCCTCAGCTCGGATAGTGTTCGGCACCGAAATAAACAGGTTCAGCATCCCTCTTTCATTTCTAATGTCAAACCTCTTTACAGTAATCGCATTAGGAAAATGAAGCATGTGATCAATTTTTACCAACAGCTTTTCTGTCATAAAGAAAATTCGACGATGCTTTTATATATGTTCACTGGGTTTATCTAGGAAGTTTCTAGTCATTTAATATTAATAGAAAAAAAAAGAAAAAAAAGAAAGAACCTATCTAGGATAATGATACCTTGCCCCTTTCAAATTTCTTCTCTTGGGTCCTCATACACTTATCTCAGTGTCCCTTTCTCATTTCAAATCAGTCTGCAAAGTCCTCTTTCGGGATCGCCATCAGCTGCCTCATAGCGCTCTCTTTAATCTCGTACACAGTCTGTCTGAAATCTATTTTGGGAAAAAGCCACTTGTGGCAAGGAGCCAAATCAGGACAGTCGATGTGTGTGTGTGTGTGTGTGTGTGTGTGTGAGGGAGACAAAATACAGTCTCCCCTCACCCCCCCAAATAAATAAAATAACGACATGAGAGGAGAAGAATGACTCACTCAGTCAATACGTTAGTCTCATAGTACACAAGCTCGCTCCATGGGATGTCACTGCAGCCAGGGTTACCACATATCACATCTATGCAGTAAGGTCTCCACTGATTGGTTGCCAGCTTGCATCAAAACTGCACAACCGGTTCTCGAGATACTTTACTGGATTCTTTCCGGACAGACCTTATAATATAAACGTAAATAAATTCTTCTTGAAGGAAAGTACCTATCAGATTTCTTTTTTCATCAGCCTTTTAAAAAAGTCCGTTGTTGGACAAAGGCCTCCCCTAAGGTATGTTGTTAGTCTCCTGGTGTGATCCTGCCACGTGGGACCAGAACGTTTTTGGAAGGGATATGAGATGAGTCACGCCTTTCCTAAGGTTATTAGTGCAACTTGAACTATCTCTGTCAAGTTTTTGTCATATCAAGAAAAAAAAGGATGAACTAAATAAAGAGGTAAAAACTGTAAAAAAAAAAAAATGTAGCTTCTAACCCACCACTCCTACTTGTGCAAGTTCCAGGCCCGAGCTGTGTCAAGTTGATGTGTCCCAACCAATTTCTTCTTGGCAGACCTTTGCACTGCTTACTTCCTATCACCCTCACTTGCCTCTACGACTATTTTGCTTCTTAGTATGACTGATATCTTTTGGGTCGTTTTTTTTCCTTTTTTTATATCTCCTCTTTCGGATCTGCTATCCTCCTCACTGGCGAATGGGCTCAGACTTCTCAGTATTTCAGCAGACACAGGACTCATTATTCCGGTTTAGCCTCAGATTTTTCGCGTTTGGCGTTTACTTTAAATGTTGCAGATTGGCAGTTTGATGTTTCCAACTTCTTCCCAGAGCAAACGAGAACTCTGGGTGGACACACAGTGGCAACAAAATCAGTGAATATTCACAGATGTCCTCAGAGATTTGAAGCGTTAAAGAACAGTAAACACACAGACACACACACTCACACAAAAAGTGAATGTTACTTGTAGAGCACACACCACAGATACAGACGTGAGCACTTTTTGTCTTTCTCTATTTATTTACCATCCCCACGCGGGCACGTTACGTTTTTCTCGTCTCGGCTTACGAAATGTGAGATAGACTTGGAGGCAACTAGCACCCGAAGTGGCGTTATTTCACCATTATCAGCTCTGTTTTACATGCTTAAAAGTACAACTGAGGCACATCTACACGCTTCTGTGCATAGTGGCGAATGTGCATGTCAATTCTAGAGAAAAATCGTTCCTTTGAAAAATATCAGGCCTGACCGAAATAGGAATAAAATAATAATAATAAACCAACAACTGATTTAAAACTTTTGAGAACGTTTGCTCCAACGATATAGAAAAAAAAGGAAGGTACGTTTCCCGCCGATGAAATAATATTCAGGAAATAAATTCTATGTAAAAATATTATTAAAAAATCGAGCGTTAATAAGCTTGGCTTATTTTTGGTACAACCCCACAAACATGGGTTACCAAATGAGAATCGAACTCACTGTTCAGTAGTAATGATCTGCGCGACCAGTTTGCTAAAAATCACACCGCAACAAAAAAAATCAAGCGATTTTATTATTCAAACAAGGAAAACTGTCAACACGTGTGCTTACAGCCACAAATACACCCAATACAGCATTTTGGTTAAATTTCGCGTCTGTAATTGATAAAAACAGAAACGTAATAAAAAGAGCGGTTTAGAAGTAACAACTTCGTTCCCAAAATGGAGTTTAAATCTCGTCTGTTTGTGATCAGTGTGTTTGGTTTGATGATGATTCAGTTATCGCAGTCGAGAATCGAGCCTGTTTATCGAGTTGTGAATCCCCCGACTCAGAAAGTCTCCACTAACATCGGCAAGTCCCACGAGGACGATGCAGATCATTTTGACAGGATATCCAAATGGAAGACAACAGAAAAGCCAACCACCCCAAGACAAAGGGAATTGACAATACCGACTACACCTCCAGCCAAGGAAAAAACTTGTGAATTCAAGTTCAAAGTGGCTGTCGAAGATTCTGGATTCAATTGTAGAGATTTGGATCTCATCGCACAGGTAAGTACTGTATTTTGCAGCGTCGAACACACTATTTGTCTCGAAATTAGTATCGAAAATTTACCCTGCGTCCAACAGGTCTAAGGTGCTGTGGTGTAGCAAGGGTCATTCCGTGCCCGGGGGCAAAGACTACGACTGGGAGAAGTTGCGCTTATAGCAGAGGGCATACTTTTTGATTAACCGGCATTAGAGGCCCGAGAAAATTTTGCGCCCCTTTCAACCTCAGTCCGGTGGCGACTGTCCCTTCCTGCCACCCTCTTGTGCTACGCCTTTGGCCGAAGGTTATTATAATTTTATTTTATTTTTATTTTTTTCAAAATTTCGCATCCAAAGTTGGTGTGCCTCCACTCTGTTCGGTGGACATAGACGGTCGCCTAGGGCGCAAGGCCTAAGGAGTACACTCAAAACTGGAAAATAGTCGTAAGAATACAAATACTGATTTGTAAGGCAGAAAAGACGCCTTTTCCAATTTGGGAGATTGGTATCACATCATATTTATATCTCCTTAACATTCAATACATCGCGTGGTCATAAAATCTGCGATACCTATGCATTATTGTATTTAAGTAGTAACATTGGTATGGAGTACTGTATTCACCAATTAATGTGGATTCTATTGAAAGCAAATGTTCAGTCAGAGGAGTTGAAACCAAATAGATGAGAAAATCTCAATGTTGATAAGTTGAAGTTGGTAATCTACACTTATTTTTCGAGTTTCCATTGAGACAAACAGTTTTCTATCACTATCAACTAGCTGGGGGAGGAACAGGAAGTGGATTCATACCTTTCCGAAGGACATAAGTACCAAGTGACCATCAAACTACCTCGACCGGAGTTAGGACACTCGAACCCTTGACTGGAAATATGTGAATCGGAAGTACGCTATTGAGAGTGCAGCTTCAAAATACATTTTTCCAAGTGTTCAAAAAATCTGTTAATACTTGTATACTATTCATACATTCAATAACCACCAATTGGCAGATGTCTTCCTTCTGTCACGCAGAAAGAAGCAACTCACGTAGTAAAATAGAATATCATTCATGTTCTAATGACTTAATAAAAATCTTGAACGTAAAGAACTGGGGCATGCCCGTTCTAAAGGTGCATGTTTAGAAAGGGTCGAACTTTGTGGTGTGTGGAGCAGCCTGCTATAATGGGTCATAATATAATTTTCCGTCCGTCGTTCGAATGTATGACTTGAAAGTATTTCGGTCACTTCTCGAGTGTTATCAGTTTAGATATTTTATACCTAAATACGGATAAATGGATGTGAGAAAATATACTCTTATCTATTCAACAATCATGAAGAAATTATTTCTCATGCCTTTATCATCGATGGATAAATAAAAACAATTGAGTAGGCAGAAAATAAGAGAATATAATCCGTAAAATTAGGTTTGATAAAATAAAATAAAAACAAAAGAATTTGTTTATGATGTCATTAATAGCAACAATCTAAACAGAGTTTAAAAATATGCTGTTACATCATCTAATTATAATTTAATCTTGTTCGACAGAAAAAAATCAACAGGAAAAAAAACAAAAAAAACAAACGATTTTTTCTGTCTCTCTCTTTCTCTCCCTACCTCTATTTTCCTCCATACTGATCAAACATTTCAAATCTATGAATACATATGAATTTTTATGCCTTTTTTCGCCTAATTCTCTTTTCCGACGATATAGCTTTCATAACCTAAATTCTGTCTTCAAATTTTCGGTTTGATTCACGCCGACTGACAATCGTCGTCATATAGGCATTAACCCTCTTTAGTTCGGCAACTTTTTTTTAATTCGGCAATATCTTCAAAGAACCATGAAGAAAAATTAATTTCTAGAATTATAGTCAACTGCTACCGTGGTTCACTATTTCGGCGATAGCCACTGATTTACCCCTGTCAACGAAGTTGAAAAGAGGTAAATGTATTCGGTCACGTCTGTTCGTTCGTCTGTTCACACAGTATCTCCCAGATTACTGGATGTACTTCAACGAAATTTTGTGGAAGGACGGGCAATGGGATAAGAAAGTGATGGTGAAATTTTGGGCGGATCCAGGTATCTTTTCCTGATTAAGAGATTGGTCCATTTATTTTTCAATTGCGCCCCTGACGGACCACATGATATCGCCAAAAGTTCTCAATGAATTTAAATTAAATTTTGGAGAGAGGTGGACAATAAGCTATGGAAGAACTGATAAAATTACTGGAGTGGGTCCATGTACAATTACCTCCCATGAGTCGGAATAAAAAAACTGCTATTTTTTTTTGGTACTGTCCGCAAGATATCTCCAAAAGTTCTCAGATTTTGTGAGAATGTGGACAATAGACTACGGAAGAACTAACTTAAACTTTTGAGCAGACCCATGCACAATTACCTCCCTTACGTCGCAATTTGGTGAGAAAGACGTTATGAAATTTGAGGGCGGATCCAGGAATATTTTTTGGTTGAGATATTTTTTTTTTTTGATTACTTACATGTATAGGCACATGTCTGTCCATGTATTTATGAATGAATTTCAAGGAGATTCTGTGAAAGGGTGGACAGTAGACTACAGAAGAACTGAATAAATGCTGGAGTAGATCCATGCACAATTATCTCCTCTACCTCGTAATTATATGTTCAAACCACATATCGCCCAAATTTTCGTCCACACGATATCTCCAAAAGTTCTCTTTGAAAGTCAATGATATTTTGCGGAAGGATGGACAATAGGCTACTGAAGAACTGATTAAATTTTTAGGCGGATCTATACACATCTACTTCCCCTGATAATGCGCTCTCTGAGTGCTTTTTAATTTTAGAAAATATTCACTTGTGACAGTCTGTCCATCCAGCGGTTGGCAAATATCTGCGAAAGTTCTTGAATTTCAATGACATTTTATGGGAGGTTGGGCGATGGGCTACATAAGAATTGATTAAATGTTTGGGTGGATCCAGAAATTTGTTTTCAATTGAGAGATATTTTTTCTTATCATTCTATATAAAACAAGGTTCAAACTAAGTTAAATAAATGCCTCAGTTTTGTTTTTTTGATACTCTATTTTTTTACCGTTTTTAATTAGTGTACGCCATTGGCAGATATACGTTTTTCAAGCGCTTTTAGTTCTTAGAGAGGAATAAAACGTGCTGAGCACACCAATAATGTTTACACTTGAATAGAAAATAACATGAATATCAAGCCAGAATGTTACATAATTGATGTACTTCTAAATCGAAACATTATATTTTAGTACATTCAGAAAAGTGTTGCCTTTTAATCATTAACCTCAATGATTAAGTATCAATTTCCTTCATATAAATATCGTTGCGGGTATGTCGAAACCATTTAGAAACAATTGCTTCGATTATTTCAGTTTTGTTTTCACTTTCAAATTAATTAAGGCAATTAAAAAAAAAACGGAGCTGAAGGGTCCTTTTAAGTTCTATAACCACATAGCTTGAAGTGTTCCTATATTCATATCAATATCATCTATGTATACGGTGAAATTCGAAGATATGCATATAGAGATATACATAAAGCATGCAAGTATCTCCCCGTCTGTTTTTCTTCCTCTCGACACACACACACACACATATATATATATATATTGAATCAAGAAATGGATATATGACCCGACAGAATGATTATAAATTGTGTTACATCATATTAAAACTCCTATTCGAAATGATCTCCCGTTATTGTTCGTTGAATATATCATTTGGCTTAGACAACGATATCGGTCGCAGGTTGGATTCCTGTAGCAGACCCGCTTTCTTTAACTGTTCATTCTATTTACGTTGTCTTGGCTGAATGATACATTCACTGCGTAATAACAGGAGATTATTTCAAGTAAGAGTTTCATTATGATATTATGCAATATATGTATATATATATATATATGACAGAGAGAGATAGACAGAGGTAGAGAGAGAGAGATCAGGCTGCCACAAGTTTTTAATAGTTGGACACCTAATAAAGCTCAAAATCATATAAGTAGCAATTACTTTTGAAACCTGTTGGCTGGCCAAACCTCTACGATAGGCAAATTATGTGTGTTTACGCCTACGATTCTGTACAGTGACCTGCATCGGGTATTGTTGGGACACCATCAACTCTCCTCCCTGATATACGAGTATATTCATATGATTGTATTTTCGCAGGTTTCTAAACTGAAGCGGACCTTTATGCGCTCGCAAAGAACAATTGCCGAGAACCAGCGCAATATACATCTGCTCCAGAATGAACTGATCAAATTATCGAGTTCATTATCTTTGCGGGTACAGCAGGCGTACCGTCTTCCAAAGGAAATACAACCAGATCAGAGTTTTGAAAACATCACTAAAGATCTTCCGAGGGGCATGCAGCTGAGTAAGTTTCCGAACTGAAAAAATATTTATCTGCCTTAGTTTCTTATCTATCTCTTTTTGCCTTCCTTTTCACAGACACACGCACACAAAAGTAAGTATGTGTGTGTGTGCGTGCAAAATCACGTTAAAAAAAATTAAAAACTAGATATTCGGTTGGAAACTTTTGCTCATCCTAATAATATCTTCCCTCGGCAAAATTTAGTTGCACCCCTACTTATTCTTGGTGACAAATCTTGACAACTATGTGACCAACTTCGTTTCGTATCCGTCGGAAAAAAATGTTCTCGAATGACGTCCAGACGATACATGAAGGAGCTCTACTTTTCATTCCACATCAATCAGCATTCCCCAAACAGACAGAACGCTTGATTTCTTCGTAATGTTATTTTGAATATTTTATGTGAAAAGGATGGCTGGTCGGCCGTTGTCGGAGGTGACCCGAAGGTTCCTCATTGATTTCGATAGGAATTTTATCGGATATGGATGGGCATGACTCCAAAAACCGGTCCGACAACTTACCCACAATCTCACTCTTCAGCAGAGAGGCATTGAGTACAATGTGTAAAGTGTTTGGTATGCCTTGACCGGGAATCAATTCTCGGTCGCTTACGGCACTTGTTATGTCAATACGGTCACTCAAATGACCAAGCTTGACGTTGCTCAACTTGAGCGATCTTACAAGAACCAGCGCGTCCAATTTCCTTTCTTTCTGTGAAACAATAAGACTATTTCCAGCTAATATACGGAGTTTCTCGAAGAACTGGAGAAGAGTGGTTGCGTCCCTATGCTCCACGAGGAGTCTATAGGAATAAACAAAAAACAATATGCTCATTAGAAATATCTAATATAATGGATTGATTTCCTCTAGAAGAATGAAACAATTTCAAGTCTTATTTACATCTTATGATCTACTGCGCTCACCACGATAATAATGATCCGATTTCTGTTTGAGTGTATTTTTTTCTAAAATCAAAATGGTTGATAATTCTTTTTTACAGATGGCGTCCGCTTGACGTATGGCACGCACGGAAATGTGGAAGTAATGGTCAACGGAGAATGGGGTAGTGTGTGTGATGACAATTTTTCGTTGCTTGAAGCCAATGTCATCTGCCGAGAATTGGGCTTCACTGAAGCGAAACGGGCCACGAAACGTTCGCATTTCGGCCGGGGAAAGGGACCGGTCTGGTTCAATGACCTTCACTGTACCGGAAACGAAAACAGTTTGTTCATGTGTCAAAGGGCACATCGCATAACGACCAATTGTGACCACGCAGAAGATGCTGGAGTCGTTTGTTCAGGTGAGTTTGAGTATTATCGTATAGAATCAATAAGTAGAATTAGATCACAAAGTAATCTAAATCTTTCATTCTTATCAAATTCCAGTCCAAGTCTGGAATTATCTGTTTTTCTACCGTAAGAACCACCCTTACCGAATTTAGAGGTGTAAACTTTTCAATCTCTGTCCCATCAAGTTTGAGATTATTTTATCAGAATGAGTTACATATGCTTGAGATTTCTTTTACATCTAAACTCGGAAGAAGTTTTTTGATCTAATTTCAATATCTTATATGGTGCATTACCTGTTGCTTTACTGACGGTTATCATAAGTGTACAACAACAGGCTCGGCTGATTAAAATTATATATCCAACAGAAAAGTTGCAGTGATCATCTTCAATCAGAATAGGAGGAGGATGAATGGAATTCGACCCTGCAGCAGCCACACTTGCTTTCCTGCATATATTGCTAATAATGGCTAGGCCTCACGGGCGAGGATTTTGGAGAGGATTCCATGGGGGAAGCACAGATAACTGTAGGAAAAACCAAGCTTACGGTACTTCTGTCCTGATTACGCAGTTGGATACAGCGATTAGGGTAGCCTGAAAGATCTTATGGCGTCCCATCTGTCTGTCTTCATCCTCCATTTTGCAACTGCGGTAGTTAATTCCAAAGAAGACGAGGGTATTCCTCTAAAAAGTCCCCCATCTCTTTTAGTTACATTGTTCGGGGGACAGTTCATCGAACAGTAACAGCACAATTGTATTTTTGCAGCATAGCTTCGGTGCCGGCACTCTTGGGGGCTTTATTATTGGAAATGAAGTCAGTCTGGCGCACTTTGATAATGGTGCAAAGACAGTGCTGGAGAGAGTGTTGTACTTCAAAATGTTCAACTTTATCATATACGGAAACAAAGTATGAAATAATTGAAGTCGTTCAGTACAGTTTTAGTGTTTAGAATTTATGACTGAAAGTAGTTGTTGGCACAGGTGAGGCTGCGATTTGGAATTTTGGCCTGACAACACAACTGGAAAGTTAACGACATACTTCTTACTAAATACTCACTAAGCACGAAGTCTGTCATACCGACGGAATATAAATACAAGCAACTGTAGTCCAGCTCTGCGATACAAGTATCTCTTCTCCCCAGCCATTCCTGGCTCCACCCACGCCCTCTATCCACCGCTGTTCCGCGAAAAAATTCTTTATGGCAAGTTAAAAAAAAAAACCAAAAACCAACTATTGATTAATCATCATAAGTTAGGCTTTATGAATTGGAAAAAGAAAAAAAATCAATCAAAACTATTTGAAAAAAATATTCAATATTTCGATTAATTTGATATTTTTGAAAATTATTATTCCCCCTCTATCCAGTGTCGACTGAGATTTTACTAATATCTGATTTTGGTCACGGGTCTGTCCTAGAGCACCTGTCTCTCAGAACGAACTGAACAACGGTGTTCTTTGAAGTATAATATTATCTTAGTTTGGTACAATACATTACTGTCTGATACTAAATATCGATAGTTCAAATTATAAATGAGTACATTACATTACTCAAATACCGATAAAATTGTTGCAATTTTCTTATTTTGACCATTTTTATTGTATAAGTTATCGCAATCTTTGAATTTGGAAAATCCTTTCTTCGACACATGACAAGCGCCCCCTTAGCACTTAGCGTCCTGGGTGACTGCCCGTGTTCCTGGTACCTAAAGCCAGTTCTGATTTTAGTTCAATTAAAAGTAAAAAAAAAAGAACAAACTTTGATGCTGAAATGTTGAAAAACTACCAGTGAAGGTAATAGGAGCTATTGAGGTTACCAGTAACAGAATTGAAGCGGCACTTCGTGAGTAACGGTTTTAATGGCTATGTTCCCGGGTTGAACAGAGACTGGCAGTATGTTAGATATACTCAATAATACATCGGTTTAAGTAATAAATGGTTGTTCAGATATTGACGCGTGTGAGGGAGTCAGTGAAGGATAATGCATTCCGTTGCATTGTATACACACCACGGGTGGGTGGACGAAAACGCAAGATTCATGTCGGAATTCAAAATCGAACCTTTATTTTTCTTCGTCGACCGACCAGAAATACATCGATAGTCTCCGTTTGAAGACCAAACAAAATCCTCACTCAGAGAGAGAAAGAGAAAGAGGGTTAATGTTTTTCTACTGCCAGCGGCCCGTAGACCAGTTACTCGAGTACTCTCTGTCTGCCTGGTGACCAACCTTTGGTCTCCTTTTTAAAGGCAAGGGTCTCTCTTCTTTTGCTATCTATTTTACTGTATTAACCCACCCTCTTCTTTAACCAGACACCGGAACTGAATCACCATTTACCCTTTTCTCTCCTATTTTCCTCCTGCTCGCTTTCGTTTCTCACGCAACCAAACTTACTATCTTTCTTACTTCCGCCGTTAGAATCCTTATACACTGTCCCTCTTTTATCAACCCCTTTTCGCTTTCTTTCCCCTTTTTAATCAAGTGGATATGATTGGCTATCTATCTGCGGGGGGTTCCAAGCGACCACGCGTTATCTTGTCAATAAATCCATTTCTATAGTCCTTTTGGCGTCTAAAAGGGTTACTTGGTAACTCATCTTACCAAGAATGTGAATACCAACGCAGAAAGTATCTTCAACTAAAAAAAAAATGCTATTTAAAATAAAATCGAATATTCAATTAAAAAGTCCCCATCAGCTTTCATATTGTAACATCAGTTTTACTTCTTAATATTACAGAATTCATACACAACGAGGTCTTTTAGTAACACATTAGGAGAATGAGGGGATTTTTTTTTACTGTTATCATCGTGCAGATAATCTGATTCTGCTCAGGGTGCCATGAAAGGCTTTGACCGGCCCTGTTATAGTGGCTGTTTCTAAGGTTCTGGTTACTTTTCAGTTAATAGTAATCCTTGGTCTAACATATGTAAAATGTGATAGTCTAACACACCATACGAAGGCTCCAACGATACAACGCATTTAGGAGATAATAATGCAATAATGAAGTTAAAAGCCATTGATTACTTCTTTATCAGACTATTATGCACCATGAATTAGTTTAGGTACGACGGAAACAGAAAATTAAACGTGCCAATCTATCAACGAAATTTTTTTTGAGGCGGATCCAGGGACTCTCGACATTCTGGGCGTCTGATAGAGAACAACATCATTGTGTTAATATCTGATCATTACGTTGTATAGTTATACATTTGGATCCTTTGTATGAGGTGTTTTAGTGCCATATGTTACATCTGTAAGACCAAAGATTACCATTACCTCCAGTTTACGACTCGAAGAGTAACATCAACCTTTCTTATGGCTTTTTGGAAGATGTAAAATATAACTTGTACCTAGGATTCGATTTGATTAAGTTTCGTTTATAAGCGCTCTGGTATCTGTGTTCCTATAGCCGCCATGTTTGTGAGTGTGACGTCATGTGGTCCCTGGAATCTTGGAGCAACATTTCATTCACTATTACTAAGAGTGACGTTTTATAACTCTCTTCGAAGCTCGTCCTTGAAAAATTAACATATAACATCATGCAGTTGGAAAATGACTAGTCACGTTTGTCACAAGAGAGACATGGGTTCGAGCGCAAGAACCACTATCTGGCGTTTTTATAATTATTTTCATGTTATATTTTTCAGCCACCACTATAATACAACATATCAACCCATTCAATATTATCACGTTCACAAAAGCTTGTTATCGTTATTCATTCACTAAGCTTATCTAGGTACGGTACAAGGCCCAGTAGCTTCATTCGAGTTAGTGTCACCCCTATGAACCTCTACCCATATTAGATCATACGAAATCGTCAGTAATGGTTTTTTTTTGTGCTGATGTTACTCCTAAATCATAATTCACGTTTAATAATGATTGCAATGGCTATTATAGTGACACTAACAACTAACAAAATTAAAATTACTTTTGAATTACAATTTGGGGAGAACCCGTTTCAAAGATGCATGTTTGGAAAGGACCGGACATTATGGTGTATGGAGCGGCCTGACATACTTGTAGAGCAAAATAATTTTCAGTCCATCATACGAAACTACAGCTTCGAAGTGTGTTTCTGCTACTTCTCTTCACTGTTGCCTATTTAGATATTTTACATCTACCTTTGGATAATTCCAAAGAGTGGAAATCAAGGGAGATAATTGGAGATTCTACGGAGAAAGATCTATAATCTTCAATTTTCTATTCATTTTTATTAGATTTCTATAGAACTACTGATCCAAAAAAACTTCAATTTGACACTGCACTATC
Source organism: Thysanoteuthis rhombus (assembly GCA_963457665.1). Lineage (NCBI taxonomy): Eukaryota > Metazoa > Mollusca > Cephalopoda > Oegopsida > Thysanoteuthidae > Thysanoteuthis > Thysanoteuthis major. Next base: position 32,574,811 of record OY735211.1, on the reverse strand, counting down.
TTGTGCACAGACTAATACATCTGGCGAATATCGTGCATGCGTCAATCGTCTATCTGCTGTCATTTTTCCAGCAGAGGGATATATTTTGGGGAGAGGGGGAGACAAACGGGTATATTCGGAATATATATTAGTGGCAACCTACTATATTATAATAAGAGCATTCCATCTGCAGATAAGTTGCAGCATTTGCCGACATTCGTTGCGTAAGCAAATACGACCCACTCAATGATCAAGTTGTCAGGTGGTGCATTTGACCGTTGACGGAGACGCGTGACCTGACCCCGGGGCGACACGATGAAGTGTTGCATTACCACTTCATCGCGTCACCCCAGGATCAGGGTTACATAACCACTTGCATTTTGTGCATGTGGCTTTGCTTGGTTGAACGACTTGTAGCGTTTCCACCTACAAGTGAGCATGAGCATCCTCAACACGAATAGTTCAAACCAAGTCGTTGTGAAGAGATCGGCAGCTGGGAAAGAAGTTCTGAAAGGACAGTAGCACCGCGGAAGGAAGAACTGTTTTCATTTTGCACATGAAAAAACGAAATCTGTTCATAAAACAAAGCGCATTTCATTACCCCCTTCTCAAGATGCACGGGTGCTCCCATAACTTCAGAAAGGGACAATCAAAGAGCTTGAAGCAGAAATTCAACTTGGTTCCATTCTGCATATGAACAAACATAGCAGTAATCTCCTCCACACAAAAACGTGTCCGACCGAAAAAGACTAACTTGCCCCTTGATCATTCTATTTGGCATCTATTAAACTATTTATCTACATATCAGATAACAACGTGAACGAACACACGCTTATACATTCAACACACACAAACGTCCTGGCACGCGTTGAGCGCATTGACAAACATGTCAACCGGCTCGCACACACACACACACATATATATACAAACACACCACCCCAACATGAAGTGGCTCGATTGAATTTAATGCCTTTTGCCAAATGTCTTCAAGATACCTCACCCGGAAATCTTTCGAGGGGGGCATGGATATTGACTAAGTCGCGTCAATAAGTCTAGAAAACACAGCCGATATCTCACAAAAGGTCAATCAATTAACCCTCCTAGGTCAAACACTCAGCTTGGTTCCTCACTCCCGACAGGGAAAACATCGTGCACACACGTAAATACATTAGCATACGTTCACAGAAACTTTTCGATGTCTTCCTTCATACATGCGTTTACGTACTAACGTGACGACCTATACACACACATAATTACATTGTGGAAACGTGAAAAAAAATACGCTTATACATTTTGAAATGTCATATTATCTCTGCTCCTACCGCAGGCCCAAGATATTAGTGGTCATGTGTTATACATCTCGCCTATATTCTAACAGAAGTTGAGTGTACTGCGCCGTTATCTTTTATTGACTATGAGGTTCCAACTTTCAAATCCCCTCACCCGCGGCAAAAAAGTCCCGTTTAACCCTCAGAAAACGTTCATGATCACACGTATAGCTTCAATATAATTACATTTATATAATTTCACGCGGTTAAAAAGAAAATTCAGTCAGAAATCAACAGAATTCAAAGTAAGAACGTTTAAAGAAAAACACTATAATTATGTTGATTTAAACGTCAAGTATTAACATTAAAATAATTGTACGTGTTATTTATCAATTTAACAGAATAATAAGTGATCGATATGATTTTAATTATAAAGACTGTATAAACTAACAACAAAATAAAGACAGTTAAACATGGACTCCCACGAGGATCTATATTGGGACCTTTTCTTTTTCTAATATAGGTAAACAACCTTCAAGTTGCAATTAACAAAAACTCTGCTATATACCATTTCGCTAATGACACCAGTTTTCTATTGATTGAAAAAAAATGTGGTCTTTTATATCTCAGTAAATGGTTATTTATCAATAAAATATCCCTAAATAAAGAAAAAACAGGACTAAACTTCTTCAGAAATCTGTCAAAAAAATACCTGAAAATATTAACATGGAAATTAATGGCCAAAGAATTCCCTTCTTCCAATATGAGATATCTCGATGTATATCTAGACGAATATTTCACTCCGCAAACAGGGAAAAAGCCCTCTAAGCACTGAAAAGTCATTTATCCACGTCACATATTCTTGCAGAAAATATGCAAGAAATTCAACTCAACAAAGCTATACTAGCTTTAAATAATTTCATAAGTTTTTTTTCAAAAATAGATTTTATAAATTTAAGTATAAATAGTTTCAAAAGAAAAAAAAAACTTTCTAAATACTGTAATAAGTAAATTTTCAAATTGTAAAAAAACTACCTTATGAGTTTAGGTCTGTTCTAGAAAATATAGTAATTTAAATGTAAATATAAGAAAAAATAAAAAAGAGATTGTAGGATTATTAATATTATGACTATTCATTTTCTATTTTCATGTATTCATTCATTTTTTTTTATCAATAAAATATTTATAAAAGTGAATGAAAAATCATACTCTATACGAAAAAATAAGTGGATACTGCTTGTTAGGCTTTGTACCCACCCTCCCCACCAAACGTTGTATTAATCAAAAAGATTTTATAATTAATTTGTTACTGTTTACTTGGTGAAAAAAAAATCAGCAAAGATACCAATAATGGCATTTTATTTCCTTATTAACAGGCGTCCCTCTTCGTTTGACCAACGGTCACTATGGTCGTGTGGAGGTACACATGAACGGCCAATGGGGCACGGTTTGCAATCAAGGATTCAGCACTGAGGATGCTGAGGTTGTGTGTCGGCAGATGGGCTTCATGAATGTCCAGCGAGTGATGGAACCAACCCTTTTTGCCGTAGGAAGTGGTCCTATCTGGATGACCGACGTCAGCTGTACCGGAATTGAAGCAAACTTCTTCGATTGCTACTGGCAAACACCGCAGGATAATGACATATGTGATCACACCAACGATGCTGCCATCGAATGTGGTTCGAACTATTGTGAAAATTGTTAAGATAACATCTAGTAACATGGGAGTCCGCTCTTAGGTGGGGTCAAACAAGACATTTGTCTCTCCTGCCCCCTGGAAACGGTTTAGGTGCTGCTCTGGAGGCACTGAACGATGATTGCTAAGGACAAGTCACAGCTTGGACTCTCTGTAGTCATTATTCAACAAATGACACTTTTTTTGCCCCTGCCCCACCTCCTTTAAAAAAGTGGCAGCGGACCCCAATGACCTAGTAATAAAATTGTCTCTCCTCTTCCATTAAACTTTTGACTGAGAGGGGGTACATTTTGAACCACATTTTTTGTTATTTTCTTCAACGTTACGTGATTTTAATCAAGCAGACGCATTAAAAATGTAGGCTTTTGACAAAGTGTTCTTGTTTTTATTCTATTCCTTTCATGAAACAATGTCTCCGCGTAGGTAATACAACCAGAAAACAAAATAACCACATAAAGAGACCAAAGAAATATCATTGCATGCCAGGAAATATCTTATGAAATCTTCAGGCGAAAAAATGATTATTGATTTAAAAGAAAAATAAGGCGTGAAAGTTATTGATGTTTTTACAAGTCAATGGCCAAATTAATAGAACATTTTTGAGAAGATTTCGACATGTTTTATTTAGTTCGATGAATCAGAAAAAAAAGAATATATAAAACGAAACTCACGGCTTAGGAGGTCTAGGGTTCGTTTTTTTTTTTTGAGTGCTTCTTCATTCGCACGTATGATGAAAATCGTAATCCAGCTCGGGTCGGTTGTTGACTAACACATCCATGTTTTTCATTTTTTTTTTAAATTAAGAAATAATCTTACCTCTCAATCCCCAATCCTTCCAAACATCACCTGGCGCACATTGATATCTTTTTCGTTAATGACTTGAACTAGTTGATCCTCAAAATCTGATGATTTTTTTTCTTGGAAAAGAAACGGTTGAATTCTTTTTTTGTGAAATAGTTCGGAGATATTTTTATCAGCAAAATTATTATTTTCAAGTGGAAGAATTCATTGTTACGGACAGGAAAACAGAAAAAGACACGATTAATTATGTGTAACGATTCGCATTTCTTACACAGAGAAATTGTCTCATTTTCACCCGTTATTCATAAATGAAAATATCAATATTTCAAGAGGACACTTAATCCATTCTCTTAAGTATTATCCAATGTAATGACATTTCTCGAATTGTTCCTTCGTTGTTAAAGATTGCTCTATTGGATATTCATAGCATGCATAGATTTCGGTTCTGCTTCTATGCATTGTATTGTCTACTCTGAACTTCTCTCAAAGCGGAACCGATAACAGTAAACTCTCGTTGTAACGGCACTCGTTCTAACGGTGCTTTTGTTTTTATATTCTTGCTAGACTATAGTTTGTAGCAACAGTACGTGATTCTAAAAATAGAATGCCAATAAAGTAACATGGGGCTTGAGACTATGAATAAAAATAAAGTCATTTTTGTCTGTAATTTTTGGTTTCTCATTATTAATACACTTTGTATAAACTTTCTCCAGTTATTATGGCAAATTCATATAACGTTATAAAAATACTCTTAAAATCCTAGGGCACCGTAATTACGGAAGTCTACTATATATATGATCAAGATTTTTATTTGGAGTAAGCAACGGAGACATCAGAGAAACTGTTAGAAAACTCAAATGGCAAAGGGCTGGACATGTTCCAACAACCGATGGACATCACATCTCACAATGCAGATCCCCAGAGATCAGGTGCGAGGTTGTGGACAACAAGAAGTAAGATGGTATAACGAGCTAGAAAAATTGAGGAAGTATTGGCTCGGTGACGCCCATGATAGAGAGGTCTGGCAAATCTTGGTGGAGGTTCATGTCCAACGACGGACACTAACAGACTGATGATAATTATATGGAATTTGGTCAACTTCTTCAACTCGACCCATTACAAAAATCAGTAATTTTGAGGGTCGTACTATTTACATACGCTACTTTCAAGGGAAGCAACCATTTGATGTAATGAACTAATTATAACAATTTTTGCTTAAAAAGTTCCAAATTATTAGTGAAATTAACGACTCTTACGAATTAATCCAGAGAGAAAATTTTAAAACTACTGGAAAAATTGAAGACTCTTGGTAATCTTTTTTTCCATATTCAACATTTAAAATAAAAATAGGATCGTAAATTTCTCTATTATACCTTTTTACGGTTAGCTCCATTTCACTTGTTGCTGGCTCATCTAATTAATTGACAAAAATGCCAGCAATACCTGAGGTCAGTACTCAAGGTCAGGTAAAGAGACAGAATCTTGAATGGCGATTTTTCTAGACAGGTAGGCCCTTCCCACATTTGTTCCAATTTGACCTTGCACCATACTAAAAAAAAAGCTTAGTAAGTATTAAACATGATTCAAAACTATTCCACATTTGGCTATAATTAAAGTGACCGATTCCACCATAAACTGAGGGCTTAAATTCCATGGCCCACCAAGTGAGGACGACGGCAGTGACGTCCTGAAATTATTGATTTTCTGTCGTTTTCTTACCTGGGTAGAGGACCAAGTCATCTGTAGGGGCCTGCTACCCCTTCAATAGATTATTCTGACACTGTAGCTGACCTGGGTAAATGCTCAGGTCCTGGTCCCTCTGAGTATGATTTAAAAATTTTTTCTACTTTCAAGTTTTAACAGTATAAGTTCATACAAACCTTTTTTTTCATGCATCCTACCTCTTTCTTTCACATTGCACACTTTATTCATACAATAGTAATAAGATAATGACAACAATATAGGGACGCTTGGCATATTAGTAGGAACTTGGAATAGTTGTGATCATTGATAATAAAAATAATGAATATGTTACGAATAGATAGTGTTAATAAGAATAATTAATGATAAAAGATATGGCTTATCTTCATTACTTGGCAGTCTTGAAAAAATATCAACTTGTCGCATAGTTCTGACAGTCAAATTATATGTATTTCATTTTTTTCTTTGCCAATGAATGGGTCTGGCATACGAAGAAGCTTGTTTTTTTCTTAAAAACACTGGCCTGAGGTCTATTCCAGCCATGATAATTCAATTGTTAATGCAATTTGGCAATGAAAATAAACTGATTGATATATATATATATACATATATATATATATATATATATATATATATATATATATATATATATATATATATATATATGTGTGTGTGTGTGTGTTTGTATTCTGGATGTAAAGTGATCCGACAGAATATTGATGAAAATGACAACTGGAAGGTGAAAAGAAAAGACATAGGCGTTAGATCTCAATTTTTTTAATCATTATTCCGAGGGCGTAGTTTGATGCATTTTGATGGGGGCCAGCCATCTTTTTCAGAGAAAAATATGTCGTTTACATTTTGATGCTGAAGAGGAGAATGTGAATATTTCTATAATCGGTCGTTTGGAAGGAGCAGGTGGGAAGCTGCAAATATTTTTTTCTGAAAAAGATGGCTGCACCCTCACAAAATGTATCGAACGACACCCATGGAATAATAATAAAAAAAATTTGAGACGTAACACCGATCACATGAGTTTTTCTCTTCATTCCAATTGTCATTTTCGTATATATATATATATATATATATATATATATATATATATATATATATATATATATGCAGTTATATTGTAGAGCAAGATTTTTTTTTGTGCATTTCAAAGTTTCACTTAAGTAATTTACAGAGATCACAATTTAGCACGGAGATGTTGACAACATATTCTTTGATATTAAACTGCTCCCCTCATTCCTTTTATCTTTAAAAAGACAAGAACCTACTTAGAATAGGAGCTGACTCACATGAATGAATTTTGCCCTGCAATAATAAATGTATGTGTGTATGTATGCGTGAATGCAAGGAGTGAAAAAAATAAATGAAACACAGCACTTTCAAGCTCACTTGTTATATAAATGATCCTTTGATAACAGTGATAGGCAGGAAAGTATACTGTAGTAATCATGCATCACTTGGAGATTTTTTTTTCCTTCAATGGAGCTTTTATCCTGATGTCACTGACATGTTGAAACAAAACAGAGAGACAAAATCTAAAGTCAATGAGATTTATTTTTGTGACTAAAAACTGAAATGTACAGCAAATAATTAATCTTTGAAAAAGGATTAACGTAGCCATTTGAAGTATTCAATTATGTACAGCAACAGGGAGATTATCTTCAAGGTTGGAAAAAGAACATGGAGAATGTCTCTCTCTCTCTGGGAGAGAAAATAAATCTTCAGTATTTCAGGTTTTTAAAAATAAAAGTGTTGATCTTCAACTTATTAAAAATATTTATTCTATTGAGAGTTTAAGGCACTTGTCTATGGCATTATCCAAGTATTGGAGAGTGAGTAAGAGAAAAGAAGAAAGATCAGTGCAAAAGATTGAGATTTATTTGCCCACAGTGTCTGTTTAACTTGGAAGTCTACACGCGCACACATGGGCAAGGCTGAAAAACTGCCCAGCCCCCTGCGAACATTGTCACGAATGCATCAGGTCAAGACCAAATCTCCCCTTTTGGCACAATGAGAGATGCTTACCACGGGACAACTGACCACCCGAGATAGGACAACTGGACAACATCAGGAGATATACTAGAGTTAGCTTAGTTTGTATATAAGTGATAATTTGGGAGCAATTAATTTGCTAGAGTAATTTTGTAACCACTGCTTTACAGCTGAATGCCCATCAGAATGAGAAGGGTTCACAAGAGATTGTGATCAGTAAGTAAGCAGTGGTTGAAGTAAAGAAGAAACAAGCCTGAGAGTAAGACCATAGATGTGAAAGTTCACTCCTTTGCACGAAAAAGGAGCTAGATCAGCTAATTTTTTTCCGGCATGTCAGCCTGCCAGAGACTGCAATCGGTACAAGAAATGCTTGCACATCAATAAATATATTTAGAGGAAAACCGGAATCACTGAAAAAATAAATCTACCCGGATAATGAACAATATCATTTCTCCTGTTTCTATCTGCAATAGTGGACTTTTCCACTTAAAAGTAACAATTTTGCTGATGAAAATATTTCCTCTTTCCTCTATGAACTCTTTTACTGAAATGTATTCAGTAGTTTCTTTTCAGAGAAAGTCATCTCATAGAAATTCAAATATATACATGAATGTAAATAAACTAAACTTTGCTTCAGAAGTTTCCTAAAACGATGAATTTAGCTTCGAAGTTTTTTGATTAACTAATTCTCTTGCAGGATATTAAAGCAAAACCCAAGACACAAGTGGAAGTGCAAAGGTCAATCAGTTCAATTCCAAGATTATAAAATAAAATTCAAAAAAGGCCCAGAACAGGGCATTAAATTTTTTTGTGATGGTACTTTACTAATTAAAGCCATCTTTGATAACCATGAATTTATATTGACCCATGAACTGCAGCAGGTAATGAAGAGCAAATTATCCATTGTAAGATGAAAATTCTTGTCTGCTGCAGACAGTAAAAAGTAGATATAATTTTTTTAATTAGTTTTTCATGGTCAAATTCCCTGTACTTTTAAGTAGCACCTTTTATTTAATAAATGGATTCCCTAGTGAAAAATAGTTTCCATAGAAATTTTGATACAAAAAAAAAAAAAAAAAAAAAGGTACAAAAATTAGACAATAGTTCAACATTCTTAAGTCATATAATATCCCAAGAAATAAGTAACTTCAACAAATTATAGCCGTAGTTTCAATTTTAATTTCAACAAATCGTCAAGTGTCACTTATATCATTAGAAATTCTGATTTTTTTAAACAAATGCAATTCATACTAAAATGCAGGTCTGGCTTGAGGAGCTGGAAACATAGGTATTTACTCAGTGCATCAAGTGCATGAGAGAGTTGGGCTTTTCCATTTCAAGTAGAAAAACTAATTAAACAGAATAATAGTCAAAATAAGACAATTTCCTGATGTGAAGTCAGATTCTTAAGGAATATCTGGCAGTCAAATGCTTTCTGTTGTGTTCAATCTCAGAGAAACAATTAATAAAAAGAAATTCTCATGACCAATGACAAGCTCACTCAGATGCCAAGTTCAGCTTGCCCAAGATGCCAGGAGGCCTAGGACTGGCCCTGCTTAAATGAAAATGTAATCCTAAGATTGTATTGCAAAAGAGTCGTTTTTACAATATTTCAAAACTTCTTAACATTGAAGACAATAATCATAAAGTAACCAGAATAAAATCCATGTTAACATTGTTTAATATTGACAGTAAACAGTTTTTAAAAAAAAGTAATGCTGTGTTAATGTTCGAAGGCCATCAGAATATAGCCAGTTTTTGAAATTGTTTTTATATCACCACATTGAGACAAAATGTATACAAGATTATAACTACATTATAATATGCCAAATGAAATTGGACTTTGTTGTAAAAAAAAGAAAGCTAGAAAATGTAGAATTTAATTCTGACCAAGAGCAAGATATATGCCTTGCAAAAGGAAAACAACAATTATAGATGAAACCCTTGAAAAAAATAGTTAGTTCTGGAATATGAGACAGAGGATGTCCTATTTGAAATATTGTGAAAATAATAAAAAAAATGATCAATATTTGTAATACAATAATACACATATATAAAATATAATGTGTGTACAGACAGACACACACACATATATATATATATATATATATATATATGTGTGTGTGTATAGCACTATTCAATAAAGACACAGATACCTACACACTCATCCTAGGTAGGAGTGCCAGGTGGTGACACTTTGAACCTAGGCAGAGTGTACAGATGCGCAGAGTGCTCAGATAAGGCAGAAGTGCTGATCAATGTTAGTGAGCCTGTCATTTTTGACAGGCACTATGCTCGTACAAGCATAAATGTCTATTTCAGCGTTCACCCTCCTCTATTTGTATTATTCATACATTCATAAATAATACTGCCATTTTTTTTTTTACAGGTACTATGCTAGTAATGATATAAATAAATGAGCTAATAAACTGTCACAGTCTTTGATGAGCGAATCTCTTTTCAACTCTGACAAACAAAAATGATATCCAACACATTTTTTTGTATCTTTTCAAAAGACATTGTATAGATTTGGAGGTAACACACACACATTGAGTGAAGACAACAGGTGAATTATTCAACCACAGAAGTTGATGGGCAACAAGAATGGATTATTATGCAAAGTAGAAAAATATTTTTTTAAACTTGATATTTAGTTCTTAAATTCTCCGTGTGACAAAGGACAGTAATACCCTGTTTAGCACCGATTTGCTATAGCGCTCTTTTTCAAATATTTATCATAATAAATTTGATAATGTTAAATTTCCGGAATAAATAATGAATGATAAAAGACAGCACCATGGACAGTCTCCAGAATAACTGAAACTGTGTACTTTGTTTAATGTTAACATATATACATATGTAGTGATTTATCATTTAGTGATATACATTGGCACCTAATGATATTTCACTAGTTCTGGAAATTAGCTACCAGATGAGATACACAGCATTAATTCATTCCATCTTGTTGTGGCTCAACAAGGATGTTGAATATCTTAAAATAATGAGAATACAGCAGAAAGGCAAAGATGTGCTTTGAACATGCTATATCATGCATTATAATGAACGTGTACTTTGCTGTTTCATTCACTGCTGCATTTTAGGAACATATCCAGAGCACTAAATGAGGTATTACTGTAATTTGGTACTGTACAGTTATCATGCAGACCAATGACCAACCAAAATTACTGGACTGTAATAATGTCTTCAATATACACAACCTTTGACATTTAAATGTATTTAAAAAATCTTCACAGTTGAAAAGGTTTAGCATGTAAAATGGTGGAAGCACTTCTTCTGGGTAAAAGAGTTTCTTTTTTTAATTTAGTACCAAAAAATCATATATGCTGGTTCAGTGGAAGAGGCAGACAAGCAAGAAAGAATTGACTAAGAAGAATAACCAATATGAGATAGTCCCGCCCCCTTGCATGGACAATGGAATGAGAACACCTACCCCCATGGATTGAATAAAGGTTTCAGTTCAAAATTCCCTGGTTACTGAATATGAGACACCTGAAGAAGGCTGGACGTTACAGTGGCCAAAATGTTGAGACGATAACAACTAAAATGAGGACACCAGTTCAAATAAATTAATGAATAATAAAGTGTATTATTTTGAAAAACAAAATTCATACTAAATTATTTGAATCAATATGAAACCAATCATAAAGCAGGTAAATCTTATTTGAAATCCCCACATCTCTCATCTGAGGGATAATACTTAATGAAAATATCATTTGAGCGGAACTTGAAACTTAAATCTTACAAAATAGTAAATGTGACATTGATAAATTTTTGGATCTTATAGAAACAAACTGAAGAAGTTTTAATAATTGTTTGTGGTAAGTTTGGGCTATTTTCCTCATCTTTCCTGTTAACTTTTCACATTTTGGTTGCATACCCCATACCTTCCTATGGTGTCTGTTGTATTTTGAAATGTCGAATCTAATTTTGGTGGAGCATGTGCATCCACTCTCATACAACTTTTGCAACTGTGATTCAGGATTTTCTCCTCATGAACTCACATTATGCTTTGTGTTCATCCCTCTTGGGCTACATCTATGGAAAACCAAACATGATGTGTACGACAGAGGATGCACATACTTCCTAGGAATTAGATACGACATTCCGGAATACAATAGCTACAGGAGGAAAGCAGGTGGGTACACAGTTAAACATTGTGAAAAACAAACAACTAAGTCAAGGAAAATAGTCAGAACAAATCTCATACAATGATTAAAAAATACCGTCCAACAAAATTCAGATAAGAACTGGAGAAGTTTTCTTTATAACTAGGAAGATATAAGAAAACCTTTTGATATAAAAAAAAATAGAAAAAAAAAAAAAAAATTTTATACTGAATTTCTGAGATAAAGAATTATCATTATGATTCACTGATTTATTTGGATTCGTGTATTCATCTTAGTTGTTATGGCTAGGTTTCGGTTGGTCTTCTCTCTCGGGGGAAGAAAATTACAAGTGACACTGCAAGGTCGGAATGACTAGGTAGAACAACCAATACAATATATCCTCTTCCCTGAAATGGACTACAGAACAAGAACAATCCATTGCCATGGATTGAATGAAAGACACCCGAAGAAGGGCAGAGAGTACGTTGTAGCAATAACAGATAAGATGAGGACACTCGTCTGTATAAATTGGTGAAAAATAAATCGGCAACTTATGCAAAACATACAAATGTCAGATAAGGATGTATGCTTAGATTTTTCAATCATACAACCATTTAAATGCTTTCAGTGTAAGAGTGACAAATATGGCAGCCATCTTACAATTAAAAACAGTGGTTCCCAACCTTTCCATTACCCCCTTTTATTTGAAAAATTTTTTCCATAGAATCCAGGCTTTTGAAAGATGTATCAACTCAACAAGCTCATGACCTCCCAGTAAAACCTTTGTGGATCCCTGCCAAGGGTTTGCTGACCCCAGGTTGGGAACCACTGACTAGAATGTACTGTATCTGACAACATATAAGAGCCCCCGCCAACCTTCTGGAAATCATTGTTTAGCCCTATCCTGGCCAAAACTTGAGAGTTTAAAAATAATCTGCATGAGAAATGAAAGAAATTCAAGGAAATGTGTTTTTACCTTGATTAGGAAGGGGGGGTGTCTTACATGCTATCAAATATGGTAGTAGAAATGAAGCAATTGTAATGAGAAAAATATTTTGAATGAAACTGAAGCTAATTTGACTAATTTTAGCACATAGGTCAACATAGCACCAGGAGAAAAATTTGAATTTGGTCTCAGTCACTGAAGAGCTTCACTGAATTTAGTAGTTGCTTTTTCAGCCATATATATCATATATTCGCACACATACTTGTTTAAAATAAGTCAATCTTTTGTTTTATGTCAGTAAAGTCAAAAGATTAGGGTAAGCTACTCCTACTAGATGAATAAAAAATGTGTATTTCGAAAAAATTGTTTTAATTATGAATTTCCATTTTTGTTATCGTGTTATTCCATTATGCAGGCACGTTTAGATCGTCCATAAGATCCAATGATTGTTGTAAACAATCTATTATGAAATAGCACCATATTTGAATTGGAAATTAATATCAAATTAATTTTTTTGAATTCGCCCAGCAGGAGTAGTTCCCCTTACTTCTTGACTTCACCGACACAAAATGATAGATTAAAAAAAAAAAAAAAAGGATCTGAGAAATAGAGCTAAAAATGTATTTTTTTTTAAATAAAGATTTTTCAACATATTTTTTCTACAAAATGTGAGTATACACAAACACACAACCTCCAAAATAGCTGACACAAAAATGAACTTTCATATTTAGAAAAAAAAATTACCCCCAACATCAAATAATTTAATTTTTTGTTAGAAAACAGGCATGAAAACTGGAAAAAGAATAATTTCCTGGTCTTTTGTCAATAATACTGCATGTGGACCAATTAAATCATTTGGAGAGAAAAAAATTAGAGTATAATGGTAGAGGTGTGTGAAGAGCATGTTGAAGCTGTTGGATTGTGGAAATGTTCAGATTCTTTCATATGTTGTTGGTCCCTGGCATCCACGAAAAGTGAAATAACAACCATCCTGGTAATGAAATAAAAGTAATAACATGATAGAAAACTAATTTAAAAGAAAAAAAAAAAAGAAAAAAAAAAAAAAAAAATCAAAACCTGGAAATAAAAAGATTGTTATAATATTTGTCATTTCTAACTGTAGGTTTGAGTTCAACAACAAATGATATCAGAATTTTATATATATATATATATATATATATATATATATATATATATATATATATATATATATATATATATATATATATATATATATATATATACACACACACACAATGGAGGCTGCAAATAAATATCTACCAGGATTTGTGGATTTTGAGGAGATTCTTCACATTTTCTTACTTAAAGAACTTCAGACTTGTTACTAGTGTAAATAAAAGTTCATGTCCCATCAATTTCATCTGATGTTTTTTGTAGAAGTAACGGAACTCATTCAAGTGGAAAATTCCACTGTGACAGAAAGAAACACACAGGAAAAGTCCCATTGTACATCTCATTCTATGCGCATTTATTGATGTAATCTGTGATATCACAGGTATGATTTTAAGAAAGAATGTATCGCAACTTTCATTCACTCTAATGATTACATACATAGTGACATAGCAGAAACTAAAAGCATATATATAAATTGAACAGATGCAAAAATTTCAATAGCTATTCATATGGTGGGGTCTATACGATGATTATTGTGTTATCATCAAATCAAAGTATGATGTGAACATCATTTACAGGACTTTGAATGAATGACAATAATCATACAGACATCCCCCATTATAACACAGATGTTGGGGTGTTAGAGAGCCAACCATATTACAACTGAGCCATGAGCCACAAGGCTGTGAACTTATTTTGGAGTTTACCAGCCACTAACATTATATTGCAAGCCACACTATAACAGGGAAGGCCTGTAGTAGCATAAATGGAATTTGATGATTTTTACAGTTTTGACCTAAAATTTGTTTTAGCTCTCTTGACTTCTTTCACTGCAGCATACCATCTCAACTTACTAGTAGGTTGGAATGTCTGACTGCAGATAAGTAAAAAACAAATATACACATTACATTGTTTTCTGAGCCAGTGATGATCTATATTTTCAATTGCGTGAATATTAAATAGATTATACATAAGCCCTATGGTTGGTGAGTGTTTCAATATTCAAATTTTCTAATTTTCATTGAATAAAAATTTCCTAAGGATAATGGAAAAAAAATTCCAACATGTTTACTTGACAACTTTTTAAGTATTTTTAACCTTTTCACTGCCAAGTATGTTTTCTAATGTTGTAACATCTGTGGCAGGGTTTTTGTAGTAACAATTCTCCATTGTATTTTTAATCAATTTTTTTTTTTTTTGCATAGAAAAAAAAAAAAAACAAACAAAAAAACAATTTGTACAGCTGAATATCTGATAAATATAATATAAACAGAAATGTGTTGAAATAGAACATTTTAATGATTAAAACGAGTATGCAACATCTTAAACCATGGATCTACTAGCTGAAAACCCGTCCTATTGAGCAGTTCATGCAGAATGACCCACTCTTCCCCCCTACCACACTCTAGAAAGGGTAGCTACAGCCTTTGGTTGGATAGTATTTGTACATGGCCACCTCCCTAATACCCGCTGAAAAAGTTGGTCACTTAAAACAACAACTGAAAGCAGGTTATTGGCTTTCAGCTGGATAAATTATGGACTTTAAAAAACAGAAAGCATGGGAAAAAAAAATCGATAGAAAGTTTTTTTCTTCTTAATTTCTCCGTAAAAACTGACTATAAAGGTGGGCTGAACATAGATTGGTACATGCTGAATTTGGTTATAGTTTAATTCATTGTCTACTAAGTGTAGTTCTTGAATAATAAGAGTAAAAATATACCAACAAACATTACAACTTATATATATATATATATATATATATATATAAGGCTACATCATAACTAGCATTATACATTTTGTTAATATATTTTGCACTTTCTAGTGGGGGTTTGTTTCTCAGTTATTGTAAGACTAGTTACCTCATCTATGGCACTGGACTGGTGACTAGTCAAGTCGAGTTACTCATTTGTGGCTTTGAAGAGGTCAAATGATTTCAGGACATGAATAGTATTCCTGTTTGAGTGGCTAATTCTATTGTGAATCACATATCTCTAAATTTTTGTTGTGTTTTTATGCTGGTTTGATTTATACCGACAATTGTGGTCCTATAGGCAAACCCCCTAATCCGGCAGCCCCTTTAAAGAACTAAGAAGGAAAATATTGATTTCTAGGGTTATAGTGAATGGCTACCGCGATTCACTATTTTGGCGATAGACACAGTTACTCCCTTGAGTTCTCAAAATTAATTCAAAATCAGATTCTTGGTATTTGAGTAGTTGTTGGTGAAAAAAGTTTTAAATTAACAGTTATAATGCCATTTTAGAGTATAACCAGTGATTGGATTCAAGGGGTTTGCACCGGTTCATGTGAACTAGTAACTAAAATTTCAGAAGTTTGCAAATTTTAGGAGCTATCAATCCATTGAACTCTACAATCATTTGAGAATTTGTAGATTTTTCAAGAGTTTTACAAAGAATGTTCTATTCACAATTCAACTATAATGCTATAGTGGACACTCAGTTTGTGATATCTTATCAGAGGTACTCACAACCATTTCTTTATCATCACCATGGTTCCTATCTATAGTGCATTGTTTACTCATTGAAATTTTTTCAAACACTCCAAATTTTCTTCAAAGCCCTTGTTATGTTTCTCGATTTTATTATTTCATCTATCTTTACAAAA
This sequence comes from Thysanoteuthis rhombus, assembly GCA_963457665.1. Classification (NCBI taxonomy): domain Eukaryota; kingdom Metazoa; phylum Mollusca; class Cephalopoda; order Oegopsida; family Thysanoteuthidae; genus Thysanoteuthis; species Thysanoteuthis major. Next base: position 32,558,530 of record OY735211.1, on the reverse strand, counting down.
ACAAAAAATTTGCAAACATGACCCCTACTTGAGAACCAATTTGGTATATAGTATACAGAGTTTTTCAAATTTAATTAAAAAAAATTTTTTTTTTATTTTTTATTGGTGTTATTCCGTCTTCATATTTTTCCTCCAAGTACTTCAAGTAAGACGGCAGAAAATAAGTGCCCAATATAGCATTTTGGATACATTGTAAATAGAACTTCCTTGGGAGTCATAGAAAATTTAAAAAAAACAAACAATCTTCCATATGGTTATAAGGTCTAATGGATTGAAAGCACCTGTGATTAAAGAAGATTTTTTTTTCTCTCAAGGAGAACCATGGTTGCAAAGGAACAAATCTTTACCCTGATCCTAGACAGAAGTGCTTTGATTCTTAGCAGAGTGCGCAAACACTGAACTCTGACCATAAGTGTCAGAGAGCAACACTTTGACCCAAGGCAGAGTGTATAAATACTCTGATCCTAGGTAAAAATGTCAATTCTGTCATTTCTGACAGTTACCATGCTACTTAGTTACATTTTTAGAACTACTTAAGAAAATGGATTCACCCCACCCCCCAACAAGAGATTTTTTTTGAAGAGTAATTTTTTGCGCATTCAATTCAAAACACCTTTGTTTCCTTAGGAAAGTCAGTTTCGAAAAAAGTTTTAGGGGTGGGTTCAATTTGAAATGTAACCGAGTCTCAGTTCAGAAACATACATTTTGATAGATTCCCTCACTCACAAACACACAAAGGGAAAATTCTAATGCATTTTATAAAAAGGGTTAGATTTATTAAATTGGTTTAGATTTCAGAAAAAAATATAATCTTAGAGTTTTGAAACAGGTTTCGAATAGATTCTGAGATAATACTTGATTTTAGTAGCTAATATACTCTGAAACACAATTTTAGCCAATCTTGGATACATATTTTCTGCTTGAGACTCTCCTAGAAGCCCCCCCTTCCCCCTGCACTTTTGGGGGGGGGGTGCAAAGGGCGGTCACACGATTCTCACTCATTCTTAGCATTGAAATTTGACTGGTCCATATAACTATAATGCTGAACTGGATATTTACTTTCGGTCATTTGCACAGAAGTATGGCTTCAAAGTATTTGGTTTCTTCCCTTTTGAAGGTTGTAAAATTTTTTTGCTTTTTTTTAATATTTTCCGTAATGTTTTAGGGGGAAATCTAGGAGGGCTGCCAAAGGGTGTGTGTGGGCCTATGTTGGTCAGCCTGATAGAGTGTGTGGACCCAAGAGAGAAAACCAATTCCTAATTGCAGGGAGAAGAAATTTAGGGATATAAAAAGAGAGAACCAGATTTTAAAAATTCATAGCTTAATTTATGAGTATTACAATGGATCAGTAACCAAATAAAGAAGAGAAAGAATTACATAAACAGTCTTTTTTTAAACCTCAATAACTGATTAATTAACTTGTTAGTAAAGTTATTAAATTCTAAGAAGAAAAAACATGCAAGATAAATCACTTACCCGAACTAACAAGGGGAAGTCACTCCAGAAAGAATAATGAGGAATAATCTCTACTCCTTGTGCTTGGAGGTAAAAATGTTTAAAGATGAATCCACCAATCAGATAGACTGTGACAGCAACCATAAAACTGAATCAAAGGAATAAGAAGACAGTCCTGAGTATCAATCGTAATATTTATGCATAAAATAGAATATAAATTTTTATAAACATGCTGCTGCAGAAAACAACTGCCGTGCCATCAACAGAGCCTTCATCAATTGTACCTTACAATAAAACATTTTAGTGTGAGAAAAAAGTAGACCAATTGTATATATAAGCAGGCATAAAAATCATATTTACTCAATATTTATGCCCTTAAACATTTGCAGTGGTGTAATAAACATCATGAGTCTTTTTAAAATCATTTAACCCTAACTCCTTCAACTTATCCTCATAACTCATACATTTAATTCAGGTATTAACTTAGTTGGTCATCTCTGGACCTTTTATAAAGGATATTTTATATTTCTCTTAGTATGTTGACCAGGCCTGTACACAGTAATTGTGGTGTAAGTCCTTGTGTATACATAAAGAAGTATGTTTTATCAGTCCTAGTACTCTGTTAGTCTTAGCAGCAGCACTGGTAATATATTTGGAAAATGATAGTTTATTAGTCACTATGATACCAAGATCCTTTCCATCTGGTATATTTTTGTTCATATAGTAATTGTAACATGAATTTCTATTTTCTACATGGAACATCTTACATTTATCTTCATTAAAAGCTAATGACCAGTCTTTTGATTATAATAATAATTTATCTATGTTCTCCAGTATCCACAAGATTGGATGGTACAATGCAGTACTGCCTGGAAAAATTTCACATTTTCTAAGTATATAATAAATTATTAGTAAATGATAAAATAGTACTAGTCTAAGCACTATCCCCAATGGCACACCACTATTTACTAACCTCCACATAGATTTAGAGCCATCTACAAAGACACTTTGTTTCCTTCCCTTCAGGAAGTCTCTCATCCAACAACTTAGATTATCAGCAATATCTTTGCAGTGTGTGAATGAGTATTCAATAAGGAACTGAATTAAAGGCTTTTTAGAAGTCTAGGTATAATGTATCAAAAGGAACACCCTCATCATACAATTTTGTCAATAGTAAACAAATTCATTAGACGGGATCTCCCTTGCTCTAAAACCATTTTGTTCAGCACACAATATACCGTTTTTCTTAATGAATGTAACAATTCCTTTCCTTACAAGCTTCCAAAAGATTTTTCTGATTTGTGAAGTCAAATTCACCAGTCTATAATTACCAGTTACGGCCTTGTCACCTTTTTTAAAAATAGATGTGAAATTTGCCCTTTTTCATATTTCTGGAAGTTCACCCTGGTCAAAAGATTTCCTCAAAATACAGAGCAGGGGAAAATATAAAACACCTGCAGATTCTTTAAGCATTTGTGGATGAATCACCTCAGGTCCTTTTGCCTTATTTTGTTTTATAGTAGTTAACTTTCTACATCTGTATGTATAAAGAAAATATTTTTCAAGTTTTCCTCATTTTCTTTGCTATTTCTCTAGTAGCCCTCAATAATTATAACAATAAATATTGATAATAATATGTTTATAATTTTTTTCAACATATATAAGAAAAAAAAAATCATCTGTCAGAAAAAAAAATCACCCTTTAGAAAAATAACTGTTATATTCCAGCGCTTTGAAAAGAAAAGAGGTCTGGAAAACATGTCTGCTCCTTAGACTGTCTGACTGCTTATATATACCTCCATAGTTTGTTCACTTTCTGTTACAGCTTGGGAATGCCAGATGTAAATGCAACTAGAAATTCACAACTTTCCAGTCAATGTCCGTAAGCCCAGAAATGAAACATTAACTCAATGTGAAATTTGAATTTACTGATCAGATGATGATGTCAAAATGCTGAGCAGTTGGTGAATATGACCTCCAGGTGAAAAATCTAAACATCATTCTATAATAATTATAATATACATGAATTTGATTAAAATCTATTTCTATTAAAGAGTGTGTTTCCATCATATCATTTAAGATTCAAATTGGTATAAAGAGTTGAGGTAGAAAATTAATTTTTCAACTTACAGTATAAGAAAAATAGAACCGGCACTCAATTTATGATCTACTGGCTGGCAAGCATAAATTGTTTCCAATTTGAAAACCTGGAGGATGAAAAAATATTTCATACTTAAGTGAATATTTTTAATCCATCCATGACATCATGTGTAGGATTTTAAGAAAAAAAAACAACAAAAACATTAGAACTTTCATTTGTACTCACCACATATAGCAACATAGCAAATACAAAAAGTACGAAAATATAATAATCAGATGCTAAAATTTCCATAGTAAATTGAGTGCATGAACAGATATTATTGAATACAACATGAAATTAAAAAGTGGATCATTCAATACTAATCTATGTTCCGCTAAAATTTATACAAAATTTTAACTTCATTGTAGTAGAATGGTAGAAAGGGTACATTTTGTCTCTCACCAAACAAAAAGAATTTGTAACAGTCCATCATAACTAACTTATTAACAATTTCAATCATTGTAGTTCTATGGCTCAATTGAAAATGACAGAAATTTCCATTAGTCACACAATAGACCCTTCCAAGTTACAGACAAAAGTTTTGGCTTGTTCTTATGTTTCCCTGTCATAAATTCACGTGGAAAGGTCTATTGCTTACAGAGTAAATAGACTATTTGGCTTATTTTGTGCCACCTTGTATAGTTAAAGTTACTGTCACACTCAGCACACTGCAAGTGAGCTGCTCCTGATGCAGTTTATAGATTAAATAATGATCAATGCCTTTCAAATTTATACATTACAAAAATACCAATAAATCTATCATATTTATTCAGGCATATGGTCACAGTAGTGGAGTCCCCCAGGGAGGGACTTATTGATACAGATTGGTTATCACCCCAAAGTCAAACAAGCTAAAATTGTCATAATCAGGCTTCAAGTTCTGTTGTTGGACACAGGCCTCATTAAAGTCTGTTTCAAGTCTGCAGTTAATGGGTTAAAAATATCATAATGTGATTAGTATCTAATCAAGACAATCTGTGAAGGTCATTGGCATGGCTATAAAAGAATGAAAACCACCATAGTAGCATTAGTGCTTAGAAGAAGAATTTAATGATTAAGCAATGACTTATGCAATTTTCCACCTAAAATTTAAGCAACTTTTATCTTTTCATCTCTATATTGTACATTGTAAATAAAAAAAAAATCAATTTTCAGTGGCCAAGAATTAATGGTAACATTACAGATAAACAGAATAGAGTTATTACAAGTATAAGTTTTTGTGAAGAAATGTGAATGTACAAATAATTTCGAATTCTGAACATCAAAGATATCTTAATACTTTATAACTTTCTTTCAAAACAGTTCAGAAGTTAGAGATCAATTTTTGTATGATTTAGAAAAAAAATCCTTTTTGTTTAACTCCCCAAAATGTTAGTGTTAATGGTAACTGCAGATGACAGAAATTTATAAGAATCACACAAATACAGGGTGGCGCAAAATAAGTTGAACAGTTTGTTTTCGCAGTAATGGATCTTTCCACTTGAAATTATGGACAGAGACATAGAAACAAGCACAAAAAGTCTTTTGTAACTTCAAGTGGAAGAGTCCATTGTTTCCAGCTCAGCTTATTTTGCACCACCCTATTCAATCAGAATTACCACCACATTCTGGTGCAGTTTATGGATTAAACACTGATTTCTGCAATTCAAATTTATGCATTACAAATGCCAGTATTATTTATTGAATATGGTCACAATAATGGAGCACCTGGTAAAATGATTATAAATATTGATTAAAGCCCCTTAATAAACCAAGCTAAAATCATAAACATCATAATCAGCCTTTAAATACTGTTGTTGGACACAAGCCTTATTAAGGTCTGTTATTTCAAGTGTAAGATGTGGGGAGTGATGGGTCTTATTTAGTTATACTAGCCTATGACATGTGAGCTGGGGTAGAGTTTTCTTAGTCTGGCAGGCAACCCTTGGTCCCCTTGACAACGTCTCAGACTCCTTAGCTGCATATAAGTTTTCTGATTACATCCATTATAGAAAAAAAAATGTTATTTTCATAGAGCTTCGAAAATCGTGTCCGTTTTTCTTTGCCAGACATCCCCCAATTTTTTTTTAATTTGAAGATGAAATCAGAGATATTTAGATAAAAATGATAAAATTTCAAGAAACTATTTTATCTAATCTTTCAGTAAACATCAATGAAAAGTAATTTGATCAATCTTAACATGTTTGGATTTAGATAACTTATTATAGAAATAAGGATACCTTGGTAATGTCTAATGATTTTCTATAATATATTTTAATTTTTTCAAATGATTCCCTTTATCAATCAAGTACCTTATTGATCAAGAAGAGACTGAAATCTTACATCACATAATACTTCACCTAAAATTTGTTAAGTGATAAGTAGTCAAAATATTGCTAGTAGTATAAGAGTTAACATGTGTGCCAAAGTACCAGTACCAGAAACAGTAAAAACTGTGACACTTACAAAGGTTGGAGGATCCGCAGGCTCTTGGTTGATAAATTTGAAACTCTGTTGATTGCTGCATTGCAGGTGAACCTTAGCAATACTAGATACAAGAAATAGAAGAAAAAAAGACGTTTTAATCTGGAGACTTTATGATTACAGAGGAACAATGCTCGAAAATAGTAACATCTATAGTTCTCTGCACATGCATGCACACAAGTTTTGCAAACACTGTATAAAAAAATGAAGTAATGAAAGAGCTTTGATTTAACCATTTCCAGCACATTTAATAATAATAATCGTTAAATTGATGGGTGTTATTGTAATTAATTCATTTTGACACTCTTAACAAAGTATATTTCTGAATTTTTGAGATGAGGTATCATTATTATTATTATTATTATAATAATAGAAATACTCTTAACAAAGAATAAGAAATACACATTAATGTTTTATTTAATGGAATAACAAACTTGAAATAATTCAAAGTATAGAATGAGATCATGCTAATGTAATCATACATTTTATATCAAGAAAGGCTAATATAGTTATATCAGCCAGGATAGATTCACTATGCCAAAATTATCTTGAAACAATTTCATGTTGACCTTTGCACAAGCATTCTTAGTGTATACATGTTTTTGTCACAAAAAAAAAAAAGAAGAAAAGAAAAATCGCAAATGAGATTCTAGCTTCAACATGATTTCACTAGTATTAAAAACAAACTGACTAATTTTCAACATCAAGATACCATCACTTAACTATTTAATAATGGATCAACTATTTAAAATTGGCATTTTCTAAAGCCCAAAGGAAAAATAGATGTTTAGGATCGAGTAAATGTTTTACAAAGAATCTTAATTTTTACAATATTCATATAGGTAGTTATTAACAAAGCACAAAGCCAAAAAATAGAGTGAGTAAATATAAAACAGAACGTTTACCTTTTTGATATTTCGTTGATGTACTCCAAATATATTCCACCATCAGCTGAAGTGTCTCCTTTAAAGGCTACATTTTTCTGATCTCCAATCACGAGGCAATTCCCACTTCTATCAATACGGTTTACCTGAATGAATACAATTAAGGCTTTAGATAGATTTGTAGTGATCAATAAAAGAATCTCTGGATAGGGTTTGCTACTGGTAATAAATGATACTTTTGCTTTGGTTCTTGTAGCTTCCGTATTATACCACAACCCAGAAGAGTATAGAGCAGTTTTTTTCCAGACTATTAATTACAGTATCTGATGGCTTGGTTGCTAGGAAGGTTTTCAATATCTTTACAGGTCCTAAGCCAATGGGATCTGTATATCAATGTACAAGAGTTTACATGCCATGATCCAATAAGGTAGAATGATAGCAAAATCCCAAAGTCATAGGTTTTCTTAGAGTTTCTTTCTCCTGCCTGATACCCGAACAAGCCGTAGAAGTCTGTTGTCCACTTTTGGTGAGTGTTCCAACAGTATGGCAGACCTACGTAAATGAAGTTCAGAGAACTCTGCAATATGTAGATACCTGAGCTGGCTGTAGAGTTTACCCACCTTTTGGAATCACTGCATATAGAACAACAAATGAAAACTTTTTTTTTTTTCAATTAAAATTTTTATTTTGCAAATATTGGTGGGGGTGCCATTGCTCAGTTGATAGGTTGGAAGATTGTGGAGGTAGGGTGACTTGGGCCTGAGTTTATAATTTGAATCATCAAATTCTGTGTTAGATAATAAAATGCTTGTGATATGTTCTTGACAAACATCTTTTTTTTTTAAAACAAACTTTTATATCAGTGCCATCTTACTCAATTTTGGAGATTTGATTCTCAAAATATTACTTCAAAACAGTCAACCACCAAGAAATGCAGTAAATGTATTACAAATCTCAGAAGTATTATTTGGTACACACGCCCCATAGTTTATCTCAGTCAACAATATTGGAAGTGGTATATGCATTCATTTGTGTCGGTCTGTTGGTCAACTCCATATCTCCAGAATTTCTCAATGAATCTAAGGGAATTTAGTAGAACTGTGAGACATGGGCAATAGAAGAATTAATTAAATTTAGGGGAAGGGCAGCAGGAATTTGTTTTCGATTGACAGTTTTTTTCACTTTTTTTAAATTATTATTCTGCAGGAAAAGAGATTGAAAATGAATATCTAGCAAAAAGAGTAGATTTGCATTTTAAGAGAAGTAATCCAATATTTACACATTTAGAGTTTTCTCCCTTGTTTTTTAATTTCCAGTTTTTAGTTTTAAAGTATGGTGTTGACAGAAGTATGAGTTTCCGAATGCTTTCTAGTTTCTTTATGAATATGAGAAGGAGAATACTTACAGCTAAGTCTGTGTCATTTTTACAGTCATCTGCATTTGACTGGAAGGGCTTGCATGGATTGAAGTTGTATAAGTATACTCCAGACAGATCAGTGAAGCTAGAAAAAGAAAAATCAAATTATCAATAGGTGCTGGAAATCTAATACCTTCAGTTATTAGTCACAGCAGTGTGCAGAGTATAAAATGAAAACAGGTCAAAAGTTTTGAAAAAGGAGAAAGTTAATGAATATTGTCGGCTGCTCAACAGACAACGTAGTGGAAACGTTAATTAACGTCATTTGGCACTGAATATGTTGAAAGCAAGTTGATGGTTGTGAAGGTTACTTTGAACACTACTTATGTTTTACATATTGTATTGATGATATTTGCTGACGATATTTGGTCTGTGCTGAAGGCAACGTACTAACAATGAGTGAAAGTCATCTTATTGATTAAAATAAAGCAATAAAAATTCAGTCCATTATTTTTTTTCATATTTCATGTTTAGAAAAACTTTTGTTGATGATTATCAAGTTTTTTTAGTCTCTTCTATATTTGCTTGTCATGATTACTAAGCAATTTATTGTTTTAGTTTTTCATCAAAGTGGTATTGTTGTGAATAGAGACATATACCAATAAATTTTCATGCTCAAATGCAGGCATAAAAATAAAGTCATTTTTATGAAAATTGTCTTCATTGTCAGCAGTTATGCAAAACTGCTTCATACTACAGCCAAGAGCATAGCCGAGGGAGTGGGGTTGGTGAGATTTTAAATTGAATGGAGGGGGCCCCCAAAAGTTTTATGAATATCTGCTGAATTTCTATGGACACTACGCAATAACAAATCTTACAGAATATGGGAGAGAGGCTGCCAAGGAGCCAAGCTTTACTGGCGCCCAAACCACTAGCTATGTCTCTGATCACAGCCTTTCATTTTTATTGAACTACTCCAGATGTGTAGTTCTGGAGGAAAAATTTTTATTAACTTCAAGTCAATAACATCTTCAGCATCAACTTTATATCTGATGACGAGAGTAGGCCAAAAATAAAACAATAAGGATTCCCCAGAGTTTAAATCGCATCACTGAAAAGCTTGGTCAACAGTGTGCAGAGGACAAAATGAAGACAAGATGTGAATTTCAAAAAGGGGGATGTTATATAATTTAAGTTATTCAGCACTTACTAAGTAAGCAGCAAAAACTTCAATTAATGTCCTTTGGCAAGGAAGGAGTTGATATAACCCAATATAAGTGGCTTAAAATTTGATATTGAATGCTTTACAACTATCATTCAAGGAGAAATTATGAATCCCCACAGACCAGATATGCTCATTTTTATCACATGAATTTAGCATAAACTTATATAGTAAATTGGACGCATCACAAAAAAAAATAAAAATAAAAATAAAAAACAGCATTTTTTTGACATTAAAATATCCTAACTTTTCAAAAACAGAGGTGGACACAAACTCAGGGACCAATTTAGCAAAAACGTACATTGAAAATTGAACCCCCACACTAAAACCTTCAACTCATAAGTTTCAACTATGAATGGTTAGGGCTAAGCAAAGTCCGTATGAATAGATATCATGGATACATAGAGATACATATAAATGTCAGAACGCATGGATAATCTAAACCCAAATAGATATGTAGATAAATAGAAATGTCATGACATATGTTTAACCTAAACCCAATATCTAAACCAGTATTATGAATAGCAGTGTTTAATCATAAATAATAATAAGTTAGTGCCTTTAACACAGGTTTAAAGTAAGAGATATTGAAAAGCATTATAATGGTGTACAGTGGTAAAATACACAAAGTTATGAGAGAGAGAGAGAAAGAGAGAGAGATTCAAATTTCTGTTTTTTGGTTTCTTTTTTTCTTCTGTAAAAATATAAAGTTCAGGTCAAATTTTCCTGCTGATACCTGACAACAGCTGGAGACTAAGGGGAGAAAAAAATGGAAAATTCTAAAAAGTATTTTTTAAAGACAAAAGCAAAGGACACAAAACACTGACTGGTGTTATAGCTCACATATTAAAAAAAGCATAGATTCTCAAAACAATTTAACTGTACTTGAGCTGAGAAGCTCTATCAATAAGCTCAAGTTAAGTTAGCTATACTCTATGTCAGTGTTTTCCAAAAACTTTTTTTTATATATGTATATAATTCCTCTATAGCAGAATTTTATATACATACTAGCTGAAACCTGCCATATACATAATAAATAGAAAGTGAGGGTTCAGTATAGCGTTATAGTTACATTGTAAATAGAACTCCTCAAAACTTTTTATTTCAAAACATTACCCTAGGTCTACTAAGTATGCATGCTAAATTTGTTTGAGCTGTGCCAATGTTTGAGGAAAGAACACAGAGACGAACAAAGACAGTTATTTTAGAAAAATACAATAGATAATAAAACGTATGGTATGTATACTGACTGGAAAGCAAAGAGAGACATGCAAAAGCATTGAAAAAATATGGTATCAGGGAAAAAAGGCAAATAATCTTTCTTGGATTTTCCAGATACAAACTGTCCTATAACAAAGACACAGCGTCCTTTTTTTAATATTGATATATTCATATGGATCATGCAGAGTTTTAAAATTAAATCAAATTTTTGAAACCAGTCAATTAACTTCAGGTGGAAGAAGCATGTCAGTCTAGTCATTTGCCATACATTGAAACAATGTTCCTTACCTGGCTCAGAATTAGTCCTGTGGCCACAAAAAAGTGAAGTATGCTCAGTCTTGGAGCAGCACCTCTCTATTGCACTAAAATGGGAGGGGAGGGTTTAATTTGACGTCTTCACGACACTAGCTGAGGGGATTGAGCAATTTTGTCCACATGTATATATATATATGAGCCCCCACATTGAATCGGCCTAGTGTCGAATTAGCCCGGGTGGGGAAGCAAATAAATATAATACTTTGGAACAATGTTTTCTGAGAAAAAGTAAGCAAACCCAACATTCTTCATCAATGTTTTTCGTAAGAAGAAAGCAACTGAAATGGCCATACATAGTGGAAGAATTATACTTTTTGAAGTTACCTTATCTGATATTTCAGTGTAGAATTACACAGATCAAGGCATAAAGCCTGGGGGGGAAGGGATGAAGTGAAATGGTGGATATATTCACTACTATGACTCTTCAACTTAACTAGTCTCATTCGCTGATCAAATCAATCTTCACTATCCCTTTCACCATCTCATCACATATATTCTGAACTCTCAAAGCACAATCATAATAACATTCCAAATTATCTGATACCAACTAAACCCTCACCTATTCACCATTATCACACTGCTGAGCAAATAAGGCCGAGTTATATCTAACTCATTCAGGCTCGAGTGTAAAGTTTGGGATCATTTTTCCATACTAAGAGTCTCAGTGTATATTCAGCTGAAAGAACAAACATTAAATATGAAGTGCACATGTATATATACACACACACACACTTGCATTTTAGTACATCAATATTGTAACATTAACTAGTGTTCCAAAAAATAGTTTATTGACGGAGCATGGAAATAAAGTGTCCACATTCACCTATCAATTGCAGAAGATCCCAAGTGTAATAGTTAGCTATTGCAAGATAAAAGCCGTGACTCACAGATAAGACCAAGTTGCCATCAATCACAATAAAACTGAAACTTTATTGAGTTAGCCACTGAACATTAATGACTGAAATACCCGTCATTTGCAGTTAATGGTTTAATATGAGCTGATACCCAGCCCCACATGTGACAAAAAAGAAAAAAAAAAAAAAAAAAAAAAAAAAAAAAAGAAGAAAAAAAAGCCGATTCATTAAGAACAGATTTTATACTACATAATAAAGTAGAAGTATGAAATAAAAAATTTGATGAAAAAGAAAAAGAGGAATTTTTTTCCCCCTGGAGTGAAGAGGGAGATTCAAATTTTAAAATCTCCAAATACTTACTGAGTGAAAATGAAAAGGTGTAGTGGGAGGGCTTCATTACAAAAGAGTGGGAGGAGAATAAGCTTTGTCACATGATTTTGATTCAACAAAAGGCGTGTACAGTCCTGTGACTTCCATTCTTTTCTAACAATACACCCAATTACAATGGGATCTGCTGTTGTAGACAATAACATTATAGGCTTTTATCTACTTGCAATTACTCCAAAAGCACTGGGTGAAGTTATGAAGTAAAGAGAAAGACACAAGAATAGGCACATGGAAAATGATGTTATGGATTGCAAATGTTTTTAGTAGATGACAATAGAAATGCTGATTGTATAGTTAACATCAGAAAAAAAAAGGTCAAATTTCTGATATCTATATCCAAATGAATAAAAATGAAACAATGTGATAAAAAAGATATTTTTTCTCTCAGTTGTCCTAACCAGCTAAAAAAAAACTAATTAGCAATCCTACTATTTTTCACCAAATGTCCGTCCATCTGACAACGCAACTCAGTAACAATACAACATATACTCATGATTTTTTTTTTGTGTGTGTGTGTACTAATGGGACATCAAGTCATGTTTTTAGAAAGTTAGTATTTGAAAATTGCAAAGAAAAATAATAATAATGTTGGTTTTTTTGTTGGGACTCACTCTGATAATAATGATCTGGTTTCCAAAATACTAAAGGTCTGATCTTATTTTTCTAGATGTGATCTCTAAGAAGCCAAAACAGTGCATTGTAGTCAGAGAAACTGAATTATGATACTCCTCAAATACGCTAACTTGGACCATGCAAAGGAGTCCATATCATCAACAACATAGTCTAATATTTTGTAAACAGGTTGCCATATCATTTTGTTAAAAAGAACTCATTGAAAAGTGGTAAAAGGATAAAATGGATTTTTTTGGCATATCACTGAGATTTTCCCTTCTCCAGTTATTATATCACATTTGAGTATTTAATTTCATCTTAAACTCAAATCAATAACAAATCTGATAACATCTAAAATTCTGAGGTGCTATGATTAACCTCTGCCAACAAAGTCAGCATGTCTGTCTGTCTGTTTATCCTCACAGTATCTCCTAAACTTCTCAATGAATTTCAATGGCAAATTGTGGAAGGGTGGGCCATGGAAGAATTGATTAAAATTAGGGATCCAGCAATCTATTTTCAATTGAGTGATAATTTATCATATATCAAGAATAGGTAGACAATGGTCTGAAATATGGAAAATTAAGACAGTTATCCCCATCCCGTTCATCTAACAATACATCAGCTGATTTTAATTCAGTTTTAAGTTGGCACACGGCCTTGGGAAAGATATGCACTCTCTGAGAGTGACATAATTCAATGACTTTTCTTCCCTTTTCACAATCCTCATCCTTTTTGATATGTTCTTTAAATAAACCACTCCAGTATAGAGTCTGGTTGTTGGTATTGTTCTGCTTATAATCTGTTCCGTGGACTATGGTACATTTTTCTGACATTCAGTTCCATCAACCCTATGAGGCACATTTCTTTTTCTTACACTTAAAAACTACTTCTTCCATTGTTCAGTCTTGGTGCTCAAAATGCTGGGACAGAATATAAGCCCTTGTGCTCCTAGATATATAAAGATAAAAAAAAAAAAAAAAAAAAAAAAAAAAAAAAAAAAAAAAAAATCGATGTTAACATTTTCAGTGCTTGTTACAAAGAATCTCACAGATAGTTTTGTGGGTCAAAACTGCAAAATACGAGGATTTTCGTTTTTCTACCCATCCTATACTACCCTGACGTAACCATCACTTGGTTTTCTGTCCCATCAGTGGTCTCAAGGAAACAGATTGCACTTTAGAGAGTAAGACCATAAAACAAAAAAAAAAAAAAAAAATATAGCATTGAAAGTGTTGAAAATGACCAGCATACAGATATCAACCGACAAGTAGGATGAAATTCAACCCATGTTTTGAATGTAGAAATCTTACTTAAAGTCAGTGATTATCAAGTCCCAATCTATTTCACAAGCATGAAGAGAGATATGAACTTATAAGATAAGGCTAAAATTGGAATTGGATTTAACCCTTTCAATACCAACCTATTAAAGTACTTAATGCCTGGATAAAAGTATCAAAGTAGACTTCTAAAAGACATCCTAGCAGTCAAAAAAACAAAAACAAACAAAAACAAAAAAACCCAAAAAAACCCAATGGATATTTTTTCAGGAATTATGAAAGGGTTAAACTAAGAATCAACCTGTAAATCTCTAAGTCTTTCTTACCTAATGCTAAATTCATTGGGGCATTTCGAAAACTTGTGATGATGAAATGGTAACTTTTCGATTAAGTTGTAAAATAAAAATTAAAAATGGAAAAAAAAAAAGAAAAAAAAAGGACATAGTGCAAGTAACAAACTTTGATTTACAAACTTTAATATTAGCTCACACAAAGCTTCTTCAATGCACACTGATGAAACAAGTGGTTTGTTTGGCTTCATATCCTCACTACTAATATTAAAACGATAAAAAAACAAGTGATATCACAATTTATCGTTTAGATATGTTTTTATTTACAAATCTCTTCTTATCACATCCCCATATTTCATTCCAGTAATTTCATGTTGATCTCCATGATTAGGCATTAGTCACTATTTTATTTCCAATGGCTTGGAGATCAAATTTATATTCATTTATCTCTGCAAACAAAATTAGAAGAGGTATCCATATTCACTCATGTCCACACAATATCCCAGAAAGTTCTCAATGAATATCAATAAAATCTTGTAGAAGGGTTGGGCATGTGCTTCAGAAGAATCGATTAAATTTTGATCCAGGATTGTTTTCAATTGAGAGATATTTTAAAAATGATCCTGCATGAAAGAAGTTAACAAAAAGGGGCAATTTGAATTTAAAGGATGATAACTCAATATTCAAACATTGAAGTTCTCATTTTTTAAAATTCTTTCCTCTTCTCATTTAGCTTTTAGTTAGTGTAGGGCATTGACAGAGATATGTGCTCTTTGAATGTTGTCTAGTTGAATCCATGTGCCCAAGACTTCAGTCCTAGCTCTACACTGATGAACTTGGTAAAAGGAAATTCAATTTCCCAGACTAGAATACTTGTTATAAATCAACATACTCAAGATCTACTTAAGAAGAGGAAGCTGAGTTTTTTCTCCTTATAAAATTGAAAAGAAATTACTATCCATCTGTTTATCATAATTTGTTTTTTATTTGCAAAAGAGGCTGGTCTCAAAATGAACCAGAATGAAACTAGATTTGTAAACAAATAGGAGGCGTCCTTCTGTCTCGAAAGATGATGGAATGACACTGGTAAGCTCTCCAGGGTGTAAGCCGATGTAAAGCGTACAGCAATCTTGAAATGCCCAGTCAATATAGTCTCCATCCCAGCCTCGTTGATGTAGTCCAAAGAAAAGTAAACTGATATGTTTGGTATCAGTTTGGCTGCAGGAGCTGCCAGAAGAACATCAGGGTTGGCATCTAACCACCATAAGGGGGTTCCATTCTCAAGTTTGGTTCCAGAGTTGGCCTCCTCCTTAGACTGTTTGCTAACCAAAGCTAAAGTGCCCAGCTTGTCTTGCTATATACTGCGGCCTGAGATGGATCCATGTCTTTCTTAAGGGCATAAGTGTAAAGTGAATGTAAGCTGTCTCAGCCAGGGTTTAAACTTGGCTCAATGATTTCATTGTCCTCACCATTAATGGCTATGTCACTCACACCTCTACATAATAAATAAAAACATTTGTAATAATATCCTCTCTTCTAGGATTGTATTGCAGAACAAACCTTGTACCATTAAAAATACACTGTACTTTAAAAAAGCTTATTCAATTCTATTGCATCTCTATTTCAGAAGCTGTCCCAGACCCATTACATGTTTTATATTATTTGCAGTTACCAACTGGCAGAAGTAGCCAAATTTCTGATAAGTCATGGCCATGGATCAATAAGAGTATTTTTAGTTCTAGGGGATCCGTTTCAGAGGCTGTACCTCCTCATTGCACTAGGGTGAGATCAGAGCTATTCCCTGATGCCTGGGGTAAGGCCGAGGGAACAGAACAATTTTTGTTCACACCCATGTGCCAAGATTACACCACCACTAAAAAGTTTACCTTCGTGGAAAAAAAAAGCTTTAGACTGTTGTAAGGAAAGAGAAAACAACAGGAAATGTGTGCTTACCCCAACCCAAAGAAAGAAAATGATAGGAAAAGGAAAAAAAGAAGAAAAAATAATTTCAAAGCTATGTCGTAAGTATGACGAATGAAAAATGAACAGAAATTAAATTAGTTTTTAAAATTCAGCTGAGGTTATTTGGCACAATGTAGGGAAAGTGGTCCAGATTATGAAGTTCCGGACCCTTGCACACTTGATTAAAAAAAAAAAAAAACCCAAAACCCCAAAAAAACAAAAATAAAAAAAACAAACAAAAAACAAATAAGAACAACATAAGAAAATTCATGAAAGAAAAACTGAAGTAAATATGTTGTTATTGCTTTGAATAAATAAATGGTTAAGATTGTTTTTTTGTACGCCGTTTTTAACATCGAGTGTGTGAAACTTAACAATCAAGACTACCTTCCCAACACTGTACCCTAGATTTTAATTCAGCAGAAGTATGTTCATTTAATTTCAGTACTAAAGTATATATGTTATCTTTTTTTACACGCGATTACAATGTTACCTCCACCAATTTTGACCTAGATCTTAAAAGATTTCCCGCATTATACACGAGTAGATACAGTAATTCCTGGAATTTTGATTTTTATCCAGGAAGTGAAAAATGGAAGAAAAAAAACCTCTCCATAATGCAAGGTAGAATTTTAGAAGGCAATTTATTTATAAAACATTATACTTTTTAGCTGTCTTCGAAATTAAATACTTCGCCCAACCCTTCAGTTGATCCAAAGTTAATTGGGACTTGAATAGAAACCTGAACCGATAACTCAGACCAACCTGACATTTTGTTTGTGTAATTAATGTTTATTTATTTATTTTTTTAAAGGAGTTATTCATTTTACTGGTTCACTTTGAAAACGATAAAATTCTGTTGATGAAGTTTCCTAAAAGCTGACAATAACAACTCTGACCGACTAAGACCATTCCAAGTGAATCAGTGACAATTAATGGTTGTTTTTTTCTTGTTTACAAGATTTTTCGTAAATAGCAAATTAATTGGAGCGACATGGTCACCCTGAAGCAGATAATAAAAACAAAACAGGTTGAATGTCGGAGGTGGAGCTCTTGTGAAAGAATCAATCACTAATGAAAACATTGTCATGACTTGATGAATAAGCGAACCTTTGTAATGAGTAATGATGTTTTGATGACAAAGTTCAAATTAAAAAAGACAATGTTTCAAATCTGACAAAGGGAAATGGCTGATACCTTAGTAAAAAAAGTTCATGAAGTTAAAAAAATTTAAACAAATTCCACAAAGCGAAACTATCTTCCTTGCAACAACAACCACGAGATAGTTTTTTCTTGCAATAACTTTATCAAACTGATAAATTTATTGATCACTTCAAAAATACCTTTGAATTGAATAACACCAAGAACCTCAAGTTGAAAAACATTCAAAACCAATTCTTTCTTTCTCCATAACTATTTCAGCTTTTTGACAATGAACTAAACTTGAACAAAAACTCAAGTTTTGCTCTCTCTGAATGCCGTTATTTATAGATCGAAAAATGTTATATTGCCGACCTGTAATAAAAAGGTCAAGATTCAGTTACGCCAAAAGACGGAAAACAAACATACACTGGGGCTAGTTTTTGATTATATAGACAGTATTTATTGAATTATATAGACAATATCAATTGAATTATATAGACAGTTTTTATTGAATTATATAGACAATATCAATTGAATTATATAGACAGTATTAATTGAATTATATAGACGGTATGGGACAATCTTACAGTTTGTGAACGGATGCAGAAAAGGAGAAAGATGATTCATCTCCTTCATCCTTTTTGTGTCCGTTGTTGGACGTTGACCTTGTCCAAAATTCGCGAGACTCCTCTCTATCATGGGCGTCGCGGAACCAGTTATTTCTGAACTTGATCAGGGGATCCATGTGTAGGAGTCGTAATGTCCAGCGGTTTGTCTGGCATTCTTGCGACACGACCTGTCCATCTGAGTTTTTTAAAGGATTCTATATCTCTGACTCTTGCTTTTTTCTATTTTTTTAAAATTTACTGTGCTGTCGTGTTCTCTCCATACTGAGCATAATTCTCTTCTGCGTACGAAGTATCGTTCTCAGTTGGAGGGTCAATTTTTATTCTTTACTTTGGTTAGGTTCCCAGAGCAACTGACCCAACATTAAAACCAAACCAAGTAATTCAAGGAGTAGTTTTTTTAATATTCATATGACTATTTTTGTAAAAAATTCATATTATTTTTGTAGCTTTTCTTTAATTAATTCCCTTTTTTCATCTGTGCGCCGTTTTTAACATCTAGTGAGCGAGGATGTGAAATTTTACAATTTACAAATTAGGACCACCCTCTGTACATTGAGCTGAAAAGGCTCTTAAACTCAGTTGTTCTGTTTTTTTTTTTTTAATTTTTTTTAAATACAACGAAAATATTTTCCTTTTTGGACATTTTTGTCAAATAGTTAAAATGTTTGTCTTCACAAATACTGACATAGTAAGTAAATCGATCACCCACTCTAGAGCCAATTCACTTGCTTTCACTTTAAAAGTTACCTTTTCTCAAAATTGAAAAAATCCCAGAAGAAATAAAGGTCAAATTCAGTGAGAATAGATCAAAACCTCATGGGAAAAATACATTGTAATAAAAAAATACTTTGATTTGCTAAACCAAATCTTAACCATAACATAAAAAAAAGTAAATACGTGAAGTGTTTTTTTTTTTCACCTCCCAACATTTTTTCTACTTACGTCGGTTCGGAGTTTTTCATTGAAGCAACCAATGGAGATAAATCAATTGCCCACTGACTGAAGTTACAAGTACAAGGTCCTGACATTAGACATGTTTCAGCAGAAGTTTGACTCAAAAGAAATCCGGCCAAAACCGAAAGAAAAAATAAAGTTTTGCTTCTCTCTATCATTTTGTGACTTTTTCGTCTGACCGACTGGCACTGGTAACCGGTGTCGCATCAAACAAATTGCGTAAGCGTTATGGGTCTTCCCCTAAAAGTTTTTCATTGGTTGAACCATTAGCCGGTGTCGGCTCAATTTTCTTACCTTGTAATATTATTTCCATGACATCGTGAGAATGATATTGGCTCGTACGCCAACCCTTCGAAAAATGTTCGGTTTCCGGAACTATTTTTTTTTTTTTTACTTGAAAATTAAAAGGCATTTATACTTGAATACTAAAAGAAAATATTTGAGATGTATGGATGTCATTTTATGGTCTATTTTGATCTCATTTTAATAATCAGTGTACAAATAAACTGTAATATTATTTATAGTTTTAATTTACACCACTCAGTGTGAATGATATTTTCAAGGCTGACTGCAGTGACATTACCATCCCCTAACATTTGACTGGTGTACCGTACACAGAACTCGTGATACCATCAAAGAATAAAAAAAATCCAAATTACCAAAAGTATCTGGTCCTTAGAGTTTTGAATGAGAAATTTTATTCCTGTTTTCATTATCTTTACGTGTAATTTATGTTAAAATTTAGCCTTTAATTTATACATAACAGATAAATATTTTTCTGTCATGAGATAAAAACAGCACATTTCACTTGACCACGCAAGTTCAGAATGTCTGCATCTTTTATCTAAACCAACAAATGCATTTAGATATCTAACTGCATTTGTTCTAAAAATAGTCTCAGCCAAGACACAAAATCCGAAATAGATTACAACTTTCCGCCTTTGAACATCTTTCAAGTTTGTGACAATAACCAGCAGAAATACTAAAATTTCGGCACTCCACACACCTTCAATGACCTATTACTATAAAACGCCTCACAGACAATTATCTTTATTTTGTTCCATTTTCTGCTACTTGGCGATATGTAGAAATGTGGGCTGTCCCAAGAACTTTGCGCAAAAATTTTTAACTTTTGTACGTACACATTCATACACACACCAACACTTTAGTTTCTTTACCTCCGGCATACACATATGGGCATTATGCACTTTAAAAATTTACGCCTTCAGTGCAAATCAGGATTTTTATCCAAAACTCAAGTAGATAGCCAGACTTATAAAGCATATTATCTTCTCCTCTAATAATGCGCAGGGCATCACGTGCTGGAAGGGGTACCAAATCAACCGAAATATCTTTTTTCTTACTAACTTGATTTATAATTACAATAGGCATCATTAGATAATTATAAACAAGGTAATACAAGATATACTTGATTTCTCAGATTAATAAAATTGATTTTGGTACTTCCGCTCTTATCACGTACCTATATTCTGTGCTGGCTGCCAAACTCGGCTTGTCTATTCCGAGGCCGGACGACATATGCATAACATACGTGATAAAAAGTTTGGGAAAAAATGGCCAGAAAAAGATAACTGGTTCGGGGGGCAGGGGAGACAAGAGAAAGATTAAACGGTGAGATGACGCTCGTGCGTCACTTGCAGGTATGTTGATGTTAATTCTTAAAATTGGAAAAGTAGCTTTTAAATTAGATTCAAGTTGAGAAACATGAGTGTGAAAAAAGCATTTCTGAAAGTTTCACTTTTGTTGAAAATCAACAAATAAAAATAACAAACTGCCGATACTTTTTATGTGAAATGAAAAAAAAACCCAACTTTTTTTTGCTTTTATACTTTTCTTTGTTTATTTTTATGGTTTTGGTTAACTTGAATGCCAGACCAAAAGTCATAGAAGTTTATTCTTAAAAATAAAAAAAAGGTAATAATTTTATTTTAAAAAAATTTATAAGGTTTTGTGATTTATTTATTTTTTTTATTCATGACTGATAATCATCCTTTTAGCATTCGTTGTTGGACATAGACCTCCCTCAAGATTCACCAGACCTCTCTATCATGGGCATTGCGGAGCCAGTACTTTTTGAATTTATCTAGCTCGTCATGCCATCTTACTTTCTGTCAGCCACAATTTAGCATATGATCTCTGAGGATCCATATTGCGAGCCGTGATGTCCAGCAGTTGTCTGACATTCTTGCAACTTGTCCAGTCCATTGTCTAAACCCAGAATGTATGAATCAAGTTTGTCTAAACCAGAAGTTGTCTCCAACTTTTCTTGCATCACTGACCGGATCAATATTTCAATATTTTCAGGGACTGTCCGACTAGAGGGGGTATTAATCACAACTGCAATATAGGTAAAAATTCAACTATAAGTCACTTATGGGCGATGATAAATCCTTTTAAAAACGAAATTAGAGTATCTGACGATCTTAATATTGAGATCCAAGGAAATGAAATTAATTTAAAAAAAAATTTAAGCAGAGGTACCAGTACCATTCCAAAGCCCGGGGATTAGGGACCACTGATCTAAACTATCATAAGTACTAATCTGGAGAAATGGCAGGATAAACTGTTGAAACTTATTGAGTTGTTGAGTGAAGAAAAAAAAAAAGACAAAAAAGAGATATTTTAATTGCTCCGTCTATAAACATGGCCCAAATTTTTCATCAAGAACTTGACATCTAAGATAGAAAAAAAAACTTACATAAAAGGTTATTTTATCATCAAAATCTTTGTGTTATTATCAAAAAGGGAGGTTAAAAATAGTCTGACGGATATAATTCAGAGATTTTGCAGAAAATTACCAGCGTAAAAATTTGTCCATTTGTGAACATTAAAATGATGTAAATTTGGCAAAAAAAAATTTTCTGAAATTTCTGTTATGTAAAATTTTTTTTTAATATAAAATCAGTGTTTCAACAATATAAAAATATAAGAAATAAAATGATATCTATATACTTGGGGATTTTGAAAATGTTTTATCAATTCTGCATTTTCCACAGCAAAAATATAAAAAATATAAAAATCAATATAAAATAAAATATGATTAAAAAAATAATGGTATAATGATATTGAAACATTTTTTCCATTAATTCTGCAATTTCCAGTATTTTTACACAAAATTGTTGACAAATCAGATTTAGTGTTTATTATAATAGTATGAATCACAGGTTTAATTGAGGAAAAAAGTCTCCTTCACTTTTACCCTCTTTAAGGATGGGTTTTCCTCTACTTTACACCCCTTAAAGGATTATATATAAACATATGAAATATGATATGTATGTGGGTGGAAAGTAGTTTTCACTTTGGTATTAGAGTTAATTGTAAATAGAATACCTCTCTAAAACATATTTCTGAAAACTTTTTGTTTTAGAATCTCCACCCCCAAAGTCTATTGAGTGGGTATGGAAGATTTGGTTACGCTACATCCATGTTTTGGTACTTTTTATAGCATTACATACAAACTCACAGCTATCTTTCACTTACATATTTAAAATATCAGGCATGTGTTATGAGTAATTACTCAGGGTAATTTTATAAAGTAAATTGTCAACAAAAGCCTTCATGCACCCTAAATCTGCAATATATTTTAATGAATAAACCTACAAGGTTGCTAGACAAAGCAAGCCTTAGTTTATATTGAGATTTTAAGTGTAAATCTAGGGCATTAATACTCATTGGACTGATTCCAGGAAAAAATTTATTTCTTTTTACAATGTAATTGCCTTTTGATTTTCAATGTTTACTGATATAACAAATTGAATAAGAGGGAAGTCTTATGTTAAACTATTTTCACCATTACTTTTTTTTTTTTTACAGAGCACATTTTCATAATTAAACTGAGTAATCAATGAATGAAAATGCTGGAAGTTTTATCAAATTTCATTAATTATTTTAATTTTAGCAAACGTTTAAAATGTGAGTGCACATTCTGTACTGAAAATGCTCCTATTTATTCTCTATGTGATGTTTTTTATTGAATGTAAACACATCTAAAAAAAAAAAAAAAATTGTCAGTTCTATATGATGTTGGAAAAGGATTTTTACATGAGATGTCAAGTCATATTTTGAAAAAAGTAGACTGAATGATAACTATAGCACCACAGGTTTATATTGTCTCTGCTTGCTGATTGTATTAATTCCTCCCACTTACCTCAAACTGTGGACAAGAGCTGACAACTTGTAACCAAAGGCACAATTGCAAATGCCTTTCTAAAGATATTGGCAAGCGTGTCTGGGAAGCAGCTATTACAGCTCATAGAATATTTTATTTTACAGTTGAAATAATTAAAATCATTATCAATTTAATGTGAAATTTTATCAAATGATTATTTCATGAGAGCATAAAAAGGTGTGTAGGCAATCCCTTGACTATTTGGAAGGAAAAAAAATTATTGAACCTAATCAGTTTAAGGTGGGTGACCACTCAAAAAACTGCACATACTCTAAGTCAGATACTGACCTGTGCAAAATAGTTTGGGTGGAAAATAAAAAATGTATATAAAGAGTTACAACACAGTACTGCACTATCAGTGTCTGAATCATTTAACAGCAACCGTGTTACTGAAAAACAGTTAAATTTTGCATTTCAAATTGTAAGAATTCATTACAAAATTCATGGCAAACCACAATTCAATTTTCTTGATTTTCATTTGTCATACAATATCAAAGTTAGCTTCACATATGGAGTGAGCGTGATTGTGTTTGCTTTTATAGTTCGCGATAGTTGATAATTGCATTGAAAATAAAAGTATGGAATATAACAAGTATTTTATTTTGCTGATCTCTGCTTATAGAAAAAATGTATTTGTAAATAAAAATTATTGGCAGGTGTTGAGCCGTTCAAGGGGAATAGCTTGAAAAGTATTTTATTTTAATCATTATCACCGTCGTTCAAATATTTCACTTTTTTTTTTTTTTGCCATATCGGCATTTCTAGAGAATTTATTCAACAATGAAATAATTCATTAAATAAGTTTTTCATTTGATAAAAATGTTAAAGCATAAAGTTAATTTCTATAAGAATAAACACCGAGAACCCATAAAGTTTGAGTTGTCTTTTTTTGTACGTAGGGAATATCGTTTTTTTAATGGCTGATTTTTCACGTTTTAACTTGGTTTTGAATTTAAATTCTCCAGATTATCTTTTGAAAAATTCAGATAGACATATATACATATATATATCAAATAGCATATTAAATCAACTGATGAAAAATTAATTTATTGGTTTTTTTAGGTGCATAATCTAATAGAGTATATTTTCAACATTGAAAAAAAATGATTTTCATTTTGTTCTTTATTCGTAACTTTTGTTCTTTTTCATTTGATTCTCCAATTATTGATGCGGTTTGTTCCATTTTGACTTGATTTTTCAAATGAGTTATCAACTGTAAAATTATCACATTTCCATACATGGTTTGAAATCCATACATCTATGTGTTATGCTGAATAGGTGAAATTGTGTAATCGGCGAAATTTACTTTCTTTCTGAAAAAAGTTCAATTTCACAACTATTTTTTTTACAATAAAAAAGTTAGTTTTAAATCTTTGTTTTTAGAAAATAAACTTTAGATCAAATTAAAACTACGCATTTATTTTTGAAGAAACAAAGTTAAAACTCTATATTTACACATTTTTTGTAAAGAAAGTTTGATATGAAAATAAATATAATTTCTCTATATCCTTATTTAGATTTAATGAACGTTAAAACAACTTTTTTTCTACAAAAAAATAAGTATGTTTATTTCACCAATTAGACAATTTCGCCAATTCGGCGTGGTATACATGGCAACAAGTTTAGATAGTGTCGTAATCCAATTCGAATGGCCTCCCTTGATGAAAAGCGAAATTATCTCCCCTTTGATATGAGTTCCTTCACAATTACCTCCCTTGCACACAGCTATCCTCGTCGAAGGCAAATATAAATTTTTCTGGATTATTTTTATATAATGGTATAGTGCAATTTTTTTTAATAGGCTATATTTGAACGGATTGTCTTATTCATTGAATTGGTATTATATAGGGTATTGGCAGTCTTGTTTTAATTTAGATTAAGTACAATGGGTAGATACCTTTATGCTTTTCTTTTCAACTAATTCTGCCATAACCTTTGTCCCACTGAACCAAGTTTAGGAAGCTTTGAACTCATGATGCAAAATCTCTTGTTAGGGAGTTCACTGACACATTTGACTGATCAGTTGTTGGCTCCTTTCTATCTTGGAAGGCAATGGAGGATGTACCGAGGATTAGTCTGTGATTGAATTGCAGCATCTGCTCTGATTCTACTACCCGATTCTTGAGTGGCGACCTCCATTGCATTTTATGTAGAGGTCTATGCCTGGCTCAGTGGATGCAGTTTCCACCCTTTGCAGTCTCCATCCTCTTCTCTTGCTTGTCTGGATGCCAGTCTGATGTAAACCTTTTATCTGCTGTGGTCTGCAACAACAGCCTCCCAACCTACTGGGTTAATGTTGTTAGGCTTCAGGTTTTGTTTCCAAATATCATTGTAATGAAGAGGGTCTTTCCTTCAGGTCTGAAACCATTGGTGAACTCACTGAACATGTCCTTGGATATTCAGATGTCCTGCATGCAGATAACATGACTAAACCAGTGCACACACCTTTGGATTGATAAGTATATTCTTAGAATAAATATATTTGTTTAAAAATAATGTTGTTTTGGCAGAGCGTAACTATTTTGAAGCTAATATACTCATTTGTGTAAGTGAACACATAGTGAGAGGAAAATAATAAATAAACCTTGAATAAAATTTGTTGGTTGTTCATGCGAGGACTTACATTCAAAAAGACAAATTGTATTCTGAATGTTGTATTTTTGAAATGAGACTTCTCAGCTTTTCTTCTAGTGTTTAAGACGAGTCAAAATTTGAAAAATTTGATTTAAAATTGATGTTATGGTTTCTAACATTCACTTATCAATACAAAGCAGTCTTTATTCCTGCAACTGCCAAGTCTTGCATTGAAAGGATGCTTAGTGGGTTAGAGTTTGGTTCTTCTAACTCACAAAGGCTGTCATACAGGTATGTAATTCAGCATCATGTCTCTTTGTAGATGATTTCTGAAAGAATCCTCAAGGGAAGACAAATATACAAGTTATTGATGATTCTTCATTAGGCCATAACAAAACAGATAAGGTAATGAAATAAGTAAGAAACAATAAAGACAAGTCAAAAGAAACAACAATGAGAAATAAGTCAGTGTATTTTAACAAGTTTTAATTATCAAAACCTCACAAGGCACTTGACAGGGCTTATCTCAGTTACCATACACCACAAGCAAACAAGATGGCTTGTGTATAAAGACCTCTGACCTCTAGCACAGATCTCCATAACAAGTCATGTACCAGCTGACAATTCACCCTTTTATACCCTATGTGTTATTTACAGCAAGGCAACGTCTCAATATACAGCTTTAGGTAACCAGCAGTAAAATGAAAATTTAAAAGAAATAGGGACTATGAAACAAATTTCTAGGTAGAAGTTTGAAATGAAAAAAAAAAAAAAAAGAGAAAACAAGGGGTTAAAACAGAAAAAGATAGCATGAAATAACCAAAATTACAGCAGAGTCTAATTCAGCCATTCTCAATATTTTTTTGGCCAAGGCCCCCTTAACTCTTAAATTCATATCAGGAATTTATCTATTAAATCAAGGGGAGTAACTTCTGATTTAAGTTACTTCCTTGCACTTTTTAGTGATTTTAATTTTTTTTTATGATTCAATTCGCAAAAAGGTTCCATTAAAAGAAAAAAAAAATTCTATTCATTGAAGAGTTTTTCAATGGTTCATGAATCCAAGAGTCAAGATCTCTTCTCAGGTTCCTGTCAAACAGGGATGGAACTGAAACAAAGACTGAAATTCATTTATCGTTTCAGTCTATGGTCCCCTTAAAAATGTGCCTTGGTGCTCAAGGTGGCCATATGGCCCCCTGATGAGAATGGCTGGTCTATTTGATATTTTGATAGAGTTTTCTTTTGAAAGCAGCCTTTAATTCTTTGGCAGTTTTTGTGTAAAATGCAGCAGGAGGAGGAGGAGGAGCATCCTGACAAAGACAGTGGCATTTCCTCCAGAAGTTTTGTTTAGTGGAGAACAATATATGCAGAAACCCATACCATTGTGTCTTTATTAAAACGTTCGATCTGGAGAGATGTGTGCATTATGACAATCTGGTAGCCTCTCATTAGAACAGGGCAAGTGAAGCAAACTGTTCTGCAGCAGAAGAGGGCAGCAAGAAATGCTGCAGTGATTGACACTTTAATTTAAAAAAAATTATATACTTATGTAATTTCTGGTAATCTTTACTATGGGTGAGGAAGAGTGGAATAAGAGAAAGTATCAGGATTGCCATATTTGGCCAGGAGAGATAATCTGAGCTTTATGCCCAAGACTTAACCAACACTGGTATTAGAATAGTGCTGACTTGGGAAACTGAATAAGTCTGAATGCAGAATTACAATACAAGCCTTGAGAGGCTGAACCTGAACCTCTGCCTCCAGATTTGCTTGATTTCCAAATTCGATGCTATTCCATTGCTCATGAGGGGTAAGTCTCTGAGATAAAGTTTGGATTTTCTCCGCTTTTGGTTAAATCTGGCAACCGTAGCCAGTATCAGAGATGCTCATAAATAGATCTGACATAAAATTAAAAAAAATGATTTTAGACTTACTCCTAGTGCATTTCTTGAAGTATACCATTACTTTTTGTATGTGGAATGATTCATAAAATACACAAAATTCAAATGCAATGAATTCCAGTTAACTGATTGGCCAACAGTCCTTGTTAGATGCTTTAAGAATTTGAAAAAACCCCAAAAAACAAAAAATGAATAAAAACTGCTTTAGAGCTTATCAATGAGAATTTGAGAAAACTAATTTTGAAAAAGAAGTGGCGGGAGGAGGGGGAGATTTTAAAATTGATTTGTATTATGAGTCCAATACTTTGCTGAATTGAAGTGTTAGGATTGTAAGTATTTAAACCCAATTTTGCATAAGACGTCATCAGTGTCCTTTTAGCCATGAAAATGGTCCCAGAAAAGCAAAATGAAACATAATAGAAACTATCGTATATACTTGTGTATAGGCTGAGTTTTGAAGACCAAAATTTTTAGGCAAAAATTGGGGGTTGACCTATACATACACCATGAGTAAGAATTTTGTAAGGTTGAAATTCAAATATAATGAGAAGGACTAGGGGTAACCCTTGGCTTCAAAAAACATACCATAAATTGATGATTTTGTGATCATAAATCAAGGGTCTACTAATGCATGAGATCGACTTATACACGAGTATACACAGTATTTACTCAATTTCCATCACCCAGAGTCAGGAATGTCCAGTTGAACCCCACATTGAAATTAAAAAAAAAATCAAAACTAATAAAATCTATCAAAATACTGATTTCATCTTAAATTAGAAAAATCAAAGCAAAGAGATAAAAAAGAGGATCAAATATAAAATCCACACCCAAAATTTGATTCAAGTCAGAAGTGTAAATTTTCAGATTACTCTAATAAAAAATTTGATTCAATTCGATCAAAACAAGGATGAAACAGAATTTTGACTTCTCTAACAACATAAAAGAAATATTGTGAAAATTTCCTTTCATTTTATCCTTGTCTGGATTAAATTAATTGAAATTTTGGTGGTGAAATCTGAAAATTTTCGCTTTTAACTTGAATCACTTGTTGGGTCCAAATTCTACATTAGATCCAAATTAGCAAATTGAAAACTGAATATTTCTTTGTTTACTAACATTAATGAGTTGGTGAACAAAGATGACTCAATACTTATAATGGACAAAATAATATTGTGCTCAATATTTTCATTATTAATTTTGATTGGTTTTTACCTTCATCTCAATCATCATTTGTTTTTTATCACAACTTTAATTCTGGCCATCATTCAAAGCTACATATAAACAGTGGGATCAAGAAAAAAAAGTGTAAACCCATGGTAAGAATCAAACTCATACCCACTAGCAAGAGGGAATCCAGTATATGTCTGGCTGCCTTAACCATTCAGCCACAGGGGTCTTTTATAGCTTACAGAAGTTTATTTCTGATTGTGCTGTTTGATGTTAGCTGTAGAATAACAGTCTTTAGTTAAAGCTGTGATAAAAGCAACTAAAAATTAAGATGAAGTTGAAACTAGTCAATATTAATAAAAATATCGTGTCACATTACTTCATCAAATAAGAATAAATTAATGATAATGTGCTGTCATATTGAGCAGGTTGGTCAATCTGTGGACTTCTTATAAGACACTTTTAAAACACTTTACCCTGAATTATTTGATTAAAAGTAAATTGAGAAAACCAACAGAATATTAGTTTATTTGGGCAGGATAAATTAATCATAGATTAGGAATGTTGTTATTTGTTACTAACAAAACATTCCAGTCATAATGTGAGTATCGATTTATTACTTTAAATGAGTTTGAGTGTTCATTTCTATGCATGTGTGTGTGTGTGGTTTTATGAAAATATCAGTTTAATTATTTACGCTTAATAACTTAAGACGATATCGATAAAAATAGCTACAAAGCTGGTTACAGTTTACTTAAGTATTTTTCCATGGCTGTTTTAATTCTTAAATTCATATTAGAAAATTCAAGTGTTAATATCAAGGGATATAACTACTGATAAAAGTCACCTTCCTTCAACCTTCATGTGAAATTTTTAAAAATTCATTTGTTTTTATTCCATCTGACATAATGAAATTAACAAAGTTTGTTTCCTCCACCAAAGAGCTCCGCTGAGAATTAAGGGCAGCATCAAGCAGTTTATGAATTTAAGAGTTAAACACAAAGTACTTCTATAAAATGTATTATAGATGTTTCACAAAACTTGCGGGGGAAAAAAAAAATGAGCCCATCGATTATTGTCATCTTTGTAACTGCAAATTAGCCAACAGTTTGATGAATTAACAAATGAATTAAGAACAAGAGGCAGAGAGGATGATGGTTACATAGCAGCAAACTGAAAATATTCTTAATAACAGCAATACAAAAACTCAATAGACACTCCTTCCCTTCTGTCAAAAATCTGCAACAGGTATTTCCTATATGAATAAACGAGGTTAAGCCCAACTCAGGGGATACCAACTGTTTCATTACCAAGGATCCCTTTTATTAAAATGAATTTTCCCACAGACCCAAGGCTTTTTAGAGGTCTGCCTACTCAGCAAGCTCATGTACCCCCAGGAGTCTGCAGACCACAGGTTGGGAACCACTGGCCTGACTTATTTAAAAACAAAACAGATAGCAATGAGATCAGGTGTGTTAGTGGACAAATAAAACAGCATGGACATTCTATGTGTGTGTGTGTGTGTGTGTGCATGCTTATATATCTGCATTAAAACAAATGTTTTTATGATTTCAGAGATCAATATATTGAGAGGCGAGCCAGCCATATTAAAACGATTAAAGAAAAGAAATAAGCTTCTGCTTTCTGTGTTTTGGCTCAGGTAATTACAGTAATCTTTGAAATGAAAGAAATAAAATAATTACTACTGAAATTGTAATAAGCAGGTATGAAAGACGATGAAAAAAAAGAGGGCAAAACTTGACGCCTATATAAAGGGTGTCACTTAGGTAACACTCAATTTGTCTAAAAAATGAATGCCAGTTCTAAGGGAAGCAAATATTAAATCACCATTAAAAGCAGCGGAAAATAGTTGCTTCCCTTAGATAGAACAGGTCTTACTTTTGTGACACCATATTTTTTTGTATCAGATTTTAAATTACCTTCCTCCAATAAAAAATTGGAATGGTCATTTTTAATAGCATGTTAATTGTCTTAGTCATATGGTGAATTTTCTTTGCATTGTAGTGCTGCAAACTTTTTACTCTTTAAAGTCAGATTTTCTGAAAACCTGAACATTCTTCAAAATGTAGCAATTTTTTTTTTTTTTTCCAAGAAAGAGAAACTGAAGAAGCCGTTCCAGGAATGGGATGGATTATTATCATCATCACAATGGAAGAGTAAGATGCACTGGCCATTCCCCTCTACCAGCAAAACATAACAGAAATGAAAATCTTACATTTGAAGTTGGGTTCATTGAATGATTAACAATTTTATTGTGAGTGTGTGTGTGTGTGTAAGAGAGTCAGGGTTGCCAGATGTCTTTTGCCTCAGAAGACGAATTTGTATGGTCTGGGGACTGAATAAATTAGTTTCAATAATCAAATGACTCGATAACCATCATCACACAATGGATTAAAATACACATCTTTTTTAAATCTATTTTTCTTGTATATTCATGCCATGTCATTTGTGTGTAAAGGATTGTTATACGCAGTATATTTTCCTTTTCGTTTCAGTGCAGATCTTTTTTTTAAGGAACCAAATAACTTTGTTGAGTACCAAATTCGCCCAATTTTGGTATTGAAAAGTACCAAATGGCAACCCTGGTGTAAATGAGTGTCCAGTAATATAATACGCAAAGAGTTCGATTGGTAGCAGTAAAAGCAGCCGTACATCAGATTAGTTGCACATACTGTATGTAATGTGTGTATATGTGGGTGTGTGAACAAGATGAATGATCTTAATATTAGCAGATTCTGCATTGGTTGTAATAAAAGTTTGCTTGTGAAATTTTTCATATATTTATAGCCCCCAAACTCATATCCTAATGTCTTACCACATTTTGGTCCACCAATATTATTGGATTTAGAATTATCACAAGATTTTAGAGAAAGGAAGGGAAGGAGAGAGAGAGAGGAAAAAAGTAAAAAAATTAATAAAATAAAACCAAAGGG
Organism: Thysanoteuthis rhombus; assembly: GCA_963457665.1. Lineage (NCBI taxonomy): Eukaryota > Metazoa > Mollusca > Cephalopoda > Oegopsida > Thysanoteuthidae > Thysanoteuthis > Thysanoteuthis major. The sequence continues at coordinate 32,526,574 of OY735211.1, read as the reverse complement.
AAGTAACACTTGATGCCGTCTAAAAATAGCTATAAGATTGTATGGCAAGTGAGTGTATGTGTGCAGCCCAGAATCATAAGATTAGTTGTTGCCACCAGGGTATAGAATTGGTTTATATCATGGCTGCTGCAAAATAGAAACAAAACCATTCTCTTTGGGGTATCTTCCAAGAAGAGACGCTGTTGATGTTATAGATTGGCTGGCCATAAGCATAAATCCTCCCCAAGAAAAATAGAATGTTAACCAGCCACATGTTATCATTACAAGGACAGACTCTCAGCTATTGATATTATTTATCTTTGTACCAGGTTTGCCAAATTTGTATGGTCTTGGGACCAAATTAAGTAGCTTCAGTACCAAAATAATCAAATAACTTGAAATCCATCATCAGACTAAGCTTGCAGGAAAATGGATTGAAATACATATTTTTTTAAAATCTATAGTTCATGTATACTTATGTTGTATTATATCATTCATGTGTAAGGAATTGTTATCTTGTGTAGTACCAAATCTTTTTTTTTGGAACCAAATAGCTTTGTTTAGTACCAAATATGCCCAATTTTGGTCTTTAAAAATACCAAATGGCAACCCTGCTTTTTATCAAATTCAATGGGTATAACCAAACACTGGATTCAATATATATTTCAGCTGAGTCACAAAGAAGGGAACAGCAGTTCCAGCCAAGCAAATAAAGAAGAAAATTTTTTCTCAAGAGATTCCCCAACCAGAACAGTATTTTTGCCCACATAGATGTCTATCAACCAAAAGTGGTTGTACTGTTTCCAAAACGGCCAACATATACCTGGATATTGTGCTTCACCAAGAGCGTGTTTGTTTAATTACCATGATATTCAATTAACTCTTAAATTCATACAAGAAAACTTCAATGTTATCAAGGAGAATAACTACTGAGCAAAGTTATCTCCTTTCCAGCTTAAGGTGAATATTTCAAATTCATTTTTTGAATCAATAAATTTAACAAAATTTGTTCCCTCCACCAAAAGGCTCCACTGTCAATTAGGAGCGGCATGAAGCGGTTTATGAATTCAAGAGTTAATGGCTGATAGGTGGCTCCTCCCTCTGATAATTAGAAACCCCAAAATAATGTCTTGATCACCGCCTTCCCCCAAATTTCTGGTTGTTTTTATTGTTCTCTTCTTTTTGCACCACATTCCCACAGTGATTCTTTTTGCACCACATTCCCACAGTGATTCTTTTAATAAAATTTGAACAAAAATAAAAAACAGGAAAACAAAAATCAGAAAAAAAAAATCAGTGAGTGAGTAATATAAAAAAATACTGGAATGTATATTGCAGCAGAATTATTTAAAAAAAAAAAATCAAAAAAAAAATCTGCTACCATTTTTGTAAACCTCAATCTTTCAATTTTTTTTGTAGAGTTACTTAAGTTCATATTTTTTTTAAAACATTGGATTGTTTTTTTCTTTTTTATGTGTGCATGTCTTTTTTTATTCTTTTCCAATTTATATCAACAAAAAATAAATCCATTATCTTCTTTTTCATAACTTGTCTGTCTGTAAGTGTGTGTGAGCTTCAGCAGAGGTGAAGAGACCAACTTAGAAGGCTGCAGCCACAATATATGTACAAATCGTCCCAGTTAGCTCTGATAAAAATTATCACAGATCATGGATTTGTTTTCATCAGCAACCAGAAGAAAAAAGATGGTGATGATGATGATTATTACGATGAAGTGATGGCTATGGAACATGTTGCATAGACGTCTTTCTTCTCTTAACTTTTCTTTGCATGTCTTCAACATGATAAACAAATGTCAAATCGAATTCGACACTTGTTTTTGTTGTTGTTGTCTTCACGCTCAGCAATTGCCAGAAAATCACAGATGTTCTCTATTTGCGTCCGATGTCGTCTTCCTCTTCCAGTGCCAAATTTGTCTGTCAATGCCCGTGCATGTTTTCATAAGTAACGTTTTGCCATCTATAGCAACTTCCATACATTTTTGAGTATTCACATGGAGAACTGTTCGGTCCTACAAAAATGGGGAGAAAAAAAAGAAAAAAAAAAAGAAGAAAAACATCACTAGTGCTTCATTCACACAAAACTAATAACTTATTCAATTGGCTGTTATTTTTTGGTTATAACATTTTTACTGATAATATTTCAATTTACATTGATTAAATACACTAAATTCAAATGATGAAGATTTATAGATCACAAATCAGAATATCAAAAAAAGATAATTAAATTTGCACCAGGAATTAATTCTAGTGAGCTAAACATATTTTCAATCAAATTTCTTATGTAGATTAATTACTGTGTAATCCAATGGTGTTTTTAAATAATCAGAAAAGGGTTGATAAAAAATACCGAAGATAAGAACCAATACTTTGAATACATACCTCTCTGTATTGCCATTCCTGGTTGCCATGTTGACCATGACAAGGATAAATGATGACATTGTCTCCACCTGAGTAATCTAGGCAGCCATCATCTCGCCGAATCTCATTGTTCTTGCTCAGCATCCAGTACTGAATGGAACACAAATAAAAAAAATGATAACAATGCTTGAAGGAATAGAGGGGACAAATAATACTGTTAGTACATAGCTGGATACTGGTGGCTTTGATTATATTTTATAATTAAAGAAGAGCAATCAATATTTTATGAATTTGAACTCTACATTAGATATTCATGAATTTCAAGAAGACTGGACAAATAATATTGTTAGTACAGTGACATAGCTGGATACTGGTGGCTTTGATTATATTTTAGAATTAAAGACGAGAAATCAATATTTCATAAATTTGAATTCTGCATTAGATATTCATGAATTTCAAGAAGAAGGATGTTGCTCATAACCTACTTTCCAGACATTATAAAACAAGTAACAAAGGGGGCAGATAATTTGAAGTTGTAATCTGAAGTAAGAGATTTCATTTTTGCAGCCGCTTATAATATATTGATAACTAACTGAAAACCTGACCTACAAGTAGGATTTTCTGCTAGATGTCTACATTTTACAGTTAAACAAACATAACCAATGAGTTACATGATTCATAGTTTATGCATGGTAGTGTAGTGACATTTGACTCCAAATTATAGTGATGGTATTCGTTAATATAAACTTTTGTGGAGGTAAAATTCTGACTCTGGTTGAGAGAAATGTATTACTTTTTGACTTTATCATCCCATAATTTTTTGTAGTGTGCTAGACAGCAAGCAAGAGGCTATGTTGTGAAGGACACAAAGTAAGGGTTCAGTTTAGCATTATACTTACACTGTAAATCAAACCCCTTGCTAAGAACTTGGGAAATTTTGAAATTCTCAGATATTAAATTGCTACAAACATGTTTGCATGTTCCACTATTATACACAGAAAGAGTCAGTTTGAAAACGTACCTGATTTCCTCCTTGGTTATGGCATGGCCACATTATAACAGGTTTGTGCATGTTTTGGTGATCGACAGAAGCATCAACACACATTCGTTTCGCTTTGTTACGAATCTGAAAGAGGAAATTCAAACAATAGAAATATATAAGAAAATCATTTTTATTAACTTGAAGTAAAAATTCTAATATTTAATTGTTTCATCTGGAATATACAAGATGTTTTTCTGTTTTAAATCTGAGAATTCTTGTGAAAAATATTTAAAAAGACATCATTATTTGAGAAAGCAATATGATACAAGATGAAATAATTTTCCCACAATTTCTCATTTATAACTCAATACGAAATATAAGGGAAAAAAAGCAAAATTTCCTTTCATTGAGATTTAAGCAATCATAAATTGAACAATATAATCAAAGTCAAGAATGATTACTTCATACACAGAAAATTGCTTATGATACTGCCTCTAAAGAGTACAAATCATTCTGGATGGAAGAGTTAAATTGAATTGCTAATTGTGTTCAAGCAGAATTAAACTTAATTTTGTTCATTTGCATATTCAATATAAATTTGTCTTGTATCATATGCAAAAACTGATGGGATTGAACTCTCCTCACCTCTCCAGATGCTACAGCTTCTCCAGGGATGAACAAGTCAGGATAAACATTCTTCACATACCAATTAAATGAATGACATTTCAACCTTTTTCGTAAATTTTTTCTGTCAGTAATATCACCAAAATCTCCCTAAAGGGAAAAGAAAGGAAAATACAGTTATCCATTCACAGAAGAAAATATAAGCTGAATACAGAAATGATAATATTAGATCAGACGAAAAATATGGATGTAAATATCTAAACAAGGAGCATTAAAAGAAAAAAAAAGTAAACTGTATTTGGTTATTATTTTTACCGAGAAAATGTAAAATTTTAACTGCAGAGAGGTAAGACAAAAATAGTAATAAAATGACCTTTTTTCTCACAGGATCACTTAGTGCTTTGTAAGTGTAAATTTTATTCTCTAGTTCAAATATAAGAATCCAATCAATCTCTTTTGGTCATGTTACTACACCCAATATTCCATCTAGTGAGTTCAGACCAAGGTTTTTCAAACGCAAAACATGACTTACCAAATCATAATTGAACCGTTCATAGTAGTAGTTCTTGTATTCATCCATCCACACTTCAGCAAGCCGGACTGAATTCTTTTTAACTACATTGACTCCTGTACGCCATTTGTATGGGCTTCTTTTACGGAAAATGTGTCCCACATGAGAACAAGGAATGATCTCTAGTGTCCCACCACACATCCAGATCTGCACAAAAGAAAAAGCATAATATAACATTGTGATAAAAAATGAAAATAAATTTTTTGAATTCAAGAGAGAACAAAATCAAAAAAAAAAAAAAAAAATAAGAAAAGAAAAATCATCTTTGTATCTAGAGTAAAAAACTTTTTACAAGGTATGTAATACAGCTTATGATTTCTATATTTTTTTTGTACAAAATACAATCTAAATGTTAGAAAAAGAAACATCTATAATTAACTCTTAATTTCAAATAAAGATTTTAAGAAAAAGGGGAATAACTGCTAATCAAAGTTACTACCCTTATATCTTTAGGTAATTCTTAAGAATTAATCTTCATTCCATATAACATGATAGATTTAACAAATTGTTTCCTTCACATAAGAGTTCCACTGTCAATTAGGAACAGCATCAGGTAGTTTATGAATTTAAGAGTTAATCCTTAGCCAGCCATCAGGATGAACTGGATACATCCTCTTAGCTAAGTTAGCAATGCCTTGGAGACATATCTTGTACGTCCAAACAAACATTCTTTTTTTGTCTGGTATCGGTGAAAACTAGAGCAAATAATAACACAAGTGGCTTCTCTTGATAGGTCTATCTATTTTTTTAAAAATTACAGGAGTTATTTAGTTTCTTAGTATTTTTTTTGTTGTTGTTGTGAAAACAGACAATTTATTTCAATATATGTAGTAGGTACCACACACTTATGAATACAAACTGATGACATGATTGAAAATAACAAGCTCGAACATTGTGAAATATTGATGTTATTGCAAAAAACAATATGGCAACAGAGAAAAGATTTGAAATGGTTATATCTCTGGTTCTATAGTTTATTCACATAAAATTTATTGCAAATCTTTTGTCAATCTTCTCTCCAATGACATAAAATTATCTATATATGAAAAGTTTTTTGTGCTTACGTATGAATATGCCAGCCTGCTCTCATAAAAGTGATTAGTATCCCAAACATTTGTGTTTTTCTCTCTCCGTCCTTTCTTCTACATTTTCAAGTGTTTTTTTCAATCATTTTTCACTATTTACCACACTGCTAATGAAATCTGAGTTTATTTTTCTTTCATTTGATATATACTTTTATAGGTCTAACATAAATTCATAGGGAATTATGAAGATAAGAAAATAGAAGGCATGAATTTTGGGGTAAAGTTGAAAATTTTCCCAGTATAGTAAAATTTAGTATTTGGCTAAGGGTTGAATGAAAAAAAAAAAAAAGGTTCATTATTTTTACACAGGAGCCAAATATAGCAAGATGATCACTATACATTATTAGATAATCATTCAAAATACAATAATTATACTATAAAGAAATGGGTATGTAATCCAACAGGAATAATCATAAATTGTGTTGTATTATTTTGAAACTATTCAAACAATCTATTATTACACAGTGAATGTATCATTTGGCCTAAACAATATTAATGGAAAAAACAAAGAAAATGGAGTTGCTGCAGGAATTGAACCTGCAACCGATAGAGTAGCTCCTTCAAATATTGAGCTAAACACTTGCAAGTAATGCAAATGCCCCAAAAACTGTTTTTATCAGCTCTATTTGTTTCTTTCAAGGTGGACAATTATATCATTAAGAAATGGATATGTAATCTGACAGAAATAATCATAAATTGCATTATATTATTTTGAAACTCTATTCAAAATAATCTCCCGTTATTACACGGTGAATGTATCATTTGAACTAGACAACATAAATAGAATAAATAATTTATATAGAAAAAAAACGTAGCAGATATAGAAGGGAGATTATTCCAAATAGAGATTCAAAATAACATAGCGCAATTTATAATAATCATATTGTGAAAGCAAGGCAGTGTTAAAGTATAATGCAGGAAAAGAGAATATTTTAAACTTTAATTCAACAATTCGCATGTTGGAATTCAGTATCCATAACTGGTTCTCAAACAGGGGTGTACGAGTATTTTCAAGAGGGGCTGTAAGTTCGCAGAAGAAAAGTAAGAATTTCCCAATCATTTTGGGAATTCTCTCAACAAGTCTTTACATAATATTGTAATGAACATAATATATTGATATTCTTATTTTTTTTTTTCAAATATCAACAGTATCCATTTTGAACTGATCCTTTAGCAAGCATAAAGGGGAGATAGAGATAAAAAAATAAAAGAAGATTAAGAACCATTGATCTATGCTGAGGGCAAACAAGCCTAAACAATACAAGTCAATTATCTAAAATTTAAAATGAGCTTCATTTTAATGAGTTACTTGGTATAAATACCAAAGTTTCTTTACGTGGGATAAGTACTAAGAAGAGAGACAGAAAGACAGTTTCCATTTACCAAGACAACTTTGAACCTAAATAATGTTTCTTACCCTGAAGGAAAGTTCTAGATTTTCGCCTCCCCAGATATCCATACCAGCATCGTAGGTGCCCAACTCTGTGAAATATTGCCGGCTGATGGCAAACAAGCCACCTGCCATTGTCGGGGACCTGATGGCAGAGAAGAGAGGAACAAAAGTTGAGATGAGACAATACCAAACAGAGAGACAAAATATTCCTGCAAAACTTATAAGCTAAATTAGCTCATTAAGACAGAAAGGAATGTGCTGTGTTAATCAATCCACAAAATTAGTGATATCTCCAATGAGATATGTACCATTTAGAAAAATTATCTACATATATTGTATTGATTTGCAAAAAAAAAAAAAAAAAAAGCATTCATACATATAAATAAATTTCTCTATTTAATGAGAAAATTGTACTATCTTACATTATATATTGATATCAGAAAAAGATGTTGTTTTCTGAATTAGAGATTTTTTCCTGAACTTAACCATATCACAATTTGTTTCAATAATTGCCTAAAATTATAATAGGTATGATACTAATTCAAACATTCCAGAACAGGGTGGCCAGATTGGGCTACAAAGGGAAATAATCTGTACTTTATTCCCTAGACTCATCCATAACAGGCATTGGAATAGCATTGAATTTGGAAGGCAAAGGTTTAATACCAATCTCAAGTCTTACATTACTATTTAAGTTTGATATTGAACCTCTGCCTCCAGATTTCTAAATTTAATACTATTCCAATGCCTGTGTTGGGTAAATCTCAGAAAGTTTGAATTTTTTTGCTTTGTAGTTAAATCAAGCAACCCAGTTTCAAAAAAAAAAAAAGCGTCAACTAATGATAATAATAATGATGATAATAATATAAATTCTAAATTTTGTTCAAACCGAATCTTGTTCCCATCCTTGTCAACACAACGTTTCAGCCAATCCATTCTTCAGTCCTCGTCAGGTGCATAATCCAAGAAAAGAGGCAAACCTTTTTTTCCAGCCTACTATCAAAAACTTTTTCTTTTCTAGGATTGTACACCTGATGAGGGCTGAAGAATGGATTGGCTGAAATGTGGAGAGAACATCAAAGATGGGAACAAGACATTTGATAGTCTGAACAAAATCTAGAATGTTTATGACTCCTCTCAAAGTTAGAGATGATAATGTTTATTTTTACTAGAATATCAGCTATAACCATCTCGACTGGATTAGCATGAATGGTTTAAAAATAAAATCACACACACACACACAGCCAAACTGTTTATCTTCAGATAAATGTTATAGTTTCTTTTAGACAAAACAAAAGAAAACATCCAAAGAAATCTCAAATTAGAGGGTGATTCTCCAAAGGAGCATGATATTAGTCCAAATTATCACAAATAAAGGTTATATTCACATTATAGAAATTAACATTTAAGAAGAAAAACAAAATTTTCAAACAAAGCTAAACATTAAAATGAAATAAATGCTTCAGAAATTTTTGTGTTTCAAAATATCTATGTGCTGAGATTGCAAAAAAGTCACAAAGTGTTTTTGTAAGTTTTTTGGACAGTTGATCTCCTTATTGTTCACATGACGTCTCGGTCGATCTATTCTATGGTCCTCTTCAGGTGTACAATTCAAACATAAAAAGGAGAACTCTTATTTCTTGATCGTGTCAAGTAACACAAGTGTACATTATTTTTTCATACCCTCCCAATAGCAGCAATGCTCATAATATAGGATGCAGGTGTTTTTGATTTTTTGTTAAGTCACAACTTCCATAACTTGTCCTGCTGAGCAATGGAAGCCTCATCAAGCTGAAATCTACTGAATGGATTGGCCGAAACGTGTGAACAACAAAAATGATGATAAAGAGTTCATTTGTCCGAAAAACTATGTTGATAACGTTTGCTTAGTTATAGACAGATTCTATAAAATATTGGTAACTGATGTAAGTATGAAAAAAAAAATTCCCTTGTAATATAAATTGCATGTTTTGAAAATCTATGTTAGTCATGAAAGGTAATTTGATAACATTTTCTAAAGGTCAACTATTCAGACAATCAACCACCGAAAGCATTCACAAAAAGTTCACAAATTGAATAAATATTCCTAAGAAAATGTAGAAAAAAAATGACATTTTAACAGTACAATTCTTTTGAAAAGTTTTGCTGATTAACCCCCGGATACAAATAATCATTTTACATATATAAATAGAAATATGACAGTTCAGACATTTATTGCACAGATATAAAGCAAGTCACAATTGAAAAAGAAAGAAATCACCCAAACAAAAAGAGAGAGAGAGAGGGAGAAAAGGAAGGAAAAAGAGGAAGAGTAGGAAGAAAAGGAAGATGGAAGGAAAGAAAAGAGAGAGGTGGAAAGAAAGAAAATTGATGAAGAGAAAGAAAAAAGAGAATTGATAGAAAGAAGGAAAGAAAGAAAATTGATAGAAAGAAGGAAAGAAAGAAAATTGATAGAAAGAAAGAAAGAAAGAAAATTGATAGAAAGAAGGAAAGAAAGAAAATTGATAGAAAGAAGGAAAGAAAGAAAAGTCATAGAACGATGGAAAGAAAGAAAACAAAAAAATTGATTGAAAGAGAAGAAAATTGATAGAAGGGAAAGAATGGAAAATTGATAGAAAGAAAAGAAGGGAAAATTGATAGAAAGAAAAGAAGGGAAAATTGATAGAAAAGAACGGAAAATTGACACGTGCAAAAGACAGTAAAGTCAATGGAGACAAAGCAATAACCCTTTTGATATTTTCTCATTACCTCAAGATACCCAGTCAAAATATGTTGGCTTTGTGATTAGACATCATTTCATTACTCCATATATTTATATATATAGAATATTAAAAAAAATATTCAAAAAATACATGGAAATAGTTGATTAAAAAACAACTAAACATTCTGTCACTCTCAACTTGATAATTGTTGGTTAATACTGACAGGAAGGTGTAATATCCCAGTCAGTAGTCAGAGTATTTCTGAGTGAGTGACATTCGGTTAACAGACAAAAATCACTTAACATGAAAAAGATCTTGCTACCAAAAAGAAGTATTTTGAGTAAAACAGGAAAAAAAATACACACAGCTAGATATTATCATCTCTGTCCGATAATAGTTGTTGGATTTCATACTCTAAATCTAAAAACTATTATGGGATAGAGGTAGTATTACAGTAAAACTGAGCACATAATCAAGAAGAAAGGTTGCTGTAGTATATCTCAGTAGCAGCCTCCTGGTTGTTTAGTTGCCCAATGAAAGAAAAAGCTTTAGATAGAGAGAAAAGGAGTATGAAAATAGAGTGAGTTGAAAGATGCCACCAGAGAAATCATACAACAAATTGAAGTTTCCAACTTTTGTTCAGACGATCCAATATCTTCTTCCCATCTTTGTCCAAACAAAAGTTGGAATGTTAATGATTTTTCTCAAAGTTATAGACAATAAATTGATTTTTTTTTACCCTTTTAATGAAGAGAACACAAAGAAACGAAGATTATCAAGTATGAACTCCAACTGAAGTCCAGCGCCACCAACTGGCATTAAAAAAATTAAAAAAACAAACAAAAGAACAGAGCAAAAGTATTTTGTGAGCAATTTTTAATATATCTACCAGTTTGTTGTAGTCTTGAAGTTTTTGTTCGAGTACCATTATTAGAAAAGCTCACCAACCAAAGTCAAAGTGCTCTTTCAAACCAACATTGTCAGTTCTATCTTTATTGCTTATATTCCAAGTAAGTCAATATTGATAAAAACTATAAACTCAGGCTCGGCCAATGCTTTAAATGCATATTCAAAGGCTCTTAGCTGATTTTCTCAAATATACAACTAATAATAAAACTAATGCAAGTAAAAACTAAAAAAAACAAAAAAAAAAACAAACATAATTGAAGTTATATGCAGTGCTAATCACAAAAAAATATTGCCTTGTGTTTTTTTCTCTCTTCCAATGTTTCAGGTCACGTTTTGGGGGAAGCAATTTCTACCTCAGTTCATCTGATCTAATCAAGGCAAAATAGAGATTCAAATATATTCTTTATTGTTGCCTAACGAAACATGGCAAAGTTTAGCCTTTTAGCTGTCATGATTGAATTGTTAGATTCAAATGGATTTTGATCAAACTGTTTTACTTTGAAAAGAAACAAACATTTTTTAATTGTGTACTTGATCAAAGAAAGAAAAAATTCAGAATTTTAATAAAAAATGTAAACTACATAAAAAAAACTACAAAACAAATTTTAAGATTACAATCCATGTGTTGACTTATAATTCATGAAAAATTTAGTGTTTATATTGTTATGGCAAAGAAATAATTAAATTATAATATTGAAAATGAATACTTGAATAAATAAATTATAATCTTACATTTCATACAGTTATGCTTTACCTATTTTTTAAATTCTTTTTATCCAGATTCAAAAATTCCTTCTTTCATAAAAGAAATTAAGTACAGAAGCAACTTCAACTCAAAATCTGTCCAAATCAAACAATCCAATATCGATGACTAAAAGGTTAAACTTTGTCCAAAGCATGTAGCTAATTGAACTGAATATCTAATAAAAATGAAATTATTCACAGGTCTACAAATATGAATTTTAGAAGCTGAATAATGACCCTCAGTAATTTTAGGATATCAGCATGTATCTAATTTTTGAATGCTAACAATTATATCCTATAATCCAGTTAAGAAAAATTGATACAACAGTTCTGATCTACATTGGATTGAACAAATGCCATTTCCTACAGAAATCATGCACTTGTATAATCAATGATATCAATATGATAAAGAAGGCAAACCTTACAAATAATTTTCATATGAAAATTAGTTTCATCTTCCCAATCAAAACAGATTTACTTTTCTTCAGTATGATGTTCAAATGAAAATATCACAATGTAGTTATATGAAAGCTATCATTACTTCAGAATAAATACCACTTTTAGTCAATTTTCAACACTCAATCCATGGATAATCAGAGAGTAAATTGATCAAAATATACAAAATCAAAACATGTACATATATAGACTAGGAATAAGTGAAAGCCATATAATATTACATATTCCTCAATTTTATAGATGTCTGGGTTTATTTTCAGAATAAGCAAAACAAAAAAAATCAAAAACTGAAAATGAGAATTAGTATAAATATATATCTATATCTAACATAGTAAAGCCATTGTGAACAAGAGCATTTTGTAAGTCAGCTGATTTTTATAAATCCTCAGAGTTCAAAGCAATTTCAATCTCCTATTCAGTAAAGAGTATCTCATGATATAAAAGTCACTTCTAGTCAGTTTATTGGTAGGTTTTTGTCATGCTAAAGCAGGGAGGAAGGGACTAAAACAAGTCTTTACTTAGAGTTCATGAGTACACTACTACTTCTGCTGTTGTTGCTGTTTTAGTAGTCACATAGAAAATGATTCCAGTAAATATAAACATCTCTAACTTTTCCTCATATTAAAAAGTTGTTTACCAAATTCTATTGCCTTTTTGTTTTACAATTTTTGAAAATATAAAGAGTAGCAAAAAATCTACAGGAAAATAAATTTTGTTGGTATGATTTTTTTTGATTTATATAATTCATTTGTACATAAATAATCCCATCATTTTTGACGGGTGTTGTGCTGATCATGTATCATAACATCACGATGACAATATGATTATTGGAGCAAAGCAAAGATCTACTTACAGAACCCATTCGGTAAGGGGGTCTGCAGTTTCTTCCAACAAGGTTGTCTTTTAGATTGTTGGATCGAACTTAAATTTGGTAAAGGAGAGTTTTGGACCAAGGTGCAACATTTGTATCCATCATGCTATAAAACACACTTTTACGCTGGCTCTGGTTTCAGCAGCTCATACTTAAAAAACTGATCCCCTACCATTTAAGTGCAAAGGCCTTAAAACAGTCTAAACATTACTTTCATGTGAAATCTGAATTTTTTCTCAACGGGAATTGTCATGTTTGAGTATAACACGATCCGCTTCGTTATTGTGTTGAAAATTTTCTCAGTTTCTGTTACATTTAAAGGTACCTTAAATTATTGTAAATTTTTATGCTCATTTGTTTTTATATCTTGTATAAAAAATGTAATACAGTGTACTGAAATCTTTTAATGCAATAACAACATAGGTGGAGACTTGAACCCTGTCGCCGTTTGTCATTTAACAGCTGATGCTACTACGCTGGGTTGTTACCTTGAATATATTTTTCTATCAGATCAATGGTATGTGATATTTTTCACTGTAAAGTACTTATAAGTGAATAAGCGTATTTTTAAATGGATGAGTCCATTATTTGAAGTGGTAAGAGAATCATATCAGTTAATACATAAAAGAAAAAAAAATCATACTTTGCTGATAAAAATATCTCTAACCCTCTATTTAAAACAATGGACTGTTCCACTTGAAGTTTAATTACTTTTTAATAGAATCTCAGATGAAATTGATAGAATGTAAGCATTTATTAAAGCTTTTAACAACTTTGAAATAGTAAACTATTAAGTCTTCAAGCAAGAGAAAATGAAGAAACTGCTTGAACTCCAAAGAAACATAGGGTAGATATTTTTACCAAATGTATCACAGCCTCATATATATATATATATATGCAAACATATCAATTAACAAATGCTTAGACCACCAAAAAAACTATCTTATCAATTCAAAAAGGAAATTTTCCTTACCAAAACACATTATGAAAATATACAAACTTTGAACAGACCAAAGTTTTTTCACATCAAACAACAAATATCATAAACAAAAATTAGTATCTCTGAGCGGGATATCAGCATACTTCTTCTTAGTATTTTTAGAATTCGGACCAATGCAAAAAAATTTACCCCAAATATTCAAAATACATAGACATCCTAATAATATACCCAAATAACACAAATATCTAAAACATAGCAGATATATTCAACATAACAGAAAGAAAAGCAAAAACATATAATTTACATCCAAAGATGAAACAGATTACACCCTACCTGACATTAGTACACTGAACACAGTAATTTACAATTAAGTTTACACTGAAAATCTACAAACAAGAACAACCTCAAAGTTCTACTCTGACCATAAAATAAAATCTGGCATAATTATAAGTTTCCATTTAAGAGCCCTTAAACTATGTAGCCCCAAATACCTGAATGAGGAAGATGAATACATGAAAAAAAACCTTCAAACTTCTCTTCAATCCTATGCCATTCATACTCAATTCTAAAAGAAAGGCCAACAAAGTACACATAGACAATATAAAAAAAAAACCCAACATAACAAGAGGCATAATATACATGACAAACCCCACAACCAAAAAACTTAAAAATGAATTAAAAAGCTTTGGAATCTAAATCATAATTAGTATATCGAAAACTATGAAATACATGTAAAAACTGCAGCAAAAAATTCATTGGTGAAACATCAAAAACTTCAAACAAAAGAATTCATGAACATATAAGAACTCAAAGGATGAATCACATAGAAAATGCACTTGTGATCTATTGAAACAAGGAGGACCACAATTTCAATCTAAAAGATGCAAAAATGATCAAGGTAGAACCAAACAAAAAAAAAACTACAGAACATATATTCTGTAATTAGCACAGATTCAAACACATTCCAACATCGACCTGGAAAAATCAATTATACTTCAACATTGGCAAAAATGATATCAAAACAAAATAAAATACCATTAAAGATGAACCAGAGGGATACAAACTAGAATTCCAGGCTTAAGAACTTGAAGTATCCATGAATGAATATTAAATGATGCTACAGAAGTGGGATATCATCGCATCATTCCCATACTTGGAAAAAATCATTTAACTCCGATTTGATGATGTTGACAAAAGCGAAATACATTATCAGAAATAAAAAAATATTTGAAAATAATTCAGTTTTTTTTCCCAAACTGTCAAATCATGGTTGGAAAAAATAATCCCACTCAAAGAAATATAAATGAGATGTGATGTGATTGGCATTGCCAGTAACAGCTCAGACAATGGAATTGGCGACCCGAGTTCAAATGCAGGTCAGGGCTGGTTATGCTCACTTCACAGTTATGCCTATGGGAAAGGTATGGATCCATCCCAAAATAATAGCAAGGTAGATTGGGCTCTCTAGGCTTGGGACAGCAATTAGTTCATGAGGACAACCTTGATTTCAAACTAGGGAGTGGAGTCGTTTGATGCCTAATTTGATTTGGACCAAAGAGATCCGATTTTTAACATAAGCTTTCAATGTTCAATCTGGTTTTAATATTTTATTGATTTTTGTATTTTTTAAAAAAATCTTTGGTACAAATTCTGTCAATTTTGAAGCTTTACGAAGTTGTTGATATGAACTTTTTGATATGTACTGAATACTTTTTTCACTCACTAGTTTCTTTTCAAAAATAATCATCTCATATAAATTCAAATATATCCATGGATGTTGTCATGGGTAAAAATTAATATTCTAATATGATTTGCCTGCTATTTACAGTTTATGAAAGAAAATATTAAAAAGAAACAAACTTCCTATATTTTTCTTTACTTACAATGGCAGCAAAATATTTTTTGATACAACAACTTTTGGTGAATAAAACTGAATTTTACTAAAATAAGAATTTTAGTGGTTTTAACATAAAAGGCACTCGCTAAATATGGAATAAAAAAATATCATAAGTGGTGATCCAACGCTGGCTATGGCTTCAGCTATCCTTATTTCACATTATCACTCCCTCTGCCTATAAGAGATACGTGAATTAGACTTGGAGGCAACAAAGTGGTATCACTCACTTCCTCCACTAATTTAATCAAAGTTAGGAAGAGACATTGATTTGTGCCTTCCCCAGGGGTATTAGTTTGAAATGAACACAAGCTGTCCCAGCTGGTGGTTGAACATTCTCTTTGCTGTTACCAACTTGGCAACCCAGCAACTCCTTTTTTTCTTCTTTCCAATATAAGTGTTTGTATAAAAGAGAAGAAATTAAGAAAAAAGACAAAACCAGACTAAAAAGTGTAAAGAGGTTGTAAACCATGAAATGAAAAAAGGAGAGCCCAAACGGAGAGAAAAAAGAATAAGGATTGCTGGATTTGGCCAGAAAGGGAGATAATCCAAACTTTATCTCAGAGGACTCACCAACAACACAGGCATTGGAATAGTGTTGTATTCGGTAATTGAGTTAGACTGAAGGCAGGTGTGGTGATACAAATCATAAAAAAAATAAATAAATGAATAAAACAAATAATGATAATAATTAGTTACAAGTAATAGCCATTATTCACCTCTGATTACAAGAGTGATGAAAATACTCACAGTCCATTAGCCAAAAAGAGCTTAGCCAATTTGAATTCAAAAATGCTATCACATGATATGTGAGAGCTTTGAATTAAGTCTCTTTCCTCTTAGTACAGAGTGCCCACCAGATGCGACTTACGAATTACTCTTCTCTTTATATCTCTGCCCTTCCAGAGACACATGTTATAACAAAAATGTAAATAATATCATACAATTTCACTTTACACATACTTAAAGACATTACCACCATGTCAGTATATTTGATTACACGCACACTCACATACAAACTCTGAAAGACATCTTACAGAGACCTTGATAAAACCCATTTTCTTTTGTTTGGATGAAACATAAGTAATTCATTTTCCTAAAGATTGTGTAGCTATTCCATCGTTACAATCTTTCTAAGATATATGGAGTCAACTTCTAATAATTATACATTTTAGCAATCTAATAAAACGAAGCCCATAATCTTTCTTTACCATAAATTGGTAAATTCCCCTCCATCCCGCTGATTCAATATCAGGCACTTGAGACTGGCCCACCTCATCAGGCTGGTATTGAACCTCTGCCCCCAGACTGGCTCACTTTCTAAATCTGACCATTCCAATGCCTGAGTTGAGTAAGTCTCTGATATAAAGCTTGGGTTATCTCCCCTTCTGGCCAAATCTGGCAACCCTGAAAATAATTAGTATTAAGAACCAAAGAGTACTCAGATTCACGCACCTAATTGGAGCAGTTAAATCTGAAAAATTCCGATAAAATGATGTTGCACTCATCCAGCTAAATTGCATATTCCACTTAAACTTGCCAACCTGAATGCGTATGTTGGGAAAATACAGATATGAAAATGTTTGGTCATCTATTTGGTCAATCACGGGTGTTGGAACATATCTCTTGTCTTGAAAAATGCGGTCAAGCATTGGCTCCAACCATCCTGTGTGGAAAATCAATCAGCTATAATTTCTAGTTGAAGAAGCTAGTCTTTTGTTCTCAGTCACTGGATGTTACAAATCTACTTGACTTGGTAAAACCATCGCCAGAAGTTACTGTATTTCCTGGCTGATAAGACATTTTTTCCCTTGAAAATGCCCCCCCCAATCACCTGGCGTCTTATAACTTAAAGGTCAAGTTGAAGGGAGAAGCTTGGGGGCCCTCAACCAACCGCAGTATGGTAGGCAATATAATCCTCGTATATTTTTTCCAATAAATACCAACCAAGCTAGCTTCTTGCGTCTTATCAGTCGGGTAATAGGGTAAACATGGACAGATGGAAAGCACAAATTCAAGAAATAAGGAAAACACCTTTGGATGCAAATCATCCAACATTAAAATCAAGTATATATTCAATTTAATTACTTATATTCATTTATCTCTATTATAATTTACTACTTATTGGTATTTATTAGTCATCCTGACAGTGGATGATAATGTCTGATCCAAAAAATTATCAACAAAAACAAAAATTAAACTCCTGTAAAACGTGTTTCAAAGGCCGTTTGATGAGCCATCAATCCAGCCATAATTAACACTTTAATACACCATAATTAATACTATTAGTTTTTTTACAGTTATACTCAATTGTATAACCAGTTTCCCCTGAGACCACCAATGGGATGAGAACTCAGTTACATCAGTGAAGTAAGGTACTGCTAAATTGAAATGGAATTCTCTGTACGTAGAAGTTGTGACCCAGTAATACTATCTATGAAGTTCTTTGTATGTAGAAGTTGTGACCCAGTAATACTATCTATGAAGTTCTTTGTATATAGAAGTTGTGACCCAGTAATACTATCTATGAAGTTCTTTGTATATAGAAGTTGTGACCCAGTAATACTATCTATGAAGTTCTTTGTATATAGAAGTTGTGACCCAGTAATACTATCTATGAAGTTCTTTGTATGTAGAAGTTGTGACCTAGTAATACTATCTATGGAATTCTTTGTATATAGAAGTTGTGACCCAGTAATACTATCTATGGAGTTCTTTGTATATAGAAGTTGTGACCTAGTAATACTATCTATGAAGTTCTTTGTATATAGAAGTTGCGACCCAGTAATACTATCTATGAAGTTCTTTGTATATAGAAGTTGTGACCCAGTAATACTATCTATGAAGTTCTTTGTATATAGAAGTTGTGACCCAGTAATACTATCTATGAAGTTCTTTGTATGTAGAAGTTGTGACCCAGTAATACTATCTATGGAATTCTTTGTATGTAGAAGTTGTGACCCAGTAATACTATCTATGGAGTTCTTTGTATGTAGAAGTTGTGACCAAGTAATACTATCTATGAAGTTCTTTGTAAATAGAAGTTGTGACCCAGTAATACTATCAATGAAGTACTTTGTATATAGAAGTTGTGACCCAGTAATACTATCAATGAAGTTCTTTGTATGTAGAAGTTGTGACCCAGTAATACTATCCATGAAGTTCTTTGTATGTAGAAGTTGTGACCCAGTAATACTATCTATGGAATTCTTTGTATATAGAAGTTGTGACCCAGTAATACTATCTATGAAGTTCTTTGTATATAGAAGTTGTGACCCAGTAATACTATCTATGAAGTTCTTTGTATGTAGAAGTTGTGACCTAGTAATACTATCTATGGAATTCTTTGTATATAGAAGTTGTGACCCAGTAATACTATCTATGGAGTTCTTTGTATATAGAAGTTGTGACCCAGTAATACTATCTATGAAGTTCTTTGTATATAGAAGTTGCGACCCAGTAATACTATCTATGAAGTTTTTTGTATATAGAAGTTGTGACCCAGTAATACTATCTATTAAGTTCTTTGTATATAGAAGTTGTGACCCAGTAATACTATCTATGAAGTTCTTTGTATGTAGAAGTTGTGACCCAGTAATACTATCTATGGAGTTCTTTGTATGTAGAAGTTGTGACCCAGTAATACTATCCATGGAGTTCTTTGTATATAGAAGTTGTGACCCAGTAATACTATCTATGGAGTTCTTTGTATATAGAAGTTGTGACCCAGTAATACTATCTATGAAGTTCTTTGTAGAAAGCACTAAAAGTGTTAACTTTCAGCGATGGATCCACCAAGTAGAATTCAACAAAATAACTGGGCTGATTGGTCATTATAATTATGACAATGCTAATTGTAATTGCATCATCTAGTTAACAAAACATCAACTGACTGGTAGCTATGTCACACTACTTGATTCCTGAAATAAATTACTGAAAAATTGTCTTTCTGTTGAGTAAATGCATTTGAGAAAAAATTGAATTAAGTACCAATGCAGAAGCTAAGAACAGATAGATGAACAGTTATTTGTGATTTTCACTCAGAATTTCTGATTGGTCAATCACAGGTATTGCAACATGTGTCTTGTCTTGAAGAATATGGTTAAACTTTGGATCCAACCATCCTGTGGTGTTATAAACCCATAGAATTACCTGACAAAAAATTGGAAAAATGTTTGCAAATATAATTAGGCCGCGCAAGAGTGTTGCCAAAACAGAAATTAGGTAAAAACGATCAGCATTTTTGCCAGAATATTCTTCATGAATTAAGAGCTAAGTCAATAGGAAGAAATTCAAGTATCAGGCTGTATTAATGTAAAGTCTTTATGGAGCCGGTCATTAACATTCCAACGGACTATTGAATCTCTTCTTCCAATTTTCAATGTTGTCAACACAATGTTTCGGCTGATCCATGTAGAAAAAAGAAACGATCAGCCGAGTTTCTTTGTGTGGAAAGATAAAGTTTGCCTCTTGTCTCAAATTATACACCTGGCAAGGGCTGGAGAATGGATCAGCCGAAATGTTGTGTTGACAACATCAAACGCAGGAAGAAGAGATTCGATCGTCCAAACAAAAGTTGGAAAGTCAGTCACCTATTTTGATTCAATAACATTGTCATTCATGAGCTGGATTTTGGTAGGAACTTATCATTAACAAAAATCTACATTACAATCACAGACATTTGAAACCGGAATATTAAGATATAGAGAACAATTGAATGATTTGTAAGGCTAAATCTATCCCACAAACAAAATGCTACAAAGTAACACCAATACACAAAGATAAGTTATCTTGAATTTTAGATTAAAAAAAAAAAAAAAAAGAAAACTCAATTTCAGCACTTGGAAGAAATCACTTTCTAACAACTATATTCTTAACACTTTCGATAAACCTGAAGTCATCATTATTAAACAGGTCATTCTATACTTATATGAAAACTGAAACTACAGTACTGCCACCCGCAAATGAATAAACCTCTACCACTTTATTGGAGTAGCCATTTTTAATTTTTCATTAGCATTTTCATTCATCTTAATTGGTTGATAATGCTTAATTGAAAAAAAAAAAAAGAATATATTGTTACTACCATAGGTGTTGGCTAGGAAGGGAAAATGAGGCATCTATCCATCTCTGGATAAGACCTTCATACCACAGGTAAGGAAGTTTGAAAGTTGGAACCTTCTCGTTAATCAAGTATAATTGAGCTGAACAATTGTTTTCTGTAACCTTAACTTGATGTACCAATACTAATACTGGTAACAGGGTAGCTACTAAGATATATTCCAAATATACCCCACTTAAAAAAGTGGCAGTGGACACCCATGGTAGTTACTAATTCTACTAGTGTGGAAACAATAACAAATTATGTTGGTAGGAGTCAGGGAAGAATCGAGGATAGGTTTAAAGATCAGATTTGATCCTCGGCGATCCATTTGCATGACTCGGTCGGTAAGAGCACATGGTAAGGTTAACCAGGCTTCCTTGAAGCAAAAGGGCCAAGAACTTGAGTCACAGTAAGATGCTATCTTTTAGTTTCATTTGCATTGTTCCTTCACTGCAGTAGACTGATGGCCACAGTAAAGTTGTGTTATTAAAGTAACTAAACATAAAAGAAAATACTGGACAAGAATGAATAATAATGGTCAGCAATACTAAAAAGAAATGAATCAAGATAATAATGCTGCAGCAATAGGAAAAAATATCAGTCATATTAAGAGTGTAACATGACATTTGCATGATGTTCTTTTCACGTTTGTTACAATTTCAATTTCTTTGAAGCAGAATAAGACGTTTCTGCTATGTGGAGATATCAAACATATAGACTAGATATGATTTCCAAACCAAAAGTGCATAGGTGCAAAATAAAACCAGCAGGAAAGGTGCATGGAACTTATTGCAGAGAAGAATAGTTCATTAAGTGCAAGATAGAGATGTGTCCTGTGATGTTCCATAAGTTCATTAAGTGCAAGATAGGGTCACATCCTGTGATATTCCATAATTGAAGCAGCTTAAGGAAATAACCGTTGACAAAGGGATAAGATGAAGCTTGGTTATTCAAGTTCAGATTTGCAAAAGAGATAAATATTTTTGAATTACACTGAGGTTTTAGAAGATTATGTCAGACACAGATGTTATTTTTTTTACTTGTTTTTCCACCCAACAAATAATGAAGAAATTGACTGAATATTGAACAATTGAAGAAGGATTAATATTCGGATAATAATTATAATATAAGCATGAATAACCCTAATATACAGAATACAATAATCTAGATAGATAAAATAACAGTAATTCTTGTTAAAACCCTAAGATATGGTCACACCCCATCACAGCTGTGTATTATGTTACAGTAAGATAATAAAACTAGTGATTTCATAAAATCTAAAGTTTCTCTATCGATGAGGTAATGGTTAACAAGCTTGTGATACTGGCCATAATCACTGTACTGATTGTCTCACTAGGTGCCCCACTACTGTGGTCTTGATTCAAACTTAGCTAAACTTAGAAGCTGAATATACTTGATATTTACCAAGTTTAGCTTGGTTTGACACAAGGCCATAGTAGTGGGGTATCAAGTGAGGATCAAATTCATTACAGTAGTAATGGTCAGCATCACAAGCTTGTTAACCACAACTACACTGATTGTGAAACAGGATTTCATGAAAATACTGAAACTTCCAGGGATTTCATGGAAACAAGTTTCATAATCTCACTGTAACATACATATTCAAGTTTTGCTGTTTAAAAATCATTAGCTCCAGAGAGATAGCATTTCATATTCGACTTTAACACACACACACACACACACTTGAAATTAAAGCACTTTTATGATTCAGGTTTTCATTTTCATGTATAGAAAGACTTTTCTTAATTTTGAAGCAGTGAGTTGTAGGTGTAATTACGAGAAACTATTTTCTCATTTTGCTAAATAGAACCATAGAACCATAAAATCCCGTATTTGTTAGAGAAGTAATCTTCTGATATCAGAACCCAAGACATTATTGTACCCATTATTTAGTAGTAAAATGTAGTTCAAAACATCTTATCACCAATATTTTTGTTACGTAACCAGAACTAAAAGAATTGGAAACAAATAAGGAAGAAAATAGTCGTAGGTAGAAACACTAGAACTTCTGAGTTGAAAACAGAGAAGACAGAATAAAACTAACTTGACTGGTTGAACAGGGTTGGACAAATTTCTATGAAAAGATGTCGAAGGCATCCATCTGAAGGTGAGACTCCAGTCAAAACGGCCAACAAAAATTGAACTGCTTGATTGCTTGTATTGTAAGGTCGAGTCGATGATATTATCAATCACAGGGGCCACAACGTGCTTCTTGTTGTCTGATACACGCGCAAGTAATGGCTCCATCCAGCCTGAATGGAAAAACAGGCAACACTCATGAAACAGAGAATTTACAAGCAGCGGCGTCAGCAGCAATAGCATTAGCAGCATTTCTTTTAATGTTGCAAGATGTGAATGCCAGGATGAGATAACTGACATATGCAAAAGATGGATGCACATGAGGTCAGGAAGAGCAACAGTAGCAGCAAAGAGGGCAAGCATTATTAACTCTTAAAGTCATAAACCGCTTGATACCGCTCCTAATTGACAGTGGAACTCTTCTGTACCGGAAATAAATTTTGTTAAAGTTATTATGACAAAAAGAATAAAAAATAAATTTTTAAAAAATCACCTAAAGCTGCAAGGGAGGCAACTTTGATCAGTAGTTATTCCCCTTGATATCATTTGAATTTTCTTATATGAATTTAAGAGTTAACAGACACTAGGGGAAATGGGAGTCCAATCAGCATTTGTGTTTGGTATTTTGGTCAGTGGCAGTATCTTGATAGCTGACTACATAATGGTCATTGAAAAGAAACTAGTAATGCAAGTATCAATATTATTTGAAAAAAATCATAGCAAAACCACATAGTGAATAAAGGATAAAATAAAATGAAATCAAGAAATAAGTGAAAAAGATGAATAAAAAATATTAGTTTAGTTTGTTAATCATAAGTTTGAAAACAAAATTGTTAAGAGAAAAAGCCATTTGGAAAAAGTGAGAATTAAAAAAAATTCATGCAGAAATAAAATGAAAATATTTTCAAAGCTTCAAGTTTTGCTATAAAATAAATAATTTGAAAATGAAAGGCAAAAGATATACATGTCTGAATGATTATTTCCCATGAATACAACCAAAATAAAAAACAAAGGTTCCTAAAAGAACACAAAGGAAATAAAACTTTTTAAAAAAGTTACTCGATATACATGAGTCAGTTTAATATGAAATGTGTAAAGTCAAGAGTTTCCTTTATTCCCACCATGTGAATGGAGAAATGATTCAACTGATATTTAAATAAAATGAGTAATTCCAGTGACACTGTATTCTCTATTCTTGCAGATTTTTTGTATCCTTTGAAGGCAGTTGTCAACTCAAGATTTGGGTAATCTACTGATGGCATATTAGTTTAGTCAATAAAGTGTAAGTGTCCTCTTTCAGAATTTCAATGATCCTCTTTCCTCTTAAACAAAATTTCTTTATAACGCCATTTTTCAAGATGGCTGCCAATTTGATCTTGAGTTGTTTTTAGGCCAGGAAACCCAATGTTTGTACAAATGACATGATATATTGGAAAGGAAATTTTTTCAGCTTTCTAAAGGTGTACATCAATTTGCATCTGTTGTGCAAAAGAAATCACTTATCAAAAATGTTATGATGTTTATTCCAGCATATTCTGATTAAATTTTCTTTCCAATGTGTATTCAATACATTGTGAAATTTCTGAAATATTGTGGGGACAGACAATAGTGGGAATATTTCTGTTTTTTTAAGAAAAAAAAACAAACAAAACACTTTTCTGTATTCACTACGGTCTGTCCCTACAATATTTCTGTATTTGCTCCTTCTGTTCATACAATATCTCCAAAAGTTAATGTATTTCAATAAAATTCAGTGGTAGGGCGAAATGCATACATAAGTGATTGAATTTCGGGATGGATCCAGGAATTTGTTTCTGATTGAGAGATCTTTTTGTGTTTTTTTTCCCCCTGTAAATTTCTGCATCCACTCAATATCTCCAGCAATTCTCAATGAACTTCAACTGGATTTCATGGATTGGGGTGGGGGGTGGGTTGCACGTATCAAAGACAATGTAATTAAATTTTGGGTTTAACCTGAGAATTTGTCTTTGATTGAGAGAAATTTTTGTTTCTTTTTCTATACATTTCTATTTATATTCATGTGTGTCCTCACAATATTGCTGAAAGTTACTCATGAATTCCCACAAATTTTCTGTAAAGGTGGATAATAGGCTATGAAAGACGTGTTCAAGTTTCAAGTTGGATCCATGCACAATGACTTGAAGGAAATGCATGTTCAGTCATCCATTTTAGATTACAAAATGGCCGCCCATAAAGTTCAAAGAAAAACTGGAAACACATTTTTTTAATCAAGATAGTTTATATACATGATTTAATCTGGTTGTTAAGATTTTACCAAAAAAAGATAAACTGTTATTAGTCTATCATAAGTGGGGGTTATGATAAATTACCTACCTTTATGTTTTTGGCTATAACATCTTTTTCTCAATATATAAACTTACAAAATACACAATTTAGAGGCTGATAAAATGATAAAATTTTCTATTCAAAGATATCATTTTGAGTGTGTGTGTGTATGTATATATATATATATATATATTGATAAGAGAATTTCATCAGTATGTGCTGGAATAACTATCATCATGTTTTTGTCTGTAACTTCCCTTGCATAACAGGTACAAATTGACAAGATACATCATTGAACAGCTGACAAAATTTAATTTCCAATGCTATATCACGTCATTTGTACAAACATTTCGGTTCCTGGTCCCAAAATTGGTAGCCATCTTGGGAAAATGGAGTTTGAAAATAATTTGAAATTTAAAAGAGGAGACTCTCACTCTTACACTGTTACTGAATTTATGCTCTCAACATTTATTTTTAGGTCAAATGCTAATTTGAGTGGACTACATAGTCATATCTGCATAAGATTGAACAGCAAGAAATACCAGAATGCAGATTTTTACAGCTAAATGCTTTCCTTAAAAGTAACACTAAACAATACTACCTCTGTTCCATGAGGGTTGTTAGATCTTATGTATGAAATGAACATGCAAATGTATTAGCTACCATGGGACAGAGATAGTAAGAGGCATCATATTAGCAATAAATCATTTTCTATAGAATTATACTAAAGCAAAATACAACCTACAAATATTAGTCAATTTATTGCTAATAATCTTAATAAACTGCAAACTTCATGTTGCTGAACTGCAAACTTTGAAACTAATTTCTAGAATTCTCATTGATTCTATAGAGCTTTTGAATAAGCTTGAAAATGTTCAGTACTGCTTTTAAAAATTATTTTCATACCATATTTATGATAGATTTTGGAAAAATTACAATATAACAATTGTAATAAAACAAGATGATGGGCTGATGACAACAGTTATTGCTGTTATTAAATACAGTCAAAACTATTTGCAGTTGAAGGTGAAAGTACAGAGAGGGAGGTTAAGGCAATAGGAGCATCATCATTTTTAAAAACACAAATATACAGTCCTTTGACATTTTATAGACTTCACTGCAGAGCTCTCCAAATAAAAGACACAATCTATTGACGTTATCTACTAAGCTTAGCTTAGTTTTCGCCCAAGGTCACAATCATGGAGCACACAGTAAAAATCAAACTCCTTCATAACAGTATATATGAAAGGGGATTAATGTCCGTAGCCTGACACTGTTATTAACTGAATTTTTATCTGAAATGCTTACTGTATGATATTCAATCTATATGATCAATAGAAAAACATTGGGTCAAGTGCATTGATAATAAAAGAGATTATGTAAGAAAAAAAAAAAAAAATTCTTTCCATCATTAAGCTATGGAGTTGTTGATCTACCTATTCATATATATGTTTGTATGTATAAATATTTTTCTCCCTTTTTGTTATTGCTGCAATCACTCAATTCTTCCTGTGCTTGTAATATGACAGAAATATAGTTGTTACACAATACCCATATAGGCACGTACACACATGATTACTTGTATTATGGTCTGATAATAACTACATGCCAATCATAAGTATTAGAGTAAGCATTTTTTACAAATGCATAAGAAAATAAGTGAATATTACAAGTCAAAATCCTATCCGTCATAATTGTTGATGATGATGTTAGTACATTAATAAACAAGTAATTGTATGTAAGATGTTAATATGGTTTTTGGCATTCATGCAAAAGGCTTACCTATAGAAATACAAATTGGTAAGTAGAAAATTTATTAGGCACACTTACTTTAGATTCAAATGTCTATAAAATCATCACAAAAGATGGACATAGATATGCAATAAAAGTAGGAATCTGTTCATGTAAGAGATAAGTAAAACTGTTGATAAATAATACAAATTATGATTATTGAATAAGAATTATATTGTTTTGCTAAGCATATAATCCCAGTTATAAATTAGAATGGAAAAAAAAAAAGAAGAAAAGAGTCATTTTATCATATTTCAGATTCACCTGGTTGCCAAGGGTTTAAATTCATTTGACATCCAGTTTACTAAAAGGCACTATTTTATTGAGCAATTCGTAGAAGCCATATTTTGCATTGGAGTGAATTGATCACTAAGTTTATACTACATCTGTCCCCAAATAGTTGGTACATTTGCATATACATACACTAAATGTAACACCTACCATAGGATGGAGGTAGCAAATTCTTTTGGTACAATCTCTAAATGGAGTTTCATGAAGGGAGCATTCACAAACAAATTGCTTTAGAAAGTCTATAAAAATTAGTATTATCACAATTCGAGAATATGGGCAATGTTTTTGTTTCTGATACAAAGTTTGGTCCAAAAAAGAACTAAAAAATACAGTTAACAATATTTCGATATAAAATAAACCTTTCATAACACGGGTGTTGGGGTCCAAGAAAGCCAAAAGTATAACAATCGAGCCTTGATCAATTTAGCTATTTTGAAACTAGGTTGATATTTTTGGATCCAGCATCCATCTGTGTTATATAAGGAACTGTGTTATAACAGGGGGAGGCCAGTATTGTCAGCTGTTACAGGTTTTACTTTCTAATGTTCTCCCTAGCTTGGTAGAAAGAAAACTGATGCTGTCTGACATGTTTCCCAAGCCATTAGCATTTTAAGTAGAGACAAAAAGTGATACAGAGCTGTCAGAATGGTTATAGGGAAGCCCATTAACAGCAAATGACAGAAATTTGAGTCACTGAAGTTCTATGGCTGACATAATAAAATTTTTGTTCTTGTGAATGATGGCAACAGTTCTATTTGTGAGTCAAGACTTATCTTACAATGTATAACTATTACTTTTCACCACCTGTCGCAGTTAATGAGTTAAAATCTCTAATTTGTATTTGTGCTCGATTTTACCAGAATCATAAGGCCAGAAGTATGTATCTGCATTTTTTGCTAATGCAAACACTGTCTTGAAAAAAAAAAACAAATATTTAAACATTTATTGGAAAATTTTGGAACTAAAGGAATAAAAATATTCTCAATTATACTAGAGTATTTCTCTGTAAATCTACATGTATAAAATGCTATGTGAATATATCTAACTATATAACACCTTTCGATGAGCATATAAATACTACACTCTGATCCTAGGCAGAAGTGCCATGGAGCAATAGTTTCATCCGGAGCAATGTGCACAGATACTACACTCTGGCAGATGGCCAGGGAGTGACTCTTCAATCCTAAGCAGAGTGCACTGATACTCTAATTCTAAGCAAAAGTGCCATCCCACACGTGAATAATTCTATTGTTTCCGACAGTCACTGTAGTCCCTCTTTATAATGCTGATGTTGGGGTCCAAAAAAGACAACCATATTGTAACTGAACCACGGATAATCAAAAGTCAATTACATCAAACAAGTTCACTTGCGTAAGAAGGTGTAAGAAATTATGTGTAAAACACCTTGTAATTGTATGTTAATTGGCTGCAAATTGAAAAATATAAGTATTTTAATCATTAAGTAAGTCTTTTGATGAAATTCTACTTTATTTCTGGTTTTCAGGGAGAGATTGACAATAATATAGACAAAAATGTTAGAGTCTATCACCCACCTGTCTTATATAGCAAACTCTGCTATAATGTAAAAAATGAATTTTATGGTGCTCTTAACGTTAAACAGTGTGATATTGATCTTCATAAACTTTTATGAGTAAATTGCAATGCTATTACGATTACTGATATTTGCCTCATCATATGACACCTAGAATTATAAAAAAAAATCCCCAGTTGTGATTCATTTGGAAAATTACCTCTGCATTATGAATGGCTTGGTTTCATGAACAAAGATTTCTGGAAGGTTTGTCCAAAGCAGTAAGACCATAGACAGCGGGGCATGACTGTGAAATAACCCTCCTATCTGCATGATGGGCCAACCCTATTCTTTGAACCAGGGGTTTGCATCCTATGGCCCCAAGAAGTGGCATGAATAAGAACATGGCCCATAGGTCATGTATTTGACCTCCTCCAGGCAGATGCCCAAGCTTGTTAGGGATGTCTGATGCCCCTTCGAGGGAATATTCCAGCAGACTTAAACCAAGGATATGAACATTCTGTAGTTGGTTGATGCTTGAGCTGGATATAGAGTTCTACCATCCCTTTGAGACGAATCAGGACAGTAGGCTGTTTGCAATATTAGACACAGATCCGAGACACTCTGACTGACGCTAATGTGCACTGACTGTAGAGGTCTGCTACTCCTTCAGAGGAGTAATCTGACAATATAGCAGCCTTTGCAGATTTGAGCCCAAGTCTGAGTCACACCCCTGAAAACACATTACTTGTATCAACTTGAGTTTTAACTTAGTATGTCCAAACTTCTCCTCTACCCACCCATTTAAAACCAAAAACAACCCCTCTCCCTTCTAACTCCTCTTTTACCCTAGAGTAGAACATATAAAAAAAAAAGAAAGTAAACAACACAAAAATGGAAGGATTGTTAGTTGCAAATAAAATACTATACTCAATATAATAATGCCCTTTAGTAATAAACTGTACTGAAATAAAATGACTAAAGCAATTTTTTTAGAAATAAAATGGTTGAAACTTCAATATCACTGGACCCCTTATTTAATATGATAAAGATGGACAGATCAAAATAATACAAAAGAACAAGTTTTGACAATCATGAAGAATGGTTGATAACTCAAATAAACTAAGTGTGCCTGACCTCTTTTATTGTTTAGAATAAGATAAAGAGAGCCAATGTTGTTTTTTGGCCAAAATTTAAAAGAATAAAATCAAAACACTATCAATTGGACAAGAGTGAAAATTATTCTAACCACTCATATAAGCAGAGTGAGAAAATTAAGATATTCCTATAATCTGTGAAAAGATCTTCTCATATGTTGATCATAGTAAATCTAGATTCTTATTTTTTTTATAATCTTAATAAAAAAAAAGAAGATGAATGAGCCTAGACTACTATTAGAGTCAAAATTAACATTTATGAATAGCATACAAAGTGAATGAAAAGCAGTGATTCGATTTAAGGAACAAATTCTCTTTTCAGAATTTCTGAGATGAGGAATTATCATTATACACTGATTTACTCAGACTAGTGTCCTCACTCAACATGGACAACAGAATGATAACAATCTACCCCTGTGGATTGAATAAAGGGTTTTATTTGAAATTCCAAAAAGATTACTGAGGATGACAGACAACTGAAAGAGTACGGGGAAGGGGGGGAAGGTGTAATGCACAAAACATTGTGATTATAACAACCGCAGTGTGAACATTACTTAGAGTAAATCAATGCATAATTAGGGAAAGAAAATCAGATGGGATGATTGTCCCATTCCTACTGATTATTACCAAGTTTTTTTTTCTTCTTTAATACCTATATTTCCATAGGTGTCTCACTAAGATTATCTTTATTTAACAATAAATTAAGACTGAAGATGTCTAAGGAAAAAAAAACAAACAAGGCAAAACTTAATTCTCGGCTATTAAGAAACTAATAAAATATATCAGGTTTCTCATTGCATTAATTTGACTATCATTTATGATCATCTCAATTTTTAGTTATCTTTATCACAATTAAACTCTGGTCGCCTCTCTATGACCCAAGTTGGAACCTGAATAGCAGTCAAAATTAACAATGGATTACAATACTTCAGCTAATGAAAAAAGTAAATAATGAAATCTTTCTGGTTTCTTTTTCTCCATGAACAAATAGATAAACAGAAATGAAAATAACTTATTCTTTGTAGTACTTGTCTGGTGATGGCACAGTGGAGATACAATGTGTTCTTACCTGCTGTACATAACATGGAACAATTAGAAGTAGGTAGAAGTGGTCATTTGCCTTTTAAGATGGATTCAACATTTTGGAAAATGAAAAAAAATAGATACTAAAAAAAAATAATCTGACATGAAAAAAGAGAGAGAATCCCTCTTATTTTCTTGAATCAACAAAAACAAATGTTTAATGATATCTGTTCAAGATTTTACTAATACAAAATAAAGCATTTGATAATCAACTATGATTATTTTTTAACAACTCGATTCTAATACATAAATTTTGGTAAAGAAACTGCCAATTTTTCATGTATTTGATAACAGTTTGAAGCAGGAACTGAAAAATCAAGTTGTATTGAAATAATCATACTTATCAATTTAATTGATAGATTCTTAGTTTCCATGTGTAAAATGGAGATAACTCCTCTCGGAATTATAATGTACTAAAGATTATCTCCCTTTTGAAAGAAAAACAAGTAAATACATAAACTATATTGTTATTGCTTTGAATAAATTAAATTTTTGAATTGTTTTTATTTGTGTGTTATTTTAAAAATCAAATGTGTTAGTGTGTGTATTTTATTCAACTGTGAGCTATTTATAACACTGAGTGTGATACATTAAAAATTTGGAAACGAAGTGTTTCTTTTTCTGTTGAAAAAAGTATAGATAACATAATTACATAGGGGAGACAATCCTTAGCTCCTTTTAAGGCTAACAGGAGTTATCTACATTTTACACATGGAAACTAAGAATCAACCAATTCAGTAATATCATAATAAAATGAAGGATTAAAAATTAAATAAAATAGTAAGAAATAAAATGAAATGAGAAAAAGAATGGATTTAGTCTGTTTGTTTTGAGATATTTCCAAGATTTTCTCGATGGTATCTGTAGCAGAAAGGCAAACTCATTGCATACATTTTATGATACTTCAAGGCAAAAAAGGCGCACAAAATATCTCAGAACATGGCAGAAGAAAAACATTGAACTTACAATCCTTCGGTTGTTTTGCACTTTTCCGTTTCTTTCACAGTGGTCACCTTCAAAGTATTACTGCTTTTATATACAGTTCATTACCCTATGTCTGTCCCACGATAGTTGTAACATTTAACGTATGACATATATATATACAAATGTAGCAACTATTATGGGACGGAGGTAGTAATATCTCTGGATGTCTGATAATCCACCCTAATTGGTTATCTGACAACATGATTACTCATACTTACTTTCTCATCGGTCTATTCATTATTATCTCCCTTTATATACATCTATATATGCATATCGTCATCTTTATTATTACCTAACTTGATGTTTTCAGTCTATATCTATCATCATTGCTAATCCATCTTTGTATTCCATTTTCTATCTATCTATACAAGTACTAAATATTGTATTGTTCAGTGTCAAGATTAATAAGAAGCCAAGCCAGAAAAGGACTGTCAAAAAAGCATTTATACTACGATTGATTCATGTAATTCTTTGTCTCAATCGCTAATCCATCTCCGTAAATGGGAAGTTACAGACTCTTTTCATACATGTAGCAACAAAAACAATCTTATCAAATTGTCCACCCAGAGGAACATTAGTCAAGCTAGCTCAAACACTTCATTATAAAACTGTCCAGCCAGAATAATGACTGGATTTTATAATTTTGATAAGGTTCAGCTTTTTCTGAAGATGTTCTTCCTAGATTTTCTGCTGTACATCAAAATAGACCACTGACTGTAGGTAGGCCCATTATGATCGAGCTCACTCAAAATTTTGATATAAACCAGTGGTTTTCACAGTTCCATTTCCTTCCATGCAATCCTAGGTTTCCTCAATTCCTACTCCATTTTGAATTGTCGACCAGTAATATTTTCATTGTATTTTTTTCATTATATGATCCTCTCCTAAGAGCTGAGTTCTTCCTGTTTAAGAATCACTGACATGAACAATTACTACTTCTGTCCCAGAATAGTTGTTACATCGGCATATATATTTCATACACTAAATGTTACAATTATTATGGGTCAGAGGTAGTAATGGGAAATTTACTTTTTTTGAAAAAATAGTCCGGTAATTTCTTATAAACAGTGACTGCATGTCATAAGTCAATAGCTATTTTTTTTAAATCGTACATTTTTGCTAATTCTATGCGATTCTAAAGATTCTGTAATGAACAGATTAAGTAAAAATAACAGAAGAGTAGGAGGAGATTTGTGAGGAGGAGGAACAGCAGAAAAGGATAAAGAAGGAGGAAGGTAAGAGAACAAAAAAGGTTTGAGGGACTTTCTGTCAATTCACACTACATAACTTGCAAACATAAAACAAAAAGACAACTTATATGAAAATAAGACAAACTACAAAACAAGATAGAAAAAAGGATTACATAAAACAATGCTTAGGGATAAAGCAATAGGAATGCTGTGTAAGACATCAACATAAAGGAAGTAGAAGAAAAAAAAAGGGTATGGTGAGAGAGGGAAACAGACAGAGCAAGAGAGGTACAGAAAAGTTCAAGATTATATCAAAAAGAGAATAACAGAGAAAGCCATGCAGATTGTCCAGAAATCAAAGAATAAAAATGTAACCACATATTTGACCTTCGGGTAATGTAATAATGCATAAAGATAACTTAATATTAATGTGAAGTGAAAATTATTCAGAATCCAGAGGAGTAAGGTAAGGTGTGCATAAGAAAAGTGTTGTGCATTTGCATCCTGCAATGTCGTAGCAAAGAAGACAATAATTCAGCATAGCGCAACACTGCATGTGTTTTAACCTCCAGGAAGACACAGCAAATTGAGGAACCATTACTTAGAATTCACAGTTGAGATTCAGAAGTAAGAACAAATCAATTGTAAGGATAATCAGAGAAAAAGAAAACATATACTTGTTCAATATTTGACTCTTTAAGAGTAACATTTTAACCTGTATTTAGGGGGTTGAATAGACCCTAAGCCAAGCCTAGACCCAAAATTTCAAGTAGTTTCAAAAGCATACCTTGTTCAATCCCCTATTTATAGGTTAAAAGATAGGTCTAAAAAAGTCAAACAATGCAACAGATGATTGTAAAGTTGCTTTTTTTAACCAATTATTTAGAGGAGTAAATGTTGGGTAATAGGGTGTAAAAAGAATAATGCCAAGTGTTAAGCACTTTATTATATTAATGAGAAACATTCACTGAAGCACCTCTTGAAATGTGAACCCGTTTGTTTAGAGATATTGGCTTTTGTTGGACTTGACCTGATCTAAAAATAGACATGTCTTGTGCACCACAATTGCTTTTCAATTACAGTCAGTTTCTTTGAGTCACCCAGGGTAACATTTTAATGTTGCAAGCAAGTTAATAGGAATACTAAAATTTATACCTAAGTAAAAAATAAAATTGGGATAATAGATATTAAACTATATAATCTTCAATGCATAAATGAAGAAAATCAACCAACAATAGATTATTTACAAGTAATTCAGAAGATTCTTTATCATTCAATTTTAGAGTATTTGCTTATTCCTGACAACTCTTCAAGGAGCATAGGGCTGCAACCACTCTGTTATGCTTCCAGTAGCAAGTAGTTTCTTTATGGGATGGAATAGCTAGCCACAAGCTCAATCCTATCCACCCCCTGCTTGGGACTGTCACATTTTTCTCTGTCAGAGAAACTTTCTCTAGTATGGACTGCCTTACAGGGCTAAAGGGCTCTAAGTACCCTGCTATATTCCCATAGCTGAAGGGGGAAGAAGATTCAAGCCTCTCCTAAAGACACTTTTGCAAGTCAAAATTAAGGTATGTCCTTGGAGCTTGAGTGACCTCAACGCTTCATAATACATTAATTAACAGAAATTAGCTCTTTTTGAATTATTCTTCAGTGAACGTGAATGAATGGACACTGTAGCAAATTTCAAGAACATAGATATACAAACCAATAAGATCAATAAGATGGTAGATTGAATAAATGAATATACAAATATGAGCCAAGTTCAAACGAAGTCTATCTTGCAGACAATAGAGAAGAGTCTCTTTTAGCTATAACAAAAGACTGATGGCCAATATTTTCAAAACTAGTTGTGTAAGTTGATTCCGATGCACAATTATACAACATTTTATCACAAAACAAAAGCTACAAGAGACATACAGAAGAAGTCAGTGTGAAACATGGTTATAGAACAAACACGAGGCCACATATAAACATGATACTACATTGCATTGGGTCAGTAATTTTAGATTAGTATTTTTGCAGTAAAATATTGGCGTAGAGAAAATAGAGACCATTGTAGTCAGGTCAAAACTTTAGAAGTCAATGGAAGATAAGTGGAAAGTTCAGTAAATAAAAGGAGGGACACAAATTAGAAGGTAATCAAAAACTTACAAAATTACTATAGCAGTTACTTATATCTATTATGCACTTATCATCACAAAAGGTAGAAATCAGAATATACTTCAAATATACAAACAGGAGTTGAAGCTAAATATCCCCCTTGAGATGGTCTCTGTAGTAATTTCATCAAGTATCAAATAATCATTATATACAAAGGAAGGAAGTATAATTTTAAATAGTTGTAACTAATATCAAGAAAATATCATAAAAACTAAAATATATTTAGGTTTTCAGTCATTTAGCATAAAATTACAGGAAGATAAGAAAAAATTGAAAAGGAAAATAGATTACTATAGTTGATGGTATACAAGATCCCATCATCTTGGTTTAGCAGGGAATAAAGATGAATTGCATTTAACTGAAATCCTCTGATTTATCACCCATGTTACAAAAACTCAAGTTCAGGTCAATATGGGGCTGAACAATAAAGGTTACATTTACCTTTTGATCTATTTTTTTAAAGAAAAGAGTAGGGTTGTACATAACATGAAATATGAAAAGTAATAGTAATCTAATGGATTAACTAGAATCTTCAGACAGTGATTAACTAGTTATCCATAAAATCACTCAGGGTAACAGGTTACTTTTGTAATCTCTCAGGGTTAAAAACCCATGTCAGTAGAGAAGTCTCACAATGCAAAAAGATACATCTAAAATCTATTTGCGGTGAGGACTATTGTTCCTTTATACTAGTAGAATAAGCCCATTAACAGTGGAACGGATACTCTTAAATATGGAATGAACCTATGCAAAACTATATCCTATTATGAGAAATATTTTCTTTTAATACAGTATATAGTTTAGTGTGTTAGTGTGTCATGCATGTTCGATACATAGAACGTAATCACAGAACTAAGACAAGACATTATTCAGACATACAATGAAGTAATATAGTAAAGAAACATGTCAACAAATTTCATTCTGAATTTCTGAGATCTGGAATTATCATTAGTATTCATTGATTTACTCGAAGTCTTGGTTGTTATCATCACAACGTTTCAGAAGCTGGGTCTGTTGTACAAGACATCCATCCCCTGGCATCGACAACAGAATGAGAAGAATCCTTCCCTCAGGATTGAATTAAAGGTTTAGTTTGAAAATCCCTGAAGTATCAAAGACACCTAAAGAAGGCCAGAGGGCACAACAGCTGAAGGGTAGTGGTGATAAGAACCAAGATGAAGACACGCCCCAAAAATCATGTGAATAATAATAATAATGATAATGTCAACTAATGTTTGGCCTTAAAAGGTAGTCACATACAAATGTAGTGCAACTATAACATCTAATATAAATACATACAGTCTAATCAAATGACCCAGTATCGATTAATAAACAATGAGTTTGCACATTTCTGTAGGGTAAAAATTGCCACCTTAATCTAAATCCACAGCTCTCCCCGATACATCAAGTTCAAGAGATAAGGTAATTAGAAGGTGCTCAGATATTTATTATTCTAATTAACCCTTTAATTGGTATGTAATTATATCTTTTTACTTAGATTTGAAGGCCATATAAAGACTACCAGAATTAAATGTTAAAGAAAAATTTAGGTAAGCACAAATTCTTACAGAACAATGAGAATTGGACTGCCAGGCCACGCAGCTCAAAATAATCAACAAAACAAAAGGTACTTAAAAATGCTGTAAATACATGAAGTATTTAATCTAACAAGAAACAAAGAGGACTTAGCATCTATTTTAGGTAAAATATTAGAACAGAGATAAATTATTGGTTATATTAAAGCAAGTATGTATGCTAGCATTGATTTTCTTTGTTGTGTTTACTGATCTTGAAAATGTAGGAAGGTATTCAATTACATTATGTATGACCTGACAATATATATATATATATAAGGTGATACTACAATGATGCTGCAAAAAAAAAAAAAAAAAAAAAAAGAGAGAAATCAAAATCCAACAAAATTTTGTAGTGTTTCTAAACTACTCTACATCGACCGATAATGAATGAGGGATTGGCAAAATGAACGGCAGTTTTGAATACTAGCGTCTGAAATTACTAATGGTCAGTAACAATCAAATACAAACTAAGCAAATACCAAATCTAATATAAGCAAAGTTTACCATATAGTCTGGGAGTGGGGAATACAAAATAGAAACTCAACCATTTCTTCAGTTTTTGAGTGGTTCTGCCTAGATGGCTATGTATGGTTGCTAAAAGGTTATAAATCTGAAGATTTACATCTTATCATATCTAGAGGAAGCATTTTTTTACCCTTCTCCTCCCTCAGAAAAAAGGTTTTAGTAGGGGATCCAATTTACAATACAAGTTTATGCTAATTTGTATCCAGCAGGGTTCATACCTGAGTTTTGAAAATTTGAACTTTTTTCAATGATCACCGCTCAACAAAGTGTAAGATAAGTAACTTATCCATCGATTTCCAATTGATCATCCCTAACACAGCTAGCAGCTAAAAGATGTTGGTTGCATGATAGTTTCTTTTGAATGACCAACTAGACCTATTTTTCAAGTTTTTAAATATGTAAGAAATGAGAACACAAACAGCAGAAAGAAAGTCAATACTCTCTCGGAAATGATTTTTTTTATTAGTTTTAAAAATCTGCTTAGAGAGCATTTTGTTGAAACTCACCAAGAATCCTCACAACAAGCATGATAATTTGAGACACTAAACTACAAGATGACCAATCATGAAAAAAGTTTAATAAAAAAAAGAAAAGGGAGGTGTAGATCAGATAAAAATATCTTGAAATGCTAATTGCAATTTATCGCAAATTATTACTGCTCTTTTTCACTGAAAAGGAGAGTTTAAAAAACAATGGGAGTTCTAGGAATAAATATGAAAGGTAATTGTAAGGAATTAAAGAATTTTGATTTTGAGTTAGCAAGTCAGTCTAACATGTGAAGCTGTGAATATGCTCGATTTAGGCCTCTAAAACAGGTAAAAATAGAACTTGCCTTAAAAAAATAGATTGAATAGATTTGAATACAAAGTAATGGTGAAAAGATAAAGGCAAAGCTCAACACTGCTGAAGTCCCCTTGTAAAGATCAGTGCCACTCATTATAACCAGGTAAAGATAAGCGTCACCAAATTAAGATCAACATCACCAGGAAACAAATAAATAGTAAGGATGAATTGAAAAAAAAAAAGTTTATTGAATCCCATTTTTCAAAAAGATCACGAGGCCAGCACCATATTGAACAGGAGGCCTGTGCAAGAGTTTGCTCAAGATCTCTTTGAATGTTGTAATAGCCTAGCCTAACCAAGTGAAGTTTAGTACCACCTGATCGGACCAAATAACAATCAGGAACCACCAAGAAGAAACGTAGTGCCTATTTTTACTCAACTGTGAATAGAAAGGATTTAATATTCTATGCAATGGAGACAAGGTGATATTCACCTCCAAGGTGAAAATATGATTTCAAAATGTAAAGATATAAAGGATTGTTTTTTTTTTCTTCTGGTATACATTTAGGGTAAAAGAAAGGTTTTCTGTTCAGTAAGAAATATGCATATATTTTTTTCTTTTTGAACAATTCAATTCACACTTACAAAACTGGAAAAAAAAAAAAAGAAAGGATTTCAATATCTTTCAACATAAGCTTTCTGATTTTCCAGAATTTAATTATAGCATTAAAACAATGTGACGATCTGAATCAAATATTGAATCGATACATTTTCAGGAAAATAAACTAATATTCATCTTGTCTAGTATATGGATTTTAAAATTTTGTTTAGGAAGATTGTTGACAGATTTCTTTGTAGATATTTCCATTTTTTTTTAATGTCATGCAAGACAGGCCATATCAAAGGTAACTTTCTTTTTATTGAAATTCCAATGAATTGGAAAAAACCCAAAGAAGCACTCACAAGACCAAGAAAGTTACGAGTGAACATATTTCAAGTCATGCAAAATATACCCCGCAGATTCATCTCCACCTCAAAACCTAGTGGTTGAAGTAGTCTACCACTGTTATAAAAAAAACAAAACAGCATCTCCATCATTACCTACAACACCATCATCATAATGAATGTACCAACAAAAAAAAATAATCATAGTAAATGTTCCACCACCAATATACCATCTCCCAAATTCTGAGTAGAGAGGAAAATCATAACAAATAAGAGACACAACAGGAGACATTTGTGTGCATATATATATATATATATATATATATATATATATATATATATATATATATATATATATATATATATATATACGCACACACACACGCGCACAAACACACATTTATACACACATATACATTTATTTTCACACACACACATAGATAAATACATGTATATACATACACACACACATACTGAAAAGGAGGGGAAAAAAATAAAGTGTCATCTTTGAAATTATGTAATTTTCAAAAAACATCTTATTGGTATAAGTTGAAGTAATAAACAATTTCTAAAAAAAATTAGAAGTGATTTTGTAGAGTTATAAAAGACCATAAGTGAAAAAAACATTGATTTCATTTATGGTTGCAGATGTGCCTCGTAGTAAGCTCAGGGTCATTTGCAAAAATGATTTTGCTGTACATTTGAAAATGTCGGGTTAACAGATTCTGAACTGGATTTCATAACCTGATTTCAGAAAGCCATTTCCTTTATGGCACGGCCATTAGACACCAAGCTGTGAATAGCAAGGATTATATGATTATGACTGAAATTCAAGAATTTTCTTTTGATTCATATTACATGTGCAACTGTTAAATTCTTTTGTATGACCAGACGATGGTATCAGAAACAACAAAGCCCCCCACCCAAAAAAAAGAAAAAAAGAGAAAAAAAAGAGGAAAAAAAAAAGTAAGAAGACCACCACCACAAATATTTTAAATACTACCTATGTCTCATAATAATTGTTACATTTGCAAATAAAATTATATTGCTAAATGTAACAACCATTATAGAAAAGAGGTAATAATATTGATTTACTTCTTGACTGAAGGAGATTCTGTTTTATAATCAATACATTTTGATAGGTGGGCCCCAGAAAAATTTCGATTTTCAGGGCTGTTAGTGAACTGAGGAATGTTATTTAATAATATATAAAGAATTCTGATTAAGTAAAGAGAAAATTAAACAATTCTCAACAAACAGGCAAACAAACAGAACAATAATAAACACAACTCACACCAGTTTCATTATGTAATGTGAATGACATTGATTAATAAAAAATTTATAAGTAATAGTATAACAAGTAATTTTTCATTTTGAACTTCTTTTACAGGGAGAATTACATTACACATGTTCCACCAAGTACTAGAACTCTTCTCTTCACACACACACACAAGTTTAAATATTGTGAGATTATTGATTCTGAAAGAGAGAAAGAGAGCTCATCCACATTCATACTCAAGATAAAATGTTTAACTCTTAAATTCATGAACCACTACATACCGCTCCTAAACGCAGTGGAACTCTGGACAGAATTGGATTGAAAAAAAAAAAAAAAAACTCTTTTGCAAAATGAATGAAAATGAAATGAAATAAGCTACCTAAAAATGCAAAGGAAGTAACTTTGATAAGAAGTTATTCTCCTTAATTTCATGTTCAAATTTTTAGTCATGATTTTAAGAGTTTACATAAAATCAGTTGAAGTTGAATTATTTTATCTGATGAAATGATCTAGAAATGGGAAGTGTGAGAAATTGAAAAAAAAAATTGTGAATGAAGTAGATCTGTTCTTTTACCAAAAGAGTGGCAGTTGATGTATTCGACAAAAGTAGAGCAAAAATTATTCTAAAAAAAATCTTTTATATTTACAGAGTGCGTTGTCAAAGCAATTTCTTTTTTTTATCTCTTTTACATTTGTTTGAAAACATTCACTTTTCCATACTTCAATGTTGGATTTTATTCTTTGAAAAGAAATGAATTGAACTTAATAGCTGGACTCCTTCTGGAGACGTTGTGTCTCCAATGAGTTTTTTTTTTTCCATGAGCAAGCAGACAGTTGAGGAATATACTAGAACAAAACTAAAAAAACATGCATGTACACATACACACACAAACATGCACAGTAATGTGTTTTGATGTATGTAGATAAAAACAAATGAACTTAATCAAACGAAAACCAAAATACAGTACAGGAGAGAAAATGATGGTCCTGCCAACAAAAAGAAGAAGAATGAATTTTTTTTAAAGATATTTAACCCAAAGGCTATTTATTTCAAGAGAACTAATTGTATGCATGCATATTATATAATTTTTGAAATGCATTGAATTTCATTCTTTCATTATCCTTTACTCACGTTTATTGGAAGGAATATTATATTCCAGCTATTTTCCTTTCTTACCACCAGTCAATGTTGAATCTTTCTTTTTGAAAGCATTTCAAGTTTTACAAAT
The DNA here is from genome assembly GCA_963457665.1 of Thysanoteuthis rhombus. NCBI lineage: Eukaryota > Metazoa > Mollusca > Cephalopoda > Oegopsida > Thysanoteuthidae > Thysanoteuthis > Thysanoteuthis major. The sequence continues at coordinate 32,485,007 of OY735211.1, read as the reverse complement.
TAAAAAAAAAAAAAAATAGTTATGATCAGTGTTTCTTCTAAACTGTGCAGCTGCCCAGAAGAAACAAAAATTAGAGGGAACATTGTGATAAAAATCTACTGTTTTTGATGCTATATAAAACCCTCCTTATTCCAGCATGGAATATTAAGAAAAAGACATATTTCCCTGAATTTCTCTTATTTATCACTCAGTTTTTTCAACTGGCCAATATAGGGTTGGATGAAAAAGGTTATGTTATCCTTTCAAGCCATTTTTTCTTCCAGGTCTTCGAATGTGTCAGATTGCACCTTTCATTATAAATATCAGTTCATGCTGCATAATAGATATTTTAGACCACTCTGTGGTTAGAATATGATTTTTTGATTAGTTGGCATCAGTGTAACCTCTGAGTTGTGTAGCCATGCCCAGAAAAAATTATGCCACAGTGAATTTTTAATGCCATACACAAATTTTGAAAATTTCAGATCAAGAATATCACTCATACTCTAAGCAGCATCCATTGCTACTTAATGCACAGATTATGCAAACAAATTGGTGCACAAATTTTATCACCTGACTGTCTATCAAGAATTTGGCTTTGCTAATGAATAAATACTCAAGAAAAATTGGTGCACTAATAATTTCTTTTATTATACGCTTTTTATTAAAAGTAGCTGACCTTTGTTTCATAGACTTTAGATTACAAAAAAATCAATGATCATCTCAAAGGTAAATTTTTTTTTCTTTGGTTGCTCATGGGCTTTTTGGTCCAATGCTGGGCATGAAAAAATTAGAGGAGACATTGGTTGGCATTACAGCATTTTCTTTATCCTGTTCTGTATAGTAAGAAAATATTAACAGAAAAAAAAACAAAAAAAAATAACAAAAAAAAAAAACACAAAATAAAGAATAAACACAAAAAAGAAAATAAGAAAGAGAAAAAAAAAATCAACAAAAAAACCAGACAACACAAGATGTGAAACAGACAGAAGAGTTCCAGTGACACAGTGCAACAACATAATGTAATTTTTCACTTGCAGACCAGGCAACATTGCAATATACCTGATAGGGGCGACATCATTTTTCCTCCTCTGCCGTTCGACATCAGGAATGCCATGCCATGTGAACTGCAGACTCCAGTCGAAGCCGCCTATGCTTGTGCTCTTTGCACTACCATATTGATATCGGAATGAGTCATCCTCAATAACATCAATAACAGGAGTCACAACATTAGACTTGTTCTCGCCTATCCTGTCTAGCAATGGCTCCAACCAGCCTAAAACAGGGACAAATCAGCAATTAATATCAATTTCTTAGAGAGGAAAATGCAAAAAACACAGTACAGTGAAAAACCATTCTTATATATTTACACAACTTCTTGTCAGTGGATCACACAACAGGTGTAAAATTATTCAACAACTACTAAAAGTTTTAATGGTCCTTCCTTTATCAAAACCAAAAAAAACTGAAAGTCTTAAAAAAAAAAAAAAAATAAAATTCAAACTCTTAACCATTTACTCTTGGGTTCATACTTTTCAATAAATAATTTTTAAAAGCAAGTCATCCATTATTATTCCCCTTGAATTAGGAGATTGGAGCCCGATTTATCTCCCTTACATCTGACACTCAAGATCTCAGCTTTAGTTTGTTATCTTGATCTGAATCAACTGAAAAACATTTTGAGCCACATTTGATCATGCCGTTGTTTGACGGTCTCGTTCACGAAATAATGCAATCTAACACTGCAGAATTTAAGCTTCAATCTCAATTTTATATTCCAAAGAGAAATCACTCGTGAAGTAAATTTTCTCATTGTTTTTTAATCTTGGAATGCACTAGTATCCATTTATTTAATCATTTTTCAAAGATGAATGACTTGTTTTTCTAGAATATTGAAAAAAGAACATACACTGAACACTGAAAGAAGCTTATCTGAAACAAAAATAAAGAGGAATGATGAGTTTATGGGGTTTATAAAACATTCATCAACATGTTGAGAAAAATGGAAACAAATTTAAAAGAAAACAAATTTTTACAAGGTATTTATAAATTTGAAATTTTTATACAAATAGTATTTAAAACATGTATTGTTGATGAATTCAACAATTAAGTTGAGTAAACTATTATACACGATATCCCAAAAGTAATGCAGGATTTATCCTTACCGATTCTCAAGGGAGTAACTACGAGTAAATCTAATGACTCTTGCTAATTAAACAAAAATGAAAATTTTTAAATAACAACTAACCATTGTTATGATGAATCTCAATATAAAAATTTCGGCTTCAATGAAGTTGTGGATCCTTCCAAACAAAGTTTGATAAATGCAGTGAACATGTGGACCATAAACTTATTTACCAAACAAAATTCAATAAATGCAAGTACCTATTGCATGTGTGCCAAGACTGATAGAATATGTTAATGTGAAAGAATTCTGGCATATGTGGTTACAGCGTATTCCTTTTGGATACTCATTAAACACCGTTTTTGTTCTATACTTGCAGTGTTGTGTTTTTTATGTGCATTTCTACCATAGTTTCTAAACGCAGTACACCTACGTCATCTCCTCCAGGGAAGCACAAGAAGAATATTTTGTTTCTGGAGACAAATCTGCAAGTTATTGAGGAACATGAACATAGCAAAAGCTTGGCGGGGTCATGGATGAGTACCGTCTCATAGAGCATTCTTTCAGAGGTACAAGCAATAGCAAGCTGGGACTCCAACAATCATACCCCATTAGTTTTTTTTCTTGTGAGCTTTTACCGTACAAATAAAATAAGAGATTCTTGCTAATTAACTGAATGAGAACAATTTTTTTCTTTGTAGCTTACCCATCCAGTCAATTAGCAAGTCTTGAATTTCACAAGCAGTTCTGGGTATACTCAACATCATATCAAAAGTTACCCCCCTTGGAAGTATTGGGACAAATTAGGCATTACTTTTGGGACACTGAGTATTTATGCTTGTTCTTGCAGAGAGATTGATATTGATAGTTTCATTGAACTGAATTAGCCTAATTCAATAAAAATCACCTGAAAAATTGAATCTTAAAATTATACAACTGACTTTCACTGCATCATTATTCTAAACGTAATTTGTTATTTAATGTACACACAGTATGAATATTCAAACAGATGACAAATAATTAGCCGTTAGCTTTTCACACAAATGAATTTTTTTTCCTCCTGTACACTCCATGTGGAGCATAGGGTTGCATTGTGGTTAGAATATCGAGTAGATTTTAAGAGTTACTAGTTCCTCATCCAAGATGAACTACCTAACAGGGCTAAAGGGCTCCAACTGCCCAGCTATTTACTCATAGCTGGGGGGAGAAATGGATTAATGGCATTAGTGCAAAGTGAACGTAGCAGCCAAAACTCAAACACTGTTTGACGATTCCATTCTCCATGCCAGTAAACAATATTTCATACCATACCACCAAAATCATATTGTGACTATGACATTATCTCAAGACAAATAGCTCTGGAATTAAATGGTATAATTTAGATGTTTCTGAATTTCTGTAGAGAAAAATGCATAGTCGTTTATTTAAGTGTTGGATATTCAAGTGAATTTGGCAAATAAACCAAAACCTGAAATATTTATACAAAAACAATTAAATTGAAGTTTTGTTCATTAAAAAAAAAATCAGGGGTGCTGTGCTGCCAGAGCTCACCGGAGTGTTACTTCAATACCTTTGTGAAAAGAAAAGCCAAAGTAAACGAGAGAAAATGCTCTGACACCTTAAAGTTATCAGCTACAGCACCTAAAAAATTTGCACTGCACCCCTGCTCAAAATACGAATGTCTGGAAATAAGGAAAATAAATAACAATTACTGAATGAGATTGTGCAGTCTCCAGTAATCAATTCCATATTTTTATAACATAGATAAATAGATTTTAAGAATATTCTTCATTGACAAATTATATTTAAATTACTGAAAATCATCTGTCTGTCAACAGGATAGAAAAGATAATATGTATCATACAATAGAAAAAAAATTTCCAGAAAGACTAAACAAATATGAGTATTTTAGGCTTAAGTCTATGAGTTGACTGTATCAACATCAAAGTTGAATTCAGAATTTTTCTGTAAACAAGCTTCATGTACCATTCTTTGTGTTGTTAACTTCATTTATGTGAAGAGTGTAGACAAGAAAGGACAGACTGCCTCCTCTTGATGAATTATTTCACATCATTTCAGACAGAAGTATTTTTATAGCTTAAATATGACAATGGGATATTTTTTCCCTAACAACAAGACATTTTAACAATTCTTATGAATAATGATCAATAAAAATGATATCACAAAATGACATGAAGAACCAAGTTTAGGACTATAGAGAAGAAGAAGAAGAAGACGATTTAAAAAGAAAAACAAAACAAGAAATCTGGCACATTAGTTTGGGAAATTTGTTTGGTAATTTCTGAAAACATGAAGAATAATAGCAATTATGTTATGGTAAGATATGTCTCTACTCCATTAGGCAGTGAGTAAACTTGAAAAATAGTAAATGAGAAACAAATTCTATATATTTTGGCTTGCTTTCAAATATATAAACACTTGCTTACAGAATAGTTCTGTCTATTGCCTGTTAATGCCGTTGAAATATAGGTATAAAAGAAATAAATTTGAATAAGTGAAAATCTAAAATAACTGTTATTTGTGCACACAATAGAATTGGATAATACTGTAGGAAATGTTAAGCATTACAAGATGGGAAAATTTTATAAGTCAATATGTTTTATTATGATGTAAATGGTTAAAAGAATATCATTTTACAATAGACCGTTTTAGAAACAATTTTGCTATGATGCCCAGACTTAGGTAGAAACTATAGTTTAGCACCTCCTCCAATTCTGGGTAACGGTTTTTACCACATTCAAAGGAAAATCCAAGCCTATGGTAATTATTTTTAATAGCCACTTCCTTCACTGCTCACTTCAATAATACTATCTCTAATTTTTATCAACTGTTTTCCCCCCATTGTGTCAGAGTCATGCTTTCAAGTACACAAAAAAATGAATTTATTTAGACAATTTCACAACAGGAACAACAATTAGGTAAAGAGAGCAAAGGCAAAATTTAATGTCTGAAATGGACTTCAGCAAGGTCATTATTTAAGTAAAAGAAATACAACCGCTGTCCCATAATAGTACTTGAGTTTAGGATATAAAATGTTGATGCAAATGTAACAATTATGGGACAGAGGAAGTATCTGAAAATAATCTTCATATTCAACCCAGGCTTTTTACCATTGTCGGTAAGTTCTAGATGCAAAGTGAGTTATTTTATGTAAAAATGTACCCACTTGAAAATATTTATGAATACCATGCAATTTACAAGTTATTTCACAGGAGAATGTAGACTTTTGCAACACATATCAATTAGCATAAATCACTATTTGGGAAGCTTCTGTTTTCACTTATTTTTGATTATAATAAGCAAAGATCTTTTTACGCAGAAAGATTGCATAATATATAAACCAATTGATTTCAAATCTGTCCACGAAAGGACTTGGAGATCCAAATAAAAATAAAATGTCCCCTCTCGTCAATACCTTTTTTAGGAAGAGATACCATAAGTTAAGATGATACGTTATCAGTATGAGTATACAAAAGGCTCAGTAATAATGGGAATTCGCAAGAAAGTCAAATTAGAAAATAACATGAGCAGATTATTTCAGTGGTTCCAAACATTTTTATTACGAAGGATCATTTTTATCTAAATGAATTTTCTCATAGTCCCCAGGCTTTTGAAAGGTTGCTTTATTCCACAAGCTCACAGACCTTCGATGAAATAAGTAAGCAGGTCTTTGCAAATATCTGCTATTTTTGTAACTCTTTTCTCTGCTGAACAATTGCATTTATTAATTACAAGTTTTATTTCATTGATGGAATTTTTTGAAATCCTTTTTATTAACTGCAAAAGAGAAATACATATTAGTAGAATTAGGGTTGAAAATTTTCATAAAGAAATAGAAAGATTTCAAGTTCAGGCATCAGGATTCATTAAATCTTTCTGTAATTGAAAACTTAGAAAATGGACAAAATATTTTCCAATTAGGATAGAAAAGCATCCAATTCATAAATGAGTGACATAAAACAAAATATCCACGGAAAAAGGAATGTTGGTACATACAGTAGTGAATATAGGAAAATAGTAATAGTGAAAGCCAACTGGAGCATTCTGCAACTTATGCAGAAAAACAAAGTTAGGATTGTATAACAAATACTGTAAGAGGAAGATGTTATTCATTATTATCTCAATGTAGAAACAATCAAAACCACATATAACAGAGAGAATGTGAATTGAAATCTACATGCAAAACATAACAGCAGAAGCCACATGCAAGCACATGAAAAATCATAAAGGAAGCTATATCAGACATTGTTATGTATCATGAAGCAAAAAATATATATTAGAATTAGGGAACTGTAATGGCATGCAAAAATACATATTTTTTTAAATATTATAGTAAGTAAAATAGAAAACAAATTAAGTTGATTAAATGACACATGAACAGATTCAAAATTGAATTCCAAGACCAATGGAGCCAATCTGAATGGAGATCATTATCTTCACTCACATCTTTTAACCAAGTTCAAACACAAATATATATTTTCTTTGAATTTTTGTGATGAGGGATCATCAATATCCGTAGATTTTTTTCAGACTGCTGTCCTCACCCGAGTTGTTCTTTTAAGCACAATGTTCCGGCTGTTGTACTCTATGGCTTTCTTCAGGTGGCTGTCATAAGAGTGGGGGGGGGGGGGGTTGTTAGATTGGTATTGGGTCCATTCCGAAGTGTGGGGATAGAGTGTTCTCATTCCACTGTCTATGTATGCGAAGGACATTCTACCCCCATGCTTTGTAGGTGGTCGCCATTCCATCATTTCAACCCTTAACCACTTATTTACAACACCCACCTGAAGAAGGCTGGAGGGTGCAATGGCTGAAATGTTGTGCTGATGAGAACAACAGTCTGAAAAAATATATGTGCATTTATTATCTTGTTGTTCCAGAATCAACGAGATGCCCAATACTTCAAGATGCCTGTTTTGAAATACAAGAGTTTTATATCAAGACAGCAATTTTGATTTTCCCCAGTCAACTGTTCAGTCTATTTGCTGACAAAAGATGTCCATTTTTTTCAATGGAGCATTTGGGACATGGATGGTGATCTGGGGTTCCATCCTATACAGCTTATTTGACAGTTTTTTCGAAAACACTTTCCTTGGGGAAAATCTATTTCAAATCAAGACAAGAGGTCCTTTTTTCGCTGGAATTCACTTCTGCACTGTGTAATAAACAAACTCTTGTTTTTCAATGGAATAAAAAAGTAGACAAAAGACAATTCAAAAAATAATGGTAAAACAACAAACAAGTACTGAATATAATAGAATTCAGATAACTCAAAGTTCTTAATTCTGTCTTCGAGAATTTTCCATACTTTCTGGAAGTTATGGACATAATTTTCAGCCAGATTCTGTACAGGTTAGGAATGATATAATAATGATAATAATAATAATAATAATAATAATAATAATAATAATAATAATAATAATAATAATAATAATAATAATAATTTCAAGTTCTTATATACAGTTATTATTCTAACAGAAAAATTAGGTCATTCAATACAGGCCTGTAACAAGGGGGAGGGAGCCCTCCCCTATTTTTTGCAGATAAAAAGAAAAGAAAAAAAAATGGAAAAAAAAAAAAAAAGAAAAGTAGAAAGAATAAACCATTTTGAAATGAATTATCTCTCAGTTTCCATCCATTTAATTTTTCTCTTGGTATAGGCCTGCAGTATGAAATTGCCAATTTTGTTTCAAGTGTGACATTTTTACTATTTAAAAAAAAAACAAAAACATTTTTAATAGATATTTTATTTTAGATATTTATTTTTTGATTATTCATTGAAAATCAAATTTCATTCTATTAATTTTCATCTATTTTTTTTTCAGGTAAATATGAATATTTTGTTTGAATGAATTAACAGTTATGTTCAACAACCTGATAGTTTATATAATGCCAAGCCTGTTTGTCATTTTCAATAACTACTTTCCATTGTAAATGAATAATCAGTTAAGCATTTGTTTGAGAAAAAAAAAGATTTATTTTAGTAAATATATATCACGCAATATACAACATTTTACAATCACACAATATACAACATTTTACAATGAAACTTATTGTATTTCTGAAATTTCTAAAACATAATTAAGCTAAAAAAAAATTCTTAATATTAACATACAACAATAAACATAATCATTAATTTATATATGCAAATATATGTATTCATAGTATGTACATAAAATGCACAGGCATATTCATAACAGGACGTATAGAAATTTACACAGTTATATTAGCTCAAGATGTGTTGTACACTTGCATATTACATACAGGTGTTTGTATTACTGTGTTCATGCATACACAATTGCAAAATGTTTTAAGGAAGGACATTTATGATTCAGGATTGAATTTATAGCAATCTTATATAAATAATATTTGATATACAGATTTATAAACAAAGATGAAATGTTTTAAAATCTAATAAATCTTAAAGCTTGCACATTTGAAAATGAAAAGTTTAATAGCTTCTTCACTTTCACAGCCACCACAATAAGTGCGTACAGGAAGTGAGAAAATGGATGGAAAAAGCAATATACAAGTACATCATTATAGACCAGTGATTCCCAAAGTGGGTGCTACCACCCCCTCGGAGGGGCTTGGAAGACTCAACAGGGTGCTGGAAAACAAGAGTGTGGTAGGGTGGTGTTGAGAGTAAATGGAGCTTCTGGGATGGGCGAGGGCATTGGAAAGGAAGGAGGCAGTGGAGGGGAGAGGGGCTTCAAGGCAAATTAGTGGTAGGGAGTGTCAGAAACCTGGGCTGATGATGAGGATAAGGGATAAAAAATACAAACGTATTATTTTTGACTGACTTTGGTGTAGATGGGGGCTAATTAAATAAATGCTCTCAACTTGGGCCAGTAGTCAGATAAATTTGGAAATCACTGTCATAGACTATCATAAAAAATAAAACTGATAAATTTCAAAACACGGCAGCAAGACAAAAATAAGCATATTCGAGGAGAAATAAATTTTCTTTTTGCAATTGACTCACCTCGTGCGCATTCGCAATGTGAATCCAAATAAGTTAGGACTGTTCCCGTAGCTACGGAGTAACCTAGCAAGCGTGCTCTGATCAGACCTTCCCGTTGCTTTGTACGAACAACTTTCACTTTACCAAGTTTGGCAATATAGTCTTCTAAAGGTTTCTTCAAATGGGCTGAAAATACAAAAAAGAGGTTAAATTGAAGACAGATGAACCCTTATCCAGCAAGCATCAAAAAAAGCTCCTGCAAAAATGAATAGTCAACAATTGTCAGTAGAACAGCAACATGTTGAATTTTTCTTATTGATAAGAAATACATTAAGAAACGAGCCAACAAGCATCCACCGATTCCTAGCAGTGCTTGTTCCATAACACAGAACACAACTACTTTAAAATAGGATAATGATCATCATCATTCTTTTGATGTCCGTCATTGGACATAGACCTTTCTCAGGATCCGCCACATTTCTCTATCATGAGCGTCGCAGAGCAAGTATTATCTGAATTTGTCTAGTTCATCTCTCCATCTTGTTTTTTGTTGGTCTCGGTTTCGCATGTGGTCTCTGGGGATCCATGTTATGAGTAGTGATGTCCATCAGTTGTCTTTCATTCTCACAACATGACCCGCCTATTGCCATTTGAGTTTTTCAATAGATTCTACAATGTCTCTGACCCCCCCGTTTTCTCTGATATGTTGTACTGTCTTGTGATGATCATAGACATCCAAAAAATATAAAACAGAGCAGCCACAAAGAGAAAAAAAAAAGAAGATAAGTTCCCCAAAAATATACTTATAGACGAGCATCTTCCATATCTACCCTAATGTAAGTATACAGAGAAAATGACAGGTGTAAGCTTGTTTTCGTTCAGTAATCCCGTTCATATTAGGCCTAATTTGAGACAAACAAACCTTCATCTCTTCATCAATGCAAAGAAGCCTTTTTCTCTGGACTTTGATATCTGTCACAATTGAAAATCTCAGTTCACAACAATATGTTGTTGAGAACTGTAGAATTTTGCCGCCACACTTGCCATCCTCTCTCCCTGAACCAGAGTGGTGCACTGTGCCCTTTGGGGAACCACTTAAGTATACATTGATCCCTATGCATACATAAAAAGACGGACACTTATCAGCAAGATATAAAAAAAATATTAAAACTATCCAAAACATTGCCAGAAGATAGATGGACAGATTACAACTGAAAAGATTGTGATAAAAATTGAATAAATAAAAGCCATAATAGGAATTTGCATAGATTTACTGTACATGCCAAACAATAAGATAAATGTCTCACAAGTGTATTTGGAGGACTACTGTTTGAGCCTCATAACTGTCCATATTGAACTTTGGCAGACAGGGCCCCCTAGTCATAATACCAGCACATTGAATGTAATGTAATATTAGTTCTTTTATTGAATTGAATGTCCATCTTGTATAACAGCATATACTGTATAAAAAATCTGACGACTAAATAAGATAGCCATAAAACCAATCTTCTTTCTAAATTGTCTTAATTGTTTTTAATCACTAATTACTTCTCTGATTCCTATCTATGTTGAAAGTGACTCCTTGTTAAACGAGTAGCAATAGAACTCAGAGAAACCAAGAAAATCGGAGATCTTTTGAATCAAGAGAGATTAAGTGAAAAAAAAATCAACAATCAGCTTGTGAAGCTTCTATGGGCCTAGCATGCTTGAAGTAAGTATATTGAAACATCCCATAGTCTGTCACAGATGTGACCCATCAAACCATCGGCAGCTGTCTCCTCCTCCCCTATGATACCTCAAAGTATGCAAGGAAGATTTGGGAGGGAAAAAAAAAAAAAAATTCTATTCACTACTCGTTTTTCTTTTTCCCTCCATTAAGATCCCCTTCCTCTTAATTCTCTTAAAAACCTCTAATCCGCTATTGGATTTATTCTATACAATGCTTATTCATATACCTTATTCTTTTTTAGAATCCATTTGCCTACTCCCCTTTGCTACGATTTCTTCCCCATTGTGACTTTCGTCAGCAAAATCATGGCCTAAAGATCTAAACAAGTTGGCAGACTAAGATAAAGATCCCCTGTGAGCCTGCTGCAAGAATTTCAATGTGATTAGAGGCATTTATTAATCCAGTGCTATTGCTCAACAAATATCAAACATGCAATTAATCCCCGAAGCAATAAATATAGAATTGCAACCTCGTCTGCTTGCAAATCAAATTAACTTCAGACATCAGATTATAGCTAACACAGACATATGCTTTGGTTGATACCAAAAATAGTTAACATTGTGAGATTGGCAAACTTTGATCTTAAATTGATCATGATAACAATACAAAATCTATTAATGATAGGATTTGCACAATGCAAAGGTAAACATCACTTTTAGAGTTTTAAATTTATCTTATTTCCAAAATAGAAACAAATACTTGATACAAAAAACACTCTTAACCGGATAAAAAGCCAAATTCACCTCAACAATACTGTGCAACTTTAAAAAAAACATTTTTTTTGTTCCTGGGTAATAAGCGTTATTTTTTGATGATTATGTCGAAAAAATATAGAAAATAGCACTTATTCCCTTCCAACTTTGCTTTTGTGACCAGGAGAGGGATAATTTGAAATCTACTTATTCTCAATTAGACAACAGGCGAATTAGGACATTTTTAATCATATAGAAAAACAACTACAGAAGGGAATAATAGCCATTTTCTACACTTTTTACACATAAGCTATCAGGATATAACACTCACTATCCAGGAACAAAAATTGTATTGCACATGTAATGAACAGAGTGATTTTTTTCCCTCTTTCTGTCTGTAACAATGGAATCTTCCACGTAAAGGTAGCAATTTTGTTGATGAAAATATCTCTATCCATTATTTGAAACGTATCATTTGGCCTTTCTAATAAAAAGAGATTATTTCAAATAGAGTTTCAAAGTAATATAATGCATTTATAATCATTTCTCTTGAATTATACATCCATTTCTCATTAATATAATTGTCCACATTGAGAAACAATTAGAGCAGATACAGACAGTGAATAAATAAAATGAGAATTAGGAGTTGAAGCAGTTATTTGGGTCTTGGCATTACCGGCCACTGTTTAGCTCAATGGTGAGCACAACACTATGTTGAAGCGGCTACCTTATTGGTTGCAGGTTGGATTCCTGTACCAGTCCCATTTTCTTTAATTGTCTATTCTATTCACGCTGTCTTGGCCAAATGAAACATTCACTGCATAATAATGGGAGTTCATGTGAAATAGAATTTCGAAATTATATATAAATGATACATCAAATAAAATGATTTTTCCGTTGTTGTTCTACAACTCTTTACATTTTCTGCTTTTTAAAACAATAAAGCAATAGAAACAAAACTAAACTAAGACATCAGCAGTAGGAGTAGTGATATAACTAGCAGCAGTTGCCTGCCTACTTCGAATGAAAAAAGACACAGAGTAAAGCCTTGTTTTTGCCAAAAGCAGCTGGTATTGGTGTGTTGACTATCAACTACAACCATTACCTTTCTTTCTGTTTGCTGTAGCATAAAGCCAAAAAATGAAGCCTTTTGAATTATAAGACTGTATTTTCATATCAACAAATCAGAAATACAGAAAAAACATTTTCAGTTAACTTTAGATCTGGGATGTGTAGTAACCACTCAATTATATTGGAAAAGGAGTGAATATTTCTTATTCAACAGGTATCCATCGACATATTTGTACCACTGCTTTGGCAGTAATGTTACCAGAATTGTATCCACATAAGATAGTCTAATGCAGTGATTCTTAACCGGAAAAGGGGAGGGTTAATTTTCAGAGGGGCATGAGCCTGCAGGAAAAAAGAATCTCTCTCTAATCATTTTGAAAGGGGTTGTAGTGGTCAAGAGATTATATAGACACTGATCAAATTGGTTTGGACAACAGTGAAATAGTTAAAATCCTTGTTGCCAAGCAATAGTATTATTTTGAAAAAACAGAACATCAAACTAAATTTCAAGTACCTACTTATCTAAACATGGTTGTGAGGGATAAGATGAGACCAAATAAATAAGAAAAGAAATTTAAGAAGGAAATGAAGTAATAAAAGCAATGCAAATTATGAAAACAGGAATCATCAGAATCTTACCTTAGGCAAATTAAATAATAAATACGAAATAATTTACCAATATAGAAATCAATTAATGTTAAAAATAGGTATATTTCAGGTCAGTGGTCACCGGCCTTTCATTACTAAGGACCCCTTTTATTTAAATGAATTTTCTAATGGACCCCAGGCTTTTAGAAGTTCTGCCTACTCAACAAGCCCATGGACCCAAGGCTTCAGGAAGGTCGACCTATTCAACAAACTCATCGACTTCCAATAATATCTTGGTTACCCCCCCCCCCCAGTGCTCCACAGGTCCTATGTAAGAAACAACTGTTTTGGGTCATTTTGAAGAGTTAGCAGGGGGCATATCAGTTTTTCTTTATAATCAGTTTAGCAAAAAAATCAATTTAAATCAAGGTATACTGTAAATACTATGGACCATAAGAAAAATGATTCACTAGGGTATCTTGATGATTACTGCTCACTGCAACTCACCCAAGCCCCATGACTGTCCGTATTGAACTTTGGTAGAACCCCTCCACCATCATAGTACCAGTGCATTGGATGCAGTGTAATATTTACATCATTGAAAAAGATAAAAAAATATCTGTCTTATATCCTAGCACATACGGTATACCATCTACAACATCAGCATAATTCAAAGTCTATAAAATGCATGAATATTATTTTACAATGATCAATTTTCAGCTGAATTACTTCTTTTTTCAACTTTTAACTTTACCCAGAGCCAGAAAGACCAAAATAGTCTGTAAATGTGTGCAAAATTCGGATATGATTGCCGCTATTTTTAGGGGTTCAAGAAATTGTGTACTTTGATTTTAAACATACACAGTAGAACTGATATAATGTGGAATTGCTCATAATGCAGTGTGAGCATGGACCCTAATTCTCAAAACATTAAATTTAGCTCTCAAAATAACAGCTGAATAGAAAAACAGAAAAACCGCTATAGAGTTAGGTTACACATAGAGTAAAAGGAAATGGATAAGACAAAAACATTTTAGAAGTTAATAAACAAAACTCATTGCTTCTTTCTTGAATTACGAGTGGCAGTATTGAATGGGGAGGGGGTGTCTAAACTTGGATTAACATTCAAAGTGGGAAATTCGTAACACAAACTCACTTATAATGTGATAGAAAAATTATGGACCCCAACTTCTGCATTATAATGGGTCTGCTGTGTATGCAGTATATTTTAAATTGTATTTCAGATTATTTTCTGGTGAATTTAGGTTTCTTTACCTCAATTTTGGATCAAAAACTACAAAAGTTGGCAATTGTGATATTGTCCAGCAGTGCTAAAGAACATATACAGGGTCTACACCTGTACTCTGTATATGTCAGAGTATTGCAGCATATCTACCAGCATGGCAGCTCCATTATCAGGCTACATAGAGACTGAGCCCTTTCTTTTCAAAGAAGGAGCCAGACAAGGGGATACTGGCTCAACCAAACTATTCACAGCCTCAACTAAATGATCTTTTGAAAAAACTAGACTGGGAAAATAGAAGAATCAAAATAGATGGTGAATACTTAAGCAACCTCAAATTTGTTGGTGACATCATGCTTTTTGACGGGAACTTTCATGATCTCCAGTGTGAGAAAGTAGGTCTCCAGCTGAACACGGCAAAACAAATGTCATGCACAGCAAACATGTTGAGACAAAGACACATCGATCACAATCGAAAACGCAGAGCTGAAGAAAGTCTACCTAGGACAAAAAACACCCATGAAATCCTCAAAAGGAGAAGAAATCAAACAAAAAATCCCTCTCGGTTGGTAAAGCTTTCAGTAGAGCATGCTCAACCTTCACAAACAAGAAAATCCCATTAGATCTGAAAAGAAGGGTATACAACCAATACATTCTCCTGATAGTCATGTACAGAGCTTAAACATGGAACCAACCCAAAAGATTGATTCTCAAATTGAGAATCATGCAATGTGCACAGGAGAGAATCATGCTCAACATCATGTGTTGAGACCGAAAAGCAGCACAGTATAAAAAAAAGAAAAAACAGGAGTCAGAGATATCATGGAATCGATTAGAAAAAACTCAAAAGATGATGGGCTAGTTACACAATTGCTGGACACCACATCTCACAATGTGGAATCCAAGGGATCATATACAAAACTGTATCTGGCAGAAAAAAAGATAGTGTGACAAACTAGAAAATACTGATTCCATGACACTCATGATAGAGAGGTCTGTGAATCTGAGGAAGATCTAAGTCAAACTACGTATACTAAAAGGCTGATGATAATGACTATAGAACAATCAATAAACATTTAGTATTTGTTAATATTTTCATTTAATAAGATGTTACATTTTTAATCAGATGGGTTAGCTTAGCTTGTTCCAATAGCTAACTCAATTTTAGGCACAGTTTCCGAGAGACGTATCCACATATCATTTTCAATTGACAGTGTTACACGAAATTTTGTATATTCTAAAAAAATTAAAAAGAACAATATTGACGCCATCGTGAAATAATATATACACTACCACAAGGCCAACTAATTAAGTATTTTATTTCAAATTCTAACCAGATCTAAGGAAGAATGAAATTAAGAATATACTAACCTTTGGTGCATTCAGTTAAACACAAATATCTAAAATAAATTTTAAAATGATTTTGCTAGCAGTCTACAAAATTGGTGCATGTCACTTAATTATAAAAACTATGCATTCACTAAATTTGTAAGTGAATAACAAATCAAATTTTGACAACCCTGTCTGCTGCATGGGCAGACTCCACTCCTATTCTGACTGAAGTTAATGGCTTCAACTTTTGTATTACATATAAAGTAAAAAATTACAAAAATATACTTCATAGTATAAATTTTTCATTTACTGAAATGGAATAACCTTTTGCGTATTTGACACACAAGTTTTCATAGATATGTAAGATTTGTCAGTTTAGCTCAATCAGTAAGGGAACCGACTTCCAAATCATGGTAGGGAGATGTGAATTTCATGGATGTATTTGTTTATTAGAATGAAATAAATCCTTGCGTGTTTTTAACATAAAATTTTGTAGATATACAAAACTTGTCAATTTAGCTTGGTCGCTAAGAGTGCTGCCTACCAATCAGTTGATCTTGAATTCAAATCATGGAAGAAGAATGTTAACTTTTACTCTCACCTTGATGAAAATTGTCCTTGCTGTTTAAGTAGAAAAATCAACTTCAGACTTGGACTAGAGTTGGACAAAACTTGAAATGCAAGCAAGAGCAGAGAACCAGTTTATACAAGGTGATTTAACTGTAAACCCTTAGCCTCAGAGAGAGGTTCCTGAAACCAAGTCATTGTGCTGAGGGGAGAGGCACTGACTCCCATTTTAAGTCTTTGGTATGACTGGTCGGTGGAAACCAGAGGCAAGCATTCTACCACTGGGCCATGGTGCTCGGCACAATATAGCATATAAGTTCTAAATTTCCCTATTCATTTCAGTAGATAAACAAAAAAAAAAAAAAATAAAAAAAAAAAAGTACATCGAGATTTCAATAAACAAACTTTAGGTAAGATGTCCCTGGTTTAGCACGAGACAGCCAAAGATTTTGGGGCCCATCAGATAACTTGCAAAGATTTCATTATAAGATGTACTTTAAAGTTTGATCTTCCAAGCAATACCACAGTACCACTTTGGCGCTCAATAACTCCCTTGTGTCTCCTGTTATCTTTATCATTTGGTACTTTAAAGAACAAAATTGAGCTATTTGGTACCAAAAATAAAGATTTTCTTACTGGAGGGAAATTTACAAAAGATAACAATCCCTTTCACATAAATATGATACAACATAAATGAAAAATTTAAAAAAGGTATTTTAATTCCTTTTTCCTGCAAGCTTAGTCAGATGATGCATATCAAGCTGAGATCATTTGCGTACTAGTGCAACTTAATTTGGTCCCCAGAAAATAAAAATTTGGTCTTTTGGGGCAAAGCACATCTGTTAACCCTGCATCAGATTAAAGTTCAAAGGGTTGAAATAGACTGATAAGACCCAATGAGAGAATACTGTATCATACTAATACCATCATTGGAGATGCCATCTAGACATATCACTTTTCCTTTGTCTTCAAAAAGTTGGTTTGATAGAGGGGAGAAACTACCAGTTGTTGGAGATATTGCCTAGATTTAAGGTATGATGTTAGTTAAAAAAACAAACCTGGTTTATAACAGATGTGAATAGATTATGGTTCATCACTTTTTTTTAACTTGTATTCATTTTAAATCTAAAAATCATGTAAATCAGGCAACTTTTTTGAATCTATTATATCAATATAACTTTAACTAGATGGACAGGCTTGGCTCTGTAGCCTTAGTTGGCAGTCTGCCTAAGAGAGGACAATCTCTGACCATAACCTGATCATGGATGATAGTTTCACTGACACGGATATCTTTGGGAAAAGCAGAGGCAAGAGGAGTAGACCCAGACAGAAAACCAAGAGAGAAGCCTCTAAGCCAGCTGGATGACAGCTCTGACTCCCTTCCAGCAGGTCCTGTAACCCAATCTGGTCAAATATATTGCATGCACCCTGGAGAGGACATCAGGTCAGTGTGAGTAACATGTAACATCAACCCAGCTGGGTGGCTGCAAACTGCCATCAAGGCAAGAATCCAGACAACGGATAAGGGGAGAGGACTGGTAGGAGGAATGGAGAGAACACAGACAGCAGGGGGCAGTGACAACACTCACAGAGCCGGGCATAAACTACAACTACAAAAGCTGCAACAGAGATTGTCACTCAAAGGCTGCAACACAATCATAGACTAATCCTTGGCACATGCTTAATCGTCTTCAGAGACAAAGGTAAGCCAATCACAACAACGATAGTTCAAAGTATTATAATTTCCATAACTATGTTTTTCTTTGTTAGGGTAAATATAAAATCATTTATCATCAAGATAGAATTTTTGTTTCATGACTGTTATTATACTCATTCTGATAATAGCATATTCACCTTTGGAATCAGACAGCTGTTGTCTAATTGGCATTTACATTTGTGGACAGGTGGACTTCATAGGTGGCTCCTTACACATTTAGGTATTATAATTAACCCCGACTTTTTGATTAGAAATATGTCTAGACATTAAAAATAAAACAGGTTAAGAAGTAATAGTGTCACTGCCTTATTTACACTTCTACATATCAGCAACTTCATGCTTGGCATATTGATGGATTCCTAGTTATTAAAAGACATACTGAAAACCAACCCTATTGGTGAGATTTTTTTCAGCTAGATTTCCACTTTGTATGGTTGAACAAAGAGAGATTCAATTAAGCCAACCTGAGAGACACAAAAGGGTCCAGTTTAGCATCAAACTTACATGATAAATCTAATACTTTGCTAAAAACTTGGAAATTAGGGGAATTTTCAAAATCTCATATTAAAAACATGCTGCGGGTAACCCCAGAAAACTTTGTAGTCATAACTATAGCCAACCTTGAGTTATGCGATACACAGGTTTATACAGTAAAATTTTACTCTCATGTTGACCGAGGCTGACTTTATTTTAATACAAGACTAATTCCTAATTTTTTAATCACCAAGTTGTTCAGACAGTCGTAACATTAAAAAGTCAATGCCAAACTCAAACTATCACTAGATAGAAAATTTTGTAGCTTTTCATTGCAGCAAAGAGTCTTACAAGTCTGAAAAAACTCATTCTTGAACATTTGATAACAATAACACTTATTCCTTTCTTGTACACTCTCCATTATACAATCTCATAGGATTACTGAGACAATGAAATGATGCCAGGAACATTTTAATCCACTTCAGAATTTCTTTGACACTAGTATACATTTCATATATCACCATTGGTTTACCCTTGCCTAAAAAAAAGACAGCAATATTTAGATACTTTTGCCATTGCAATAATACAAACACTTACAATATGAAGTGAAGGTGTTAAGCTAATCCAATTTAGGAATTCTCACATAGTTTAAATATAATTGGGCACAATCATTTTTCTGTTTAAACCCCCCCCCCCGATAATGAAATAGTTTTCCAAGGGAAGTAACTCTGATGTAAAATATAAAAATTATTCCCCTTGGGGTGTTACAGTAAAAAAACCCAAAAAAACCCCAAAAAAACCCTTACACTTGGCATATCATTACAGTAGATACTTTGAATGAGTTGTCATAAAAGATATTAGCAACCATTCAATAAAAATAATGTAAGCAGGAAGATAGCAGAGAGCCATGAAAAAAACAGAACAAAACTTCTTTTGTTTGCTATTCAGAAGATCCATCATAATTTCTTCATTTTTTAGTTGCCTTTTTTTGATATCTAATACAACTAATAGTTTATTATCTACTTTTCATACAACTATTATATCACACCATTCAGATAAACTGGCAAAATGGTCAGAAATTTGTTTGGATAGAAAGAGTAGAAGATAAATGTTGATCCAATCAACCAGAAGTAAGCAGATTCTTTCAAATAGATACCAACTGACTAATTCTTCAAGACCACTGGAAGCTATTGATTTTAGTTATAACCAATTTTAGCTGAAAGAAGATTTAAAAAAAAACAAACTAATGTGCACAGAGAAATGTTTTCTATACTTGTCCAAAGTTTTCTGACTACTTGCTATCACTTATTTTGATGGGAGAGCATTTACTAGTTCTAATCTGACATTGAAACCAGTTATTCTCTGTAAATGGCAGTAAAGTGACTGAAATGGTGAATAGGAGAGAAAAAGAAGAAATAGATCTGGTAAATTGTTTGATAGAAACAGTCAATGACATCTTTTGGCAGCATACTATTATAGTGGTGATCAATTAAAAAATTGAAAAAAGAAGGGAGTGAGCAATGATTAAGTTACTTTTTTTTTTCTTTTGTGTCCAGCAGCGTCCCTACTAGTCTTTTCAGTGATCAAAACTGTAGAGTCCGAATTTTTCTAAAAACTAGTATAAACGCTGCCGGACACAAA
Source organism: Thysanoteuthis rhombus (assembly GCA_963457665.1). NCBI lineage: Eukaryota > Metazoa > Mollusca > Cephalopoda > Oegopsida > Thysanoteuthidae > Thysanoteuthis > Thysanoteuthis major. Next base: position 32,464,864 of record OY735211.1, on the reverse strand, counting down.
CCAAAGTACCAGGTTAGTGGCTGTGTCCAAAAAATGGTTGAAAATGGCTGGTCTAAAAAAAATTCTCAGAGGATTGTCCAAAACTAAGCATTAGATTTAACTTACAACAAAATTCTTTTATACATTAACCAGTTATGAGTGAGGAGAAATAGTATCAGTAATCTATTTTAGAGCAATTTTCTAATATAAGGCATAGAATGAGTATAACAGACCTTTGAAAGATGTCGGAGAGAACTTACATTAATGATTAGCACAGCTTTTTACACAATGCATTCAAGAAAAGAAAGGGGCCTCAAAACTTCTGTCTTGGAATAGTGATGGAGTCATAGAAGGTTAAATGGGAAGTAAGACAACGAATCTCCATAGAATCCTCAAAAGAAGAAGAAAGCAAGCAAAGAATTACTCTCATTCGGCAAGCTTTCAGTAGAGCAAGCTCAATCTTCAAGAATGAGAAAATCACATAGTCCCAAAAAGAAGGGTATACAACCAATGCATTCTCCCGATGAAACCAAAAGATTGACCCACCAAACCGAGAACCACACAACATGGAGAGATCATCAGATAGCAAAGTATATTTGAGAAGACAGGAGTCTGAAATATCTAAGAAACCATTAGAAAACTCATATGGCAATGGGCTGGACATGTTGCAAGAATGGCAGATGACTGCATGTTATTATTTACAACATGGATCTCTAGAGATCATACGCAAAAATTTGTTATATAAGATAGTATGAAGACCTGGACATTCAAAAAATATTGGCTGCATGATGCCCATGATAGAGATCTGGCGAAGCTGTGAAGGTCTATGTCCAACAGCGGTTATACTTATATAGCAAATAAACAATCCATAACTATACATTTCTGATCATGAATAGTTCCAAAAATGTATATTAGTCCTTGACTTGAATATTTTACGATGAACATTCCTGAAAGTCAGACTATAGATGCACTAGTTCTTTTCTTGTGTGAAGATTTAGTGAGGGCAATGTTGCCAATTTCATTTTCAAGTTTATATCTGAAATGGGATCAAAAAAACACCTTTGAACTGAAAGAGGTTGTCTAGATATATATCTAGTATCAAGGGAATATTATGTACTAACAATAATAACCAGTGTTGCCTGGGGGGAAAAATAACTGCAGATATGTCACTGTTTCTCCCCTTATTTTTGACCCCCCAAAAAGAAATCATAGTAAAAAAAGGTTCCCATCGTTTTTGACTGCTGAAAGGGTAAAAAGTTCCCTAATGCTCAAGACATCTGGAAGTGAAAAAAATGTTCTATTTGAATTTCACCCCTGAAAATGAAACCTCTCTGAAATTTTGAACACTAAAATCAATGGAAAAAAACCTCCCCCTCGATTTTGACACCTAAAAGAGGACCCCCCCCCAAGTATGACCCCTAAGAGTAAAAATGAATTCCCTCCCCATTTTGATCTCTAAAAGTGAAAAAAAAATCCTCACTCTATTTTGGATCAATAGATTGAGAGAAAAGAAATAATTCTATCATGATAATGACCACAAAAAATTAAAAGAAAAATCTTCCCACTTGATTTTGACCCTTAAAATTGAAAAGCAATTTTGATTTTGGCCCCTAAAAGTGAAAAAAAGTCTTCCCCCTGAATTTAGACACCAGAAAGTGAAAAAAATTCTTCCCTCATTGACCTTTAAAAGTGCACATGAAAGTTGCCCCTCAATTTTGATCTCTAAAATTGAATAAAAAGAAAAAAGAAAGTCTTCTCAATTTTAATACGTAAAGTATAAAAGTTCATTGATTTTGATCCTTGAACTGAAAAAATGTTAGAGATGTTAGCTCATCTAAATACAATCGGTACCTTACATTTGGTAAGGTTTCGCTTTGGCTAAATACACACAGTAAAGAGTAATGTAACAGTTTAAATTTGCTTCATAACAACTTACGCATGTCTGAATAATCATCCACCAAAATGATTTCCTTTAGAAGTTTGGGAGGTGAGCGGTCAATGATGCTATGAACTGTCCGCAGGAGAACTGACCAAGCTTCGTTGTGGAAACACACAATCACACTGGTATCTGGCAAGTTGTCATGGTATTCAATACTTTTGCATCTGAAAAAGTACAAACGAAAATTGGTATCAGTGCAAAGCAGGAATTTGAGCTTAAACTCTGTTTCATAGAAGAAAGTTAAGATGTTAGTAACAAGGGGAATAACTGCTGATCAAAGTTACATCCTATCAACTCGAGGTAGAATTCAAAATTCATTTTCTTTTTTTATTTCATCTGACATAATAAATTCAAACTTTTTTCCTCTACCCAAGAGCTCTGCTGTTAATTAGGAGCATTATCAAGTGGTTTATGTTGCTGGGCATTAATTCCTTTTGTTCTTGTTACTGACCTGTTTGTACCTAAAGTGGCTTAGTCAACAAATGGAGTAAAGATCTGCCGAGTGAAATAGAAGAGACTCACTCTAAATGTGATATTACTACACCAGACTCTGAAACTGAACTTTTGAAGACTGACAGGTTATATTTGGAAGAAAGTGAAGAAACTGGAACTAATCAGATACTCAAAGTAATCTATTTGACTCTTGATATGAGAAAATTCAGATGCTAATTTTTTTGTTTATGACAAGGGGAATAACTGCTGATCAAAATTACCTCCTTTCAACTTAAAACTATGAAACATCAGCTGAAACACAATTTTAATAATTTAACTGTTAATCAAAACCCTTCTCAAAACTATACCTAGTATCTCAACATTTTATTCAACGGATATTTTCAATGAACGGACAACCATCCACTTTTAGTTTACTTTAAAAAACAGATGCATTTTTGTCAGTAAATATCCAATAGAGATAGCTAATTTGAAGACAGCCAATATGGTTTGATTGATCTTTTATGATTTACCTATTTTTTAAATGAATTTCTACTTAACTCTTAAATTCATATAAGAAAATATAAAAAGCTAACATCAAAAGGAATAACTACCAAATAAAGTTATCTGCCTTTAGGCTTTAGGTGAATTTTTCTAAATTATCTTTTACAAAATCTGTCATGGTAATTTTTACAAATCTTACTTCCACCAAAGAAAATTTCCACTGTCAATTAGAAGTGATATCCAGCAGTTTATGTTACATAGAATAAGATGAAAGAAATACCAAAAAAGTCTGCAATCAAAATCTGCATAATCATTAGCAATGTGCAGATGTCTTCTGTCATGCTCAATGATATAACTGACATAGTAAAATCGAATTACATTCATGTTCTAAAGACGAAACAAAAATGCTAAATTTTACAGAATAAAAAGACTGGAAAAAGTAATAAAACAAAAAATAATAATAAAAATCTGTCTGGTCAGCAGAATGCTATTCTCCGAGTTCACTGCAATACAAAACTCAATTATTCAAGTATATAAAATGCAATGATATATCCATATTTTCCATACATGCCATCATTTTTTATAGCAAGGATGAACTAGTTGATAATAATAGACAATGCTTTATCTAAAAAATTGAATCCAATTAATGAAAAATAGTTTTTGCTCCTGTAAAAATGTGACAAGCTTGTTCCATAGAAGGGTTGCCATTTAGTATCTTTCAAAAGGAAAATATGGCAAATTTGGTTCTGTACAATGCTATTTAGCTCAGAAAATAAAGATTATATTCTACACAATATAACAATCACTTACAAATGATATGAGAAAAAAAATTTCATGAGATATAGATGAAGAAATATGTATTTTAATCCATTTTCTCTACAATCTTTGCCTTATGATGGATTTTAAGTTATTTGATTATTTTCGTTCAGAAGCTTCTTAATTTGGTTTCAAGACAATACAAATTGGATTTTGCATGGCAAAAGATACCTGGCAATCCTAGTTCAAAATGAACGCTGGATTTTATTGGTACTAGAGAAAACATGACTGTGATCAAGAGAAATGCATCGGTACAAAACTTGAATGTCCTGACCCTTAGTATGCAATTAGATTAGGTTCATAAAGCAAACATATGTTAGTATAAAAGGCGCAAGTACAAACACCAGAAACTGTCTTTTTGTGTCACTGTGCTTAGCACTCATACATACATAATACAAAGTATTCATTTATTCATGTTCAAGATTTTAGAATTTGCACTAATATTCAATTAACATATATGCACTTGTTGAGTGGACATTCGAGACAGATGTGTACCTACACACATATGGTGATTCAGCAACATGTTTCATAACTGCACTAGTTTGCTTCTTTTGGATGCACCAGTTGCAAGTATGCACTGACTGAACAATAAAGCAAAAACACAGCTAGCAGGGACACCACTCTGATACTTAGGCACACACAAAAGGACAACTAAGTATGAAGTATCTCTAATGAGTTGTTATCTGAGCTAAGAGAACGAAAAAGAATATGGCTAATGAAAAGGAGTAGATAATAAAGAACAAATGTGAATAAACTGCCATGAAAAATACATTACAAAAAACCTAAAGAGTATGACAATGATTACATGAACAAGGATCTGCAGTTGTATTCAAAGTAGTTTATGTAGGTGGAGGTTAGGAAAGAAGGTATAGGAATATATGCGTACCTACTCATTGCAAAGTGTGAGGAGAAAGGAGTAAATATACAGTGAGTGCAAAAAGTATCCAATACATTACAAAAATTAGAAATCTTTGGTGCAAAATCAGTCAATTTTGAAGGAAAGACTCTGAACCCTTCTAACTCCAAAAAGGAGTAAGACAAGGTGGTACCAGCTCACCCAAACTCTTCACAGCCTGCCTTGAGATGATCTTCCATAACCTGGACTGGGAAAATAGAGGAATCAAAATAGACAGCGAATATCCGAACCACCTCAGATTTGCAGACAACCTATACAACCTTCAACTAACGCTAGCTGAACTCAACAAAGAAAGCAAGAGTTGAACTACACATGAACATAAGTAAAACAAAAGTCATGTGCAAAAATCACATCAAAAATAAGGACGGTTATGAAATCGAAGATGCAAAACTGGGGAAAGTAGACTACTACATCTACTTAGGACAGCAAATCTCTATAAAAACCACAAAAGAAGAAGAAATCAAATAGAAAAATCACCCTAGGATGGCAAGCTTTTGGCAAAGCAAGCTCAACCTTCAAAAACAAGACAATCCCAATAATCCTAAGAAGAAGAGTATACAACCAATGCATCGTCCCGATAGTTGCTTACGGAGCTGAAACACGGAACCTACCCAAGAGACAAACCCGCAAACTGAGAAGCATGCAACATGCGCATAAGAGAATCATGCTCAACCTCAAACAGAGAGATCACAAGACAGCACAATATATCAGAAAGAAAACAGAGTTCAGAGACATCATGGAATCCATTCGAAAACTCAAATGGTAATGGGCTGGTTATGTTGCGAGAATGAAACACAACTGATGGATATCACAACTCACAACATGGATCCCCAGAGACCACATGCAAAACTGAAGACGACAAAATACAAGATGGAGTGATGAACTACACAAATTCAGAAAATACTGGCTCCGCGACGCCCATGATAGAGAAATGTGGTGGATCCTAGGGAAGGTCTATGTCCAACAATGGATGTTAAAAGACTCATGATGATGATTATGATGATGAAGCATGTTAAAATACAGTGTTTGAATTATATCAGATACTTTTTGATCTTAATATACATATAGTTAATTAAGTGGTTCTACCAATTATATCCTGGATCTAATGTATAAAAAATAAGCTGTTTCTGGTTTATACATTTCCTACAGCTCTCCATATACAATTTACATAAAAAATACAATTCCAACATCAAAATGCATATCATTTCGAGATGGAAATGTATGAAACTTGAAATTACAAGCCTATCTATCAGAGAAAGATTTACTGAGCACATTTTATTTTTTCCAACTAAATTCTATATATTTCAGCTGATTACACTAAAAATTGATCTATTAATTAATTTTCTATCCCAGATGATCAAAATTTATCTAAGTTATTCTTGGCATTATTTAGACACGCACTATTTAAATTTTTTTTTCATTCAAGATGGTAAACTATTCATACCGTTCATAAACACAGAACTTTTTATGAAATGAACAAAAAAAAAAGTAGAAAAATTTACTTGAGAGTGCAAGGCAAATAACTCTGATAAGAATTTATTTCTCTTAATTAAGAAAATATGAATTTAAGAGTTAAGTAACAACATTTTTAACTCTATTCCCACCAATCTTCTTTTATTTTTGCAATTTAGAAAAAGAAAGCTGACAAGCAAACATACCTGGAAATCTAAACAGATAAGTTTCTTAAGGACCATTTTATCTCGATACTAGCAAAGTACCAATAAAAAAAATGACAGGATTATTTATATATGGATCGACACTGCCTAGGATAAAAAAAAGTCATTACCTGGCACTTCTGCCGTGTATCAGGGTGTAGTATCTGTGCACTCATTGATGGCTAAACTTCATGTTTAGCTCAACAATTTTATTGCCTACACAATGGAACACTAAAATCCCTTCCTTTTGGTAAAATTTTGAGATAAAGGAGTTGTCTCTCCTTAATTTGTCTTACTAAAAATAGTAACTTAAACCCTAAATTGACCTGTAAGCACCTCAGAGTTCAACCCGCCCTCTTCATGTCAATCATAGGGTCAATTAGTTGAATAGCAATATTGGCAGCCACAAAAAAAAAGAAACATTTGTTGTCTTTACAGTATTTGATTAATTCTGAAGGTTTAATTTGCATTTTTCAATTCATGAGTTTATTCATGTCCTTATAATGTTTCCCGCCTCACGTTCTTCAAGTACTTATATAGAAGATTAGGTTGTATCTAACTTCTCATTTTGTTAGGAACATCTGCTTATGGTCAAGTGTTCCAATAAACAAGATAGACAGGAGCCATTGACTAAAACTTTCTCATTTAATGATGAAAGCACACAAAAAAGTTCTAGAGACTTCTAGTAATTTATCTCAGCAGGGACTTATCTACATCTTTCTTTAAGGTGATCTCATCAGAAAGGAAACACCTACTAAGATATCAATCTGAATAAACTCACAAATCTTCTCTTTCTAAATAAACGTTTGCATGTAACGCTTTACTCAAATACAAGGAATGATTTTCATCAAACTTTCTCTGAAATTTATGTACTACTGATGTTCCTGAATAAACAGTTTTAAATGGAGACAAGAAAAATGCAAACCTGATTTTATCTGCAATGACAATATTGTTGAAATCTTGATATGCGACTCGACCATTCCAAGGAAATTCAAGTAATATGTAAATTATAAACATAAATAAGCTGGGTTTTTGCATGTTCCACCCACACATCGACAGCCATGCATTTATCTCTCTTCTGGTATACTTTTATCAATATCATTTCTCAGTTGTCATTTCTTTCTGATACTGTGCTTAAAAACTAATTTGAAATAAAATCTATTTTTCATAGATTTGTTCACTTGATCAGATATTGCTTCTTAAAATGCTTCATTCAGAAAATTAGACTTAATTCCATCTTTCTATAATTTACCAAATGTCTTTTTTGCGCATCTGTTTGTCATTGCATAACTCAAGGATGGCTAGAGCTATGGCTTGGAGCAGGTTTTTAGTATATTCGTCATCGAAAATTCCAAAACCTTCCAAGTTTCTAGCAAGGGGTCTGATTTCCAGTGTAAGTATAATGCTAAACTGAACTCTTACTTTGTGGCCTTCAGGTTATCTGGAACAAATCTTTACTTTTTGTTTAACCCTTCAAAGACAACTAGCTGAAAATCCTGCTTCTAGAGTATTCTATATGAAAATTTACCTTTCATTTTCAATAAAAAAAATTCTAACAAATGTATAAAACAAATAAGAGTGAAGTTTGACCTTAATTGAAAATTATTCTTTTAATTCAACACTAACCAATCATCCAATAAAATCATTTCATTTCCAGGAATATTTATGAATATCATAATAATTATGTCCAAGTTTACTTTACAGCAAGTTTGGTTAGGATTCATCTTGAGCTATTTTGGTATAAAGAAATAAAAGCATTCAACTTTTTTGGCGTAAAATAAAGAGATTAATTTTTCATAATAAATGATCTATTCTGCATCAAAAAAAAAAAAAAAGGAAAAGAAAACTTTCAGTTTTTATCCACTGATCAGGTTTCCTCCTTTTTCTAAAAGTAAAGCATTCCTATAAAAACCTTGCCCAAGCTGTAATGGCATAAAGTGAATCAATTATCATTAATTTATAAGGGAAAATCTTTTGAACTTTCTCAAACCCCCTAAATGATGATGATGGTAGATAAGGCTGAGCAATCGGAGGTTGGGGTAGTTGATGGCCCAGGAGACTGAAGCGTAGGAGAGAGAGGAGGGGTGGTGCCTCCATAATGACTTACTGCAAAACAAACACTACTTTGGCTTTTCACCTTTTATTGTAAAATCGAAAAAAATGGCACGAAGTGAACTTTGAAAAGAGTGTGTGGGGGGTATGGGGGGAGGGGTACCTGTATGTTTATTCTGAGATGTAAGAAGTAAAAGTTAAGCCGAGATTGTAAGACTAAGATTAATTATTCAAGGGACACAAACATTCACAAATCTACAATTGAAGAGTTTGATGAATAAGTAGTGCCCTCATGCTGGCTACAGCTTCAGCCATTCTTGCTTAGACTCCACCTATCACTTTATTTCTAACTTGGGGGTGTTGGCAACATGGGAAATAGACATGGCAGTGGCATGCACCCAAAGTGGTGTCACTCACTTCACTCTGTGCTATTTTACCTGTAGCTAAAGAGGAAAGATGAATTCATGCCTTTCCAAAGGACCTTAATGCAAAGAGAACTCCAATGGTCTCAACTAGTGTTTGAACTCAGATGCTGAGTTCATTCCCTGTGCTGCTAACTACTTAGCCACCCAGCACCTCCCAGTAAAATAATAATCTGGAAAAAAATCTTGTCGGTTCTATTTTCTGCTTTCCGCAACTGTTAATAATAACTCAGAGATGATTCGATTGCAAAGTGTATTTCATCTATTCATATTCCCCACATTTGAGATTGAATATTGTTTTGTAAAGCTTTGTATCATGCTTTGAAACACATGAACAATGCTTTATATAATTATACAATTTCCTGCACCTTCCATATAGAATTTTTTTAGAATTATCATCACATTTTATGGAATGTAAGATCAAAAAAGATGAAAAGGAAATTAATGAACAAGGTAACAGAAGAAAAAAATGTCAGGATAAAGTATTTAATTTGAAACAGAATATTTTTTTCAACTCTGAAATTCATTAACCATTTAAAACTGCTCCTAAACTCAGTGGAACTCTTCGATAAATAGAATTGAAAAAAAAAATTGGATTCTTTTGTGAATCAGATTTTACAAAATTTACCTAAAAGTGTGAAGGTGGTAATGTTGATCAGAAGCCATTCCCCTTGATTTAAAATTTATAAAATAAAAAAAAAAATCAATTTAAGAGTTAAATCCTTTCTTCTTGTTTTTCTTACCAACATGGAGTAGTTTCTAAAAAATTACTCAAATCGTTATGAATTTCAAACTTCTGCTTTATGAATTAATCTTTCTCCAAATGAAGTAAAAGGAATAGCCATAAATAACATTAATAAAAGTGCCAGCAAGATTTTTATCTTAATTTATCACAGCCGTGAAGTGGTAGATATTCTCCTTTCTTTGTAACCCTGCCCCTAACAGTGTGCTAATATAAATTTGCCAACAGCATAAGCTAAGTAAATGTTACTGGTTAAATAAAGAAACCGACTGAAATTAGCAATGTGGCATCAAAATCCTTTGTAATGAAGCAGTTTTGTTTGTAGAAAAAAATCTATAATGTGAAGAGTAAATTTAAAAGCTTACAGTAAACATTAAAAAAAAAGAATCAGGACTACAAATGTTCAGGAAAAGTAAGTAAAAGGATATAAAATAGTGATGAGATGAACAGCTGTGGTATGTAATATGTAGTCCTTATGCCGTGTAGAGTGAGATGGGTGTGTAAAGAGAAGGGGTGACCAAGACGTTAAAGACCATCTGTGGCGGAGAGATAAGATCAAGTGTACAAGTCATCCAGATTGATCACTACAAATGGTTAGTTTGCGGTGTTTGTCTTCATAACATATTCAAACGGAGGATCTTACTGCGTGGATTTTTGGTTAATCAACACTTGAAGGCGATAGAAAATGATTTGCAGGACAGTATTAATCTGAGAGCAAAACAAGAAAAAAATACATCCATTTAAGCAGATTCTTCTTACTAATTTTGTTGTTCCCACAATGTTTCAGCTAATCCATTTTATGATCTTTTCCAAATGTAATAACTGTAATTATCAACAAGAAGAATAAGTTCAATTGTCCCAAAAAGTCTTTAAATGATAATGGTACCTCTCAAAATCATCATGACAACAGAATATGAAATAATTCGTATTGTAATAGAAACAATTTGGGGAGAAGCAACAAAAGCCCTCAAGTAATTTATTAGGGACCTATTCATTTGTTTACTGATCTGCATGTGAGAAAGAAAGCAAAACTGTTACTCTACTTGTAACAGTTTTGTTTGTTTTATATTTGTCAATGCAAAATAAAGACTCATCTCATGCCATGATTCAGATATATACTAGAATACCATGAATAGTGCAGTTAATTCGTTCCAAAATTTTCCATACTGTTTGAATCCACATTTTCCCAGGATTTATTATGATTTAATGAGAATTTCTTTTTCTACTTATAATTAGTTACATCAATTTGTATTACACTGAAACCCACACTATTCAAGGCATTGCTGTATTAAAAATGAATAAGGATCAAGTGTTTGTCACTACAGAATTGACCCTGTTAAAACTTTTTGTGTTTCATAGACAGTTATATGAACTCTGCCAAGTACAATCTGCTGATGTTGAATCCATGACGCTTCTCTAAAATCTTATGGTAAGGGGCAAATGGTAAGGAGTGAAGACAAAATCATGAGCCTGCATGTATGTGGGATGTGGGTAAACTTAATAGACATTCTGTTGCTGTCATGACAGCAAGAGAATTCACAAGAAACCTTTAAATCAGCATCTTGTTTTTTTTTGGGGGGGCACTATTTACCAATATGCGTTAGAGGGAACTAGGAATGTAAAACGTAGTCATACTTGATAGTGAGTCAACAGGCACCCCTTTGGGGACTTATAGCTTCTTTTTTTCCCCCACGATCATGAAAATGATTACTTGAATGTCGATGACTAAAAATATTCTACATTATGCATTGACTTGCTAGTTGAAATGCAGCCAAAAATGATATGCAATCTTGTCTTAAACTGATGAATAAAAATGAACTAAACCCGTGAGTTATGAAATCTTACAAAATACACAGCTTTAGATTCAGAATGATCACAATGAAAAGTAAAATCCTATTTATGAAGAGTACAGCATGTATCCCAGATAATCATGCTTAATATCATTTAGAGAGATCACAAGACAGCACGTTAGATCAGAGAGCAAAAAGGGGTCAGAAATATCCTAAAAATCATTAAAAAACTCTAATGGAAATAAGCAGGCCATGTTGCAAGAACAACACAACAGTTGGACATCATGACCCACAACATGGATCATATATGATATTGCGTCCGGCAAAAAATAAGATGGTATGATGCTCTAGAGAAGTTCAGAAGATATTGGTACTCTGATGCTCAAGCAGATATTGGGGAAGGTCTATGTCCAGTGACAAACATTGAAAGGCTGGCGATCATGATCATGATGGGTTGACTTTATTTGTAGCTAGAAGATTGAAGAGAGCTTTTCAATGTTCATTGCAAAAGAAAAAAGAGCTGATATAAACTTAGATGAATAATGAAATATTGATGCCTTAAAATAAAAGCTCATAGAATACAGGAGTTATAGCATTCTATAATCAAACAGAAATGAATGATACAGATACTAGTAATGAAACAAATAGAAAAATAAAATAAATAGGAATAAAAAAAAATCTAATAAAAAAGTTGAAAGTACAATGAAAATATTGCAATGGTATGTATATAAATGGTCCCAAACCTAGGTGTAAAAAGGTATCATGTGGACAGATGGAAGGAAAAAAGACAGGGTAATACATATACCTCTCAAAACTGGCTGTGCTAACTAGAAAACAATGTATGCTAACTCAATTGAAAACAATGTCCTGGATCCATCCAAAAATCTGACATGTCTTCCTTAGTCTAAGGTCCACTCTTCCACAAAATTTCATTGAAATTGATTCAGAACTTTTGGGGATATCATACGAACAAACTAATGGAAGGAATCATACATACACCTCTCTAACTTCCTTTGGCAGTGGTAAAAAATATATTTAGCACTGTGCCGTTATTTTTCTAACCTCTTTTGAATAAATAAACAACTGTCAAGAACAAATGAAAACTGAACTGTATTAGCCACACACATAGACTCAGGTTTTTATTTTGTTGAGTCCTCTCATTTATAGAGAAGTGAAATGACATTGTCACATATAAACAGAACAAAAACTGCCTTGAGATTTTAACAATGAATCAGTTTGTGTGACAGCTAGAATTGCTCCTTTTAAGAAGAGTCTTCTTCCAGTTCTAAAGGAAAAGGACCAGGGTAAACAGACTATCAACTCTCTTCATAGAATAATCACAGGTTGAAGTGAAAAGTTAATTTCCAATTATTTTTAAGCATTTACTTTGTTTGCTATGATAACAGGTTCAGGAAGCAAAAAGAAAAAAAAAAGAAACATAACAAAACAACTGAATGGAGTTATTTAACTCCATTCAGTTTTTTTTATTTCTTATTTTCCTCACAATAAACTTATTCAAGTTTATTGGAAGAAAAATAAAAAAGGAGAGCATTGTTTGAATTGCAGCTAATAACAATAGAGTCAGCGGTCCCAAGTTGAAGAGATGGCTAAATAGAGTAAAGAATAAGTATACAGAGTAAACTGCCATGTAGATGGGATACAACTGATAGGGTTAACTGAAAGTGACCCCTGAGACTATCAGTTGATCTTGCAGCTATTTTCTCCCGTCAGTGATCATAGCCTTACTCTCCTTTTGCCTAGACCTGTCGTCCTCAGGACAGATTTTGGATTCCAAAGCAGAAAGCACATTAAATGCTATATTATTGATTATATTTCAAAACCATCTGTCCACTGTGGTAAGAAGCTTATCAGCTAAGCTGTAGCAGAAAAAAAAATTAAAAATCAATTGTAACATTATACATGCACACACACGTATATATATATATATATATATATATATATATATGTATATATATATATATACAAAGAGAGAGAGAACAGCAGTCTTATGAACCCTTTGAGAGCATCAATCTCATAGAACAGAACATTTGTGCACAAGTAAAGCATAAAAATGAATTAGCTCATTGATGCTGCACATATGTATCTATTTTATTATCTATTTTTGTCATTGGCTTTTAAAAAAGAAATTTTTGATAGTTGTATCACAAAAGCTACAAGCTAATAACAGATGCAATAATCTCAAAAACAAGTAATCAAAAACATTTTATTTATGTATAATTTCATACACATGCTGTTGCAAAAAGCAACAGCTGTGCCACCAACAAAGCCTTTATCAGAAATGATGACTCCGGGGTCAGGCATGGTTTCAGAGCCAAAGCATCGCATGACGGAAAACCAACAGAACCTGGTGGTATTTAGTTTAAAGTTCAGTTTCTATTTGAAGCTCTTGTCTTCAGGTTTATGTGTTGAACTTATTGAAATATACAAGAATACTTCAAGAGTAGTTAATTTGTTATAGTTTCCAAAACCACTCTGTTCAATGTCTTATAATTTGATATATTTTTTTTCAACTTATACTTTCTTTATAGAATCCTTTAAATCTAAAGAAAGGAAAATATAATAACTTCTAATAGCTCTCCTGTAACATCTTTTCTGACTTTCAATTTTATACGTAGGTGTCGATTTGTACTCTTTGCCTGTTGTCACCCTCACCACCCCTTGTGTTCCAATGCTTCCCTACTGGCTTTTTGCTTTCCAGTGCCCTCCTTGAGACTTCCAACAATCCCAAGTGAGTGGTAGCCCCCACTTTGGGAATCATTGACTTAAAGAAGCATTATAAAACAAATATATACTATGAAATTTTCCTAAAAATTCAACAAAATGAACATTTGCATCATTTTGTCAACTATTTTAATTTCCCATAGTCAAATGAAATAAATTCAATTCCAAACTTTGCGTCTGATCAGATAAGTAAATCACTTCACTGCTTTTGTGTAACAGATGTTTATTGCGCAAAATGTACGTTACCTTTTTTTTGGTTTTTTTTTCAACAAGAGATTTGAAAAAAATCTCACGATGTATGCATAAAAATCAATGACATTAACTTCCAAGACAAGAAATATCAAAGATAACTTGTAACTGCATAGTATTCACTAAAGAACTTATATTCTACTAGTTAACCCATTTGGTAAAAAAAAATTGACAGTATCCGAATAATTTAAAAATTGTACTGAACTTAAAAAACTGGCTCTACATTTTCTTGTTTATTTCTAATCAGAATGAACCCTGATTTTTTACACCCTCCCAAATAAAATCAGAAAAATTTAATAAGTGATGAAGGTTACTCTTTAATTTGCATTAGATAATTATCTCCCTTGACAAACGTAGCAGACAGAAACTATATATCACATTGTTCAGTAGTGCTTATAATAACTCAGATTAAAATTCATTCAAGTCATAGGTCGTCATCTCTCAAGGAATTCTAAAGATACATGAAGTTCACAATAATACTTCCAATTTCTATGCAGGATAGTCATAATCCTCACACAACACCTTCAAATTGATATTTCCCCAGTATTAGAAGTGCATAACACTACCATTCTCAGATAGAAATCACATTAGCAAAGAACTTCAATAAGAGAGATGACAAAGAAAGAAGGGCCTGCTGGATATACCTGTCAGGCTGGGTAGGTACTTTTGATGAGAGAGAAGGGGGGGGATGAGAAGAAAAGAAAAGGTGTTTGCAAAGTAAAGATAAAGAGAGGGAGGAAGGAAAGAGAGGGAGGAAGGAAAGAGCGGGACCAGGATTGTCTGATTAACCATTTTCCGGTCAAATCTAGGAAGGAATTTTATCTTATATTCTATCAAATTTTGAGATCAATAGTCAGATACTAAATTGACATTTTTCTTTTAAATGAGTTTAATACCTTTTTCTGAATTTCTACAGGTGACTGCTAGTATACTTTTTTTGTTTGGTTTGTGTCAGATCTTTCCAATATCAAGGAAATATAATAGTCAACATCACACTATATAACTGTAACAGCATTGGAAATAGTTAAACCAGAAAATGTCTTCAATTTCTGGAAACCATTCTATGTATGATTATGTATGAGTATAGTGAGTAAAAATAGTTGGAAAGAAATTCAGATGCTTTCATCTATAAACCAGCAGATGTAAATAACAACTTTTATCCTTACGAGTTAAATAATAGCTTTGTGGCTTGATTTTTCAGGTTTCGGAAAAAATAATCAAATAACAGTCAAGAATCATAAATTCTTTACTATGTGAGCAAACAATTTTTTTGGATTGCAGTGAGAGATAGTAAAATGTACAACTATTGCCAGGGCCAATAAGAGGGGGGGTGCAGCTAGTTCATCAAACTAGGGCCCAGGAAGTTGAGGGTGGCCAAAGAGATTTTAGGGTAGAGCTACCGTAGCAGATTAGAACTGGATAACTATAGGACGAGTGTGTTTCTGCAATGTGTGTATGTAGCCCCAAAACAGCTTTGTACCACCTTATATAATTCCCCTTTGAGGCTCTGGCTAGTATAGGTAAAGGTTTGGAGAGAACTTTTTTTACACTGTTCAGCTTCAAGTATGTGACAAGTGCAAAAATAGCAAATGATATTTCAAAATTACTCTTGAAGGGTTTTGAAACCAGGGAATGTCTAGCAAAGCACTTACTCTTCATCGCGAACATCTGGTAAACTCCTATGAAGGGAGATCTTATCACTGGCATACTGGTTGAAGGCATTATGCATCCAGCCCTGATCATATTTCTTCCGTTCTTCAGGAAATAGTTTATCCTTGTCTATGAACACAGCTTGACCATTTTCACCTGTAATGGAAAGAAAATTGAAAGAATTCAGTAAGAATAAAGAACAGCCATGTATATTTATCCTCTTGATAATTCTACTTACTATGATTCTAAATAGAAAGAAGACTTTTCGATTTGTCCTTCATTCCACTGCATATCAATTACAGCCATGCGTTAAACTACATCTGGGTTACATTTTGGTAATATGGACATAACATAATCTGGGTAAAAGTTGATCATTATAGGTTCAATTGAGATATATACACTGCACAACATAAGATATTACAACACATATATATTTACTCAAACCTCCATACTGTACATATTTCTTTCTTGCCTTCCTGAAGAGAAAGTACCAAATGTCATCAATTACAAGTCTTTCACCATCTCCTTATTCTATTCAATTTCAGATTAAAACATTTTTTTTCATTGTATATATAATTTTCTGAACAATTTTAATATGAGCATACCTTGAGATATGAAACTTATTTTGAAGGTTCCTCTAGTCAAAAAAGGTTGAGAAAGACAACTTTATGCCATTGAATAATTCTCAACTCTTCAATAGTCTTTTGCTGTAACATACAAACACTATACACATTTTTTGGCCATACATTATGAACAAAAATCCCCCAGAGATGTATCAGATTTAAAAAATGGGCAGACACACAACTCTCCAACCTATCATTTTTTACATAGCTCCATGGACAAAAATATTCAAATGTCATAAATGCACATTAAAAATTACATTACTGAATTAAAGTGAACTACATCAATGAGAGACTATAAACAAGATAGCATTATTGTCGGAACAAATGTATTGCTATGTAAAATGTTAAAAAGCTTCACTTTGATCTGTGATTTAAAAAAACTCAAAAAACTTGACATAAAATTTCAAACCACATACATAAGATATCGATCTGAATATTTATTCATAATGCATTAACATTTGAGAAAATCTTTTTGTTCTAAATGATATTTGCTGGTCCATATATTTTTAATCTTATGTTCTTAAAACATTGAAAGTGGTTTTATAGCTCTTCTTGGCTTCCATTGAAATAAAGAATCTGCCTTCACTACTTTAATTTCAAAAATTGTAATAGTTGCTCAGCTTTTTGTTTTTCTTAGATTTCCTTCCATACTTAAAATCACAGAATGCTTAAAATGGAATGAAGCTTAGAATACTGGTTTCCAGTATTCACGAGTTGTATTATCATTGCTATTTCTTCTATGGATGGATAGATGAATATCCAAGGAAGTGTTGTATGGTGATCTAGACCTGCACAAAGACCTGTTCTTTATTACATGGACTATTGTAAACGAGACCTGAAGGCAAACAACATCAACCCAGCAAACCACAGTAGATGGAGAATTGCCATCAGTGCAGGTATCTAAACAAGCGAGAAGAGAGAAGACTGGTGTGAAGAATGGAGAGAGCAAAGATGGCAGAGGGCAGTGACAGCGCCTACAGAGCTGGGCATGGCCTACACCTGCATAAACTGAAACGGTATTTGTCACTTGAGAATCAAGCTGCACGGTCACCGCAGATCAATCATAGTCAAATCAAAGCTCTATTATCTTCCAAAATAAAGAGAGGCAGGCAACAACAATTTTTCTATAATTCTGTGATATCTATCTCTGTTTTTGTCAGTGAAATATTCCTATAGCACCAGAGGGTAAATATGGCATAATAAACTTATCACCACTGGAAAGGTATGTGTTATCTCTCGACACTAGTTAACTATCTATATATATATATATATATATATATATATATATATATATATATATATATATATATATATATATATATATATATATATATATATATAAAAACACACTTTTGAAAATTGATAGAATTGTATATAAAATGTACAGTTCGTGTGTGAGTATGTATAAACATATGTAAGCCAGGTTTGAAAAAATATATATGTAGTATAAAATGATATCAATATACAATACACATAAAACATTTTATGAAATGACTAACTACATGCACGGCATAAACTTTATAATAAGGAAGGTGGTGTTTGATCAACAGTGCTGGGGTGCCATGTTAATATAACTGTTTTGTTTTTATAATCCCCCAAAAGTTACATGGTAAACACCTGATGATCCCAACAAGGGACAATATGTACATTGCACCATAATAACAAAGTATTGGGGAAATAGAGAAAAAACACTGAAGAAAATTACATGAATTGCATTGACAGATATTGGGAAATGGGTGACTAAACTGATACAAAAGCACTCTTATATACGCATAGTAATATATATATACATATATATATACACGGAGAGACAGCCATCTCTTCTCCATCTGCGCATGTGGTAGATATGTGCTTGAGCTCCAAGCAAGAAGCTACAAGAGTCAAACCTTTCCGGAAATAGTAAGACATACAAAGTGTGAAATCTGGCCATTGAATTTACCTGGATTGGCTATCCAATAACACCCTAACACCAGAGTAACCCCTTGAAAGATAGGGGGGATGACAGGTACGACAGCTTATCATTCATAATGAATTAATATTTGAGAAAATCTTTTTGTTCTAAATAATATTTGAACTATGCAAGGCAGGTTTGTTCAGTTCCATGAGGTATCTTAGCATACCTATATACCCTGGGTCTCTATATATGTGTGTGTGTGTGTGTATATATATATATATATATATATACATATATCTTCAAAATGATATATCCATCATAGAAAATAGCAGCACTTATTTAACTTCAAACTTTTTAAACAATTTATTATGTAGTAGTCATAAATTCAGTATTATTACCTAGGCACATTATCTGGTTGTCAGATGAGAGCCTTTTTAAATAAATGAAATTTATGGTTAGTGAAAAGAGGGGTTTTAGTAGCATGTATTACACTGTTTTTATTATGGACTGTTCCAAAAGTATAAGATATTTTAGAAAAAAAAACACATCAGTAATGCAAATGTCTTAATTTTGATGATAAAATTTAACATAGTCAATATTTTGTGCTCCCAACTTTTATGAGTAATGTTGCTTCATTCCTTTTAGGCATTGACTCATAAGGAAGGTATGTATTCGGGTGTGTTCCCTCAAATGTTTTCTATCATATTTAAATTGAGTTAGAAGAGTTTTTGCTGGCTGTTTTAGAAAGCAGATTTGCTTGCGAGAAAACCAATTTAGAACAGAATGCGCAACATGACATGAGGCATTATCTTGCTGAAATATCCGATTTCTAGGGTTTGGTAGCGAGCATTTGAATGGCAACAGTTTATTCTCTAAAACCTCTGAATAAGTCATTAAATTCATCCAACTTTAAATGATATGTGGGCCACCTTTGCCTTCTGGTGATATACAAACCCCGTACCATAATTGACAGCGGAAATATTACTGCGTGTTTTAATGCAGAGTTTGCTAATCTTTCAGATTTTTTTTCCTCCAAATATTATGGTGTCCACCACTGGGAACATATTGGATGCTGCATACATCACTAAAAATTACTTTTCTCAAATCATTTACAGTCCACACTTTGTATTTATTACATAAGTTTAATCGAGCTTGTATATATTTTTTCATTTTCTTCAAAAAGGCCAGATTTGTCAAATTTAGCTATATTTTTTCTTGATTTTTAGATAAAATAATATCTAAGTTTATTTAGCAATGAAATAAGTTACGATTTCAATTGAACAAGTTTCTTCCCATGAATTTTTTTTATGCTGCATGGTATTAATGGGGATTTTTCTGACATAATATCTTGTCCTAAGACTATGTTTTATCACCCCTTAAAATAACTTGAGTTGAAATGAGACTTGTACAACCTGAAAATTAGGTAACTTGAATCATTAAAAATGAATTATCCGATAGAATAGCTTTAGTGCTTATCCATGCATAAATAACCCCAACTTTTTTTTGACAGGAATAGGCTAGTAAGTGTGTACATGTGAGGAAAAATGGACAGAGACCTGACAAAATGAGATATATATATATATATATATATATATATATATATATATATATATATATATATATATATATATATATATATATATATATATATATATATATATATAAAGCTTTTTAGCTTTAAATGCTAAACACATCAAATTTTTTTTTTCCAAATCCCATCTTCTCAAATATGTCAAGTCACTTCAGTCATTCTTTTCCCAATATCTGTTAATGTAATTTCTGGAATCTTTTTCAGTGTTTTTTGTATGTTTTACATTCGCTTCATTGTTATGGTACTACGTGTAAATTTTCTCTAGTTGGGGTCATCAGTTGTTTATCATGTAACAGTTTTGAGGGTTTTAAATACAAAACAGTCATATTAACATGGCTCTCCAGCAGTGTTGATCAACCCCCACCTTTCAGCTATGATTTTGATATGTAGCTTACGTCATACATGTCAGGAGTTTTTTAATATAGTGTATTATCATAATATATTATATATGGACGCTATTCTATACTACACATCATTCAATTCCCCTCCCCCTATATATATATATATATATATATATATATATATATATATATATATATATGATCCGGCATAATGATTATGAATTGCATTACATAATATAGAAACTCTTATTTGAAATGATTTCCCATCATGATATGGTCATTGTATCACTTGGCTTAGACAAGGTAAATAGAATAAACAATTATAAGGAGCAGACCCATTTTCTTTAATTGTTTATGTAACACAGTTTAAAATCATATAAGTATATATATATATATATATATATATATATATATATATATATATATATATGTGCGTGCACACATCCTAAATATCATATCAAAGGAATTAAAATATATTGGTGAATTTTTTCGCTGAGATTACCACGTCAATAATACAGGATGTGCCAAAAGTAATGTATTGTTTAAGACTGACTCGATGGCTAGAATGACGTGGTGCGATTATTTGGCCAGAGAGATCACCTGACTTAAATTTGCCAGATTTTTTTTTTATTCTGGAGGTGTCCTAAGAAACATGGTGTATGGAATAAAACCAGCCATCATACCAGAATTGAAAACCAGAATAGAAGAAAAAGTTGCCTCTACTGATGCTGAAATTTGTCAGGATGTGTGCAGAGCAGTAGCTTGCTGACAGGATAAATGTATCAAAATCAACGGCAGCCTCATTGAACTTTACATGTAACCCATTGCATATGTCTATTAGATCTGTAGTTTGTTAATTGCATTAATAAAATTGTTTTTGGACAGATTGGGTATTACTTTTTGGACACCCTGTATTTTTGCCATAGTGTTTCATTCCTCTTTACTGAAGAGTGCATGTCAGAAAAACAGAGCAGTGTTTTGACAAGAAGAGCCAGACCACCCAACATTGGTGTAATCTGCATTTATAACACCATGAGGCACTTGGGAGGAAGCCAAGTCTTGGGGAAAAAAATAAGAAATTAGCACAGAACAAAAATCATAAGTGTAGGAAAACATAGAAGCAGATGAAAAAGAATGACTAAACTATTGAGGGAACAGATTCTTTTTTTAAATGTAAAGGATAGAGTCATTGGCTATTGTATCAATAAAGAAGTTTACATGACAGGCTTTTTAAAAATACCTACTAAAAAAATCTCAAAGAGATCAGTCTTGCTTTGACAACAATAACTTGAATGTTAGCTTCAAAATTGGATTTCACAATGAAAACATTAAAAGATGCAGACTAAACATTTAAGATAAATCATAAAAAATAAGAGCAGAAAAAGCAGGAGAAATTAACCTATTTACTGCGGATAACAGAAATTTCAGTAATTGCAGTTCTATAGCGATAAAATTTCTATTCCATTGTGATTGATGGCAACTTGATTCATCGGTGAGTCAGGGCTTTTATCTTGTATTGGGTAACTTGCAAAGGATTATGTAATGGACAAAGGCTTTTTATCTTGCAATGTATAACTATTACACACACCACCTTCTGCGGCTAATGAGTTAACCAATTATATATACAATGCTCTCTATTCTGGTATTATTCTAATTTTATGCCAGTGGTTTCATGGTATGATAGATGAGAAGATGTAAGAATCAAGCACTCTTTTGCTTTAATAGTATTAGACTAATCATCGCTTATAAAGGATGTATTTCTTCATAGAAAGAAAGGTTAGATGATCTGAAACAATTGATAGTAAACAAAATCAAATTACAGAAGAGATGATATTAACATTATAAATAATAAAGAGAGATGATCCCGGCCATTGAAAATAATAACAAAAAAAATTATGAAGAGGCATGTATGAGATTACACTCATGAAAGATCCAGCAATAGTTTGTGTCAAATTTTACATCTTTAAATTCTAAAACAGCTATTCCCAACTCGAGGTCTGTGAGCTTGTTAAGTAAGCAGACAATTCAAAAGCCTGGGGTCTTTGGAAAATTAATTTAAATAAAGGGTGTCCTTTGTAATGAAAACGTTGGGAACCACTGATAAAAAAAACAACTTG
Organism: Thysanoteuthis rhombus; assembly: GCA_963457665.1. NCBI lineage: Eukaryota > Metazoa > Mollusca > Cephalopoda > Oegopsida > Thysanoteuthidae > Thysanoteuthis > Thysanoteuthis major. The sequence continues at coordinate 32,442,413 of OY735211.1, read as the reverse complement.
CTCTCTAAAGCTGATCTATTTCATATTGATAATCAATAAGTTTAGCTTAACATGCCACAAGGCTGGCTGGGTGAAATAGGGGTAGAAAGAGGTGATAAGCACCCTAAGCAGCATCTCTCACTTCATCATCATTATCGGTCTTTTAATGTCTGTCGTTGGACATAGACCTTCCCCAGGATTCATCACAATTCTCTACCATGGGCATCAGTGAGCAAGTATTTTCTAAAATTGTCTAGTTCATCTCTCTATCTTGTATTTTGTCGGCCTCGGTTTCGCATGTGATCTCTGGGGATCTATGTTGTGAGTTGTGATGTCCATCGGTTGTCTACCATTCTTGCAACATAGCCTGTCCATTGCCATTTAAGTTTTCTAATAGATTCTATGATGTCTTTGACTCCAGTTTTCTTCCTTCTGCACTATTCTATTCATAGCTGGGGAGGAGGGATGGAGTCATACCTCTTTGAAAAACGTGAGGGCGAAATAAAGCCAAATAGTCCAAGTAGGAGTTTGAACTCTGCTTGCTGAGTACATCATCAATGTCATTAACTGCATGGCCACACCATTCCTCATATAGTTGTTTTTTTTGACATCAACTAAACACTACACACTTTTATCCAGTCTTATTACAGCAACAAAGCAGCTCTTGTATCTTCAGGTTGACAAAAAAGTGGACATGGAATCGGTGCTAGGTGAAGGAAGAAACATAGGCATCTTCTGCCAATTTTCCAATGTGGGGGTAAGAGAATATATTCCAGGGGGCGAGGAAGCAAAAAAATATCCAGATGTCAATTAAGGAACTACGGATTACTTAAGCTCTGACTCCACCTAAGCTGTCACTGTTCATAATGAACCCCTTGATCCCAGGCCTCTCTGGGGTTTTAACTTACAAACCCTGTTGTCCTTGGCGGAAAAACGTGATCTTGGGTGAGGGCAGCAAATGTCCTATTCTCACTACCAATGTACATGCCAATTGGAAAAACAGGAGACCATAAAAATCAGCATTGTCAAGTAATACCAATAAGCACTCATCTTAGTCTATAAATTGCATATTATATTACAGCAAAAGAACACATCAATTGACTGCTGGTAAGCAATGATGTCTTGCTATCATGAATTACGATTCTGTTTTATGAGCCTGAACCCCATCACATCAACTTAAAGTAGATTTGTAATAAACCTTATAAAGTACAACCACTTAAAGCTTGTACAACTTATTGAACCATGAAATTGAGAAAGGAGAGAACAAGAGAAAGAAATAGCATAACAAAAAGACATTAGATTTTCTTATCAGTTGCAGGGCCCTTAATTCATAATTTTATATTGTATTACACCCAGTCACAACCAACCACAAATCATAAAATTAACTTACAACTATCTGCATGGAAAGTTTCATGTTATATTGTTAAGACAGTAAAATGGAAGATCATAAAAAAGAAATGGATTTTCATAAAATGTTTATTGGCTTATTTCTTCTTGTTTTCACTGTTCATCTTGGAAATCCTAAATCTGAAGCAATATCTTCAGAGGAATTGCATAAATTTTTTTAACCTCAAAGTAGTCTTCTGTCTACACATTTATGAAAATAGATGAATATGTACAATACGAGTACAGAATATATACAAGATGCGGTAGAAAGAAGCACGTTGGCTGTTTTACTAGTGAAAGAAAAAAAAAAGAAAAGAAAATCAGATATAAAATCAAGTGTCTCCATAAACTTTCAGGAAATATTGAGGGCATTTGTAAAAAGGGGGAAAAAAAGCGTTCAATCTAATTTTGTGATTTGAAATCAGAATTATGTTTGAAATTTATAAATAGAAAAAGTTTTGGGAAATATAGTGGAGAATAGAAACCCTTCCTGGTCTAGGGCAGAAAAAATATCTGCAACTTTAGAAAAATATAAGCAATGGAAAATGCAATTAGAGCTTATTTGGATGAATGTGCAACTTGGTAAACAAACAGTAAACTGGAAATGAAAATGGACACTTTCCATCCAATATGGAGTGTAAAGTCTTTGTTTTTTGAAAACAATGGAGAAAAACCAATCAATTTTGCTTTTCATGTTATTTTGACAATCTAATCACGGTATATGAAGTAAAAATCTTTAATTAAACAGAAGTATTTTTTCATTAGTTTTCATCCTACCATAGAGATATAAAGTATATGATATACTACAGACCTTGGCCGGCCCTGATGACATACTTTTTACAATAATAGTCTTGGAATCTCTTAAATGAAGCCGTGTCTATCATTTTTAATTCTTACTAGTATTTCTTTCATGCTATTTCTATAGCTTTTTATTACAACTTTCAGGTTGTTGAGCAAGCAGCAGAAATAAAGAATGAACATTGCCCCCCGCCCCGCCCTATAACATCATAGCAGTATGGGAGAGATTGGAGAAAAAAAAAAAAAAGAAAATTGTAGCTAAATGGCTCTTTTGAGCAATTTTTGCCGCTAAAGTGTTCGTGGTTTAATCAGCAAGGTGCTGTCACAGTATGACGGACCCCTAAAGATGAGAAATGCAAATTCAAATCTCATGAGGGCTACTTCTTTATTTCCAATCCATACTGCTCACTTAATGGTCATAGAATAATGACCATTAACTAAGCAGTAATAAAGTGGCTGTAAAAGGTAACAGAAATATTAGATAAAATAATATTTATCGCAAATAGGTTTTTTTTTACTCAGACCAACAATTGTGCATTAATACTCAAGGGCCATCTTATCACACGGACACATTGGGCAGTTTCCTGAGTGATGTGTGTGTGTGTGCTGCGGTTGAGAAATAGAATGGAACTAAGAATATCATAAGCAATTAGAGTTAAATTAGGATTAAGAAGGCTCAAGAGTAGTTGTAGTATTTATCGAATAGCGGAAAAATCGTTACAAGCTATAGGCACAATGTCTCTATGTTTGAGCCCTTCCACATCTACATTTGAAAACGATATCCAATCCTCGGATGATCAATTCTGTTAAGTTTGATAAAAGTAAATACTCAACTTTTATAAATAATTTATTCTGGAGTTTTACTGTAAAATAATTTTATTTGATAAGTGGGCCTTAGATGAGTATATATAAAGTTAGCTGGAAATGGAAAGATTTAGTCGATTTTAGCCATTTTTGACAACAGTTCCTGCTATAAGTAACAAACCATGCTTGGCAACACTAGGTTAATGGAAAGGTGACCATGTAGTAATTAAGAAGACAGTGTCAACAACCGAGATGGACGGTTGACTAACTGGAAAAAATGTGAAGTTTCCCTTGTTTTGTTATTATCTGAATCAATGATATAACATATGGGAATCGATAGTTTTCTTTCGTGTTAGCAACATGCAAGAGGATCATGTTTTACACTGGATCCCAAAACACCTGAGAAGTTAAACAGTCAATGGTTTCTTTAGTGATAAAATTGATTAATCTATCCGTTTCGGTTCGACAGTAAGAAAGAATACCGGAAAAAGAAAGTTTTTATAAAAGTAGCTGCAAAATCATTAATGTATCATAGTGTTGGATCAATATTGCAGATGTTGACGTTCATGAATCTATTTCAGCTGTTACTTTCAATTCTTCATTTTAATTTTGATCAGATGATTTTCTGATCATTTTTCAACGAAAATGTTGTAGGTTATTAATTAAGTTTTTTTCTAATATGTGGTTAGATAAGAATAATGATGTAGTAATCAGCTGCACTATGATCTTAAGTATCAGGATGAGAGAATGAAAGTGAGGGAAGGTCAGAGCACAATCTCATTTTACATCTGAACAGTTCATTTAAAACTAGAGAGCACACAGAGAGCGCATACCTCTGCCAAGGTTGTACACGCATTGAAAAATGAAGGAAAAATAATGGAAAAAAAAAAAACAAACAAAAAAAGAAAAAAAAACAAGGGAGAGAATTTCAAATTAACAAATATGTAGTTACTGTCCTTGAAATTTAAATTTAGCTTTTCGAAAACTTATTCCTGAATCTACCCAAAAATTTAGTTAATTCTTCTGTAGCCCATGACAAACCTTTCCACTAAATTCAATTGAAATTCATTGAGAACTTTTGGAGATATTGTTTTGACAGGTAGACATATGTGGGTACATATATCTCTCCCAACTTGGCAGAAGTAAATAAAATAATCTTGACAGATTAAACGTTTTGTAACACAGAAAAGAATTAACTGGAATGCTATACAGGTATCCCCTGCTTTCTGAAAATTCACATAAAGCCACTATTGCTTTCGTAAAAAGAAGTGAGAACAGACTTCAAAATTTGTTTTGCACTGAGCTGATAAACAGGTTGTGCATATCTTTTCCCTGTACTTCCCACCACCTCAAACTCAAACATAAAAATGACATGACTTGAATAGTACGAGGCCCCAAAATATTCATGCACTGTTTATTAATGTAACCTTTTTAGTTCTAAGAATTAACACTAGGAGCATGATCATCAGCTTGCATTTGCATTCCGCCAGGATCTGGCCTTTTCACCAAGGGCAAGGTTTGGAAGTTGGAAACTTATAGTCAATAAATGATAATGGTGCAGTCTCAAATTAATGTTTTTAACATGGGGTACTTAAAAGTACTGTTAAAACAAGCTACTAATTTGTCTCTTGCCATATCATAGAAATATATGCAAAAACTATCATGGAGAGGTCTGAAGTATACTTTGTAAAAGTCTGGGCTGTTACAGGTAGCTATTTCTAAACAACTGCAGATCATGAGTGCAGCAGTTTATTGTTATCTAGTTCAGGTCTACTGAGACTCTACCTGACCTTGATGAAGTAAAAAAAATATCCAGAAACATAGAAATGAAAATTGTGTAAGAATTATTAACAAGAATCCATGGTTAATAAAAAAGTAAAAGAAAAAGAAGAAAAAAAAAATATCGAAAAAAGTTCACGAGCACAACTATGTCAGTGCATACAGTCAAAAGATTACTCGGAATAATCTATAGAACTGTAAAAAGAAGGAAAAGCGATTGCCGCAAGCTAGGCATATGGAGGTTTGCTCAACTCTTGAATTCATATAACAAATTTTAAAAAAAGATACCCCCCTTTGACTTTGGATAATTTGAAAAAAATTCTATTCAGAGAAGAGTCCCATTATTTTTTAAAATCCTATTCATAGAAGAGTCCCATTGTCATTATGAATAGTGTCAAGTGGTTCATGAATTTATGAGACAAATTTTGTGAATGGTTTGTCCAGAGGAATGCGTTCTGAAAACCTGGTCAGAAGCCTTTCAACCAGAGATACCATCCCCATAGTTAAGCATGGTGGTGGCTGCATCATGCTGGGGGTGCTTTGTTGGCAATGGTACAAGTTGAAAGAATGATTAAAAAAAGAAAACTATATCAAAATTTTGGAGGAAAACCTTAAGTGTTTAGCAAAACATTTGAAATTGGATCTTTCAACATAAAAACCTGAAGCTAACTTTGTAATATGTGTCAAGGTAGCTGGATCAGAACAAACTTCAAGTACTAGATCTGCTGTTACAGAGTCCAGGCTCCAACCCCATAGCAAATATATGGAATGAGTTAGTCTATTTCACAAAAAGTATTTCAAAATATTATCTTTTGACCTATGTATTAAGAAGACAAGTAAGCACTAATTGGTGAAAGGTGAAATGTGAACTTGCTACTAGATAAAACTAGAGAGCACTTAGAGAGAGAGCATAACTATACTAATCTCGTTGTCACCGAAGACTGAACAATTAATTAGGTTAGAGATCCTACATCATGCCGTGACAAATGCTTTCAATGAAAGAGTGGTTGAGTCAGATGTCATGATGGATTTTTGGTTCCAGCTGGGATAAAACTCAGACTAAATTAGTACTAAATGAATATGCCTCCTTTTTCTTTCTCTGTTGTTTTGGTTATTTTGACTGCAATTTATCATATTTTGTCTTTATAGGAGATCCAGTTTATACTTGATGAAGAATTTTGATAACTTCTAGTGATTTATATCAAAGACACCGATGTTGAAAAGCACCAATAACTTTGAAGTGATATTTTTAGGCAAAGATGGGGCCTTCTCTTGGTCATTACAACAACAAAATAACCTGACCAAGTTTGTTGCATAAAAGCTAATAAGAGCCTGTGTTTAGTGTATGTTATGTTAAAGAGGGGCCCGAAAAAAAACATTAGAATGTAATTTCTTTATCTTATTTGCAGAAATAAACTTCCATGCGGAAATGTTCTATAATCATTCTTCTTAATAATTACACAAAGTTTATTATAATAAAATTGCCTTTTTTCTTCTGACATTAGGATTTTTGTTGTAAAAAAAAAAAAAAAAAGATGAAAAAAGAAAAAGTAGTAAGTTCGGTACATGAAGCAAGATGGCTGAGTGCTTGTTACCCTTTTGTTGCCTCTGGGTGAAAATCGATGAAAGTAGTTAAAGACAGTTATCAATATTTTTTTATCAAGTATAGATTGCATGTTTTACACTGACAAAATGTGTGAAATTGTGATGGGAATAACAAAACAAAACAAAACAAAAAAAGAAAGAAAGAGAGAAACAAGCTAGATTCTCCTAGCACTAATTTAGTATGAATTTAACTGGAACCCAAAGTTCAGTCATGACGTCACGACTTTGCCACTATAATTCATCAGAGACACTTCATCAATAGTTTGAAAACAACTATCAAGCAGTTTGAATTTATTCCTGATGATGTCACCATGATGACATAATTACTGTGTTACCATGATGACATAATTACTGATCTTATATATAAGTCAATGTCCATCTGTCTATAAGTCTGTTCCACCTTATGGGCCACAATTTTGCACTTACCAAGCTGAAGTTTTGAGAACAATTCATTTTTTTGCTTTTAGGGAGAGGCTTTTAATTTCAATGTGACTATAATGCTAAACTTGATCTAAGAGTGGGTGCAAATGATCAACTAAAATTAACATTTGCGAGCAGTTCGGGCCAGGAGTGTGTACAGGCCCCCATAAAGTGTACAAGACCCTACAAATTAGATTGATGCATGGATTAAGGTCTAATTCAAAAGTTAGTTTGTAATAAAATAAATTCTGTCATACTTGGTCTTCATAACAAGATTTGAAAAAAAAAAAAAGAAAAAAAAAGTTATGCTGTGGTGATTTAAAAATCTAAATATCAACTAATGATTGGATTTCATTAAAAATTTTCTGTTTCAATTCATTCATATAATAATTTATTTGAGGATGGTCCATTGTAAAAAATGGGTTGTGGAAATATTTTTAAAGTCAATCAACTGTTTATAAGCTCTATCAAAATATAATTTTATATCTTGAGTTGTTATATTTGAATTCAATTTTCCTCAGGCAACGCTGGGTATCCCCGCTAAAACTTTCTGAACATGGCTACAAGAGAATTCAAGAAAAGAGCATACAGTTAATCAAGTTTCTATTAGAAATAGATTAGATTAGAGGTTCTTAACCTCTTTTGCACTATGGCTCACCACGACAGTTCAAAAATTTGATGTTCCCCTTAAAATATCGCTTTTATATCATGTAAAATTAGTCCTAGCATTATACATTTAGGAATTAATCAATTAAACTGAAACACAACTCAGTTTAGAGGAGTAATTTTCGTGCATCATAATTTTTACTAATTGTATATTTCAAATACCATATCAACAATTAGGGGAGAGAATTCCAATTTTAGTAGCTAAAATTAATTAATGACAAGACATGATTTATTCTTTCTTTATACTTGCAATTCATTAAGCAAATATGAATCTGAAATATCCATCAATCATTTAATGTAGGGAGTGTGAACTCTCAAAATTCTCCAACAAATTCGTATTTTGTCAAAATATGTTATGATGATGGACACGTAATTGCTCTTGTCTGACAAACAAATCAAAGTGAATAGCACAAGTAACAAAAACTAATGTCCAAAGTTGAAAATAGAAATCATACATATATAAAAGAATTAAAAAGATTCTTCAAAAAAAAAAGAAAAAAAAATCTTTATGTCTACTTGCTTAAAGGCTGCCTATAGTGGCCATTGATTTCAATATCATGCCATTTCCTATTTTATAAGATTAGAAAAATTCTCAACCAAAACTGTCAACATAGGTTTCTTCAGTTTTCAAGTTACTGATTGGCTACCTATCTAAGTATGTATGTGTCACGTGTACAGGCTGCAACAATGGAACTTGAGGGTAGAAAGTTTAAACATTTATTCCTTATTATGTTTACAAAAAAAAAGTTTGTTTTTTTGAAGACCGGTTTATATAATGATTATTTGTGAAGACCTGTTTATATTATGATTATTTGTGAATAAAACATGGAACCTAACTAAGAGACAGACCTGTACATTGAGAACCATGCAACGTGCACATGAAAGAATAATGCTGGGCCTCACATGGAGAGACCACAAGACAGCACAGTACGTCCGAGAAAAGACAAAAGTCAGGGACATCATAGAATCCATTAAAAATCTCAAATGGCGGTGGGCTGGCCATGTTGCAAGAATGGCAGACAACCGATGGACATCATGACTCACGACATGGATCCCCAGAGATCACATGTGCAACTGAGGCCGGCAGAATATTAGATGGAGAGATGAGCTAGACAAGGTCAGGAAGTACTGGCTCCACGATGCCCATGATAGAGAAGTGTGGCAAATCCTGGGGAAGGTCTATGTCCAACGATGGACGTTAAAAGACTGATGATGATGATGATGATTTGTGAATAAATAATCAAAAGAGAAACTATTCTATAAACAGCATTTTATATACCTGGAGTTATCCTCTTTGAAAAATAGGATCATTATAATATAGATTGTTGGGGGGAATGCAAAAGCAGACCCCATATTATTAAGTGGCAAATGGGACAGGTAATTGCTTTATTCCCCAAATTCAACCATTTTAAGAATATTGTGCTAATAAAAATTTCACTACCATGTGCTGTTTTTACTGTGTTATGGTAACAAACATATAGAAATAAAATGATTATACAGGTTCATTATATTATTTGCTAAATTTTGGGATAAACAACCTTTATTCGACGATAAAAATAAAACTTGATTGTTCACTGAGGATTTAAAATAAAGAACTTCAAGTGGAAACGGTAATACTGAAAAAAATATCTTCTATTACAAATGCAAACTACGAAGCACTCTGAGAGTGTGTAGGTCTATTAACACCATTGTCATTAAAAACTAAACGATCAGATTACAGATCCCAGACAATGCTGTGACTAAAAATTTTGATAATTATTCATCAGAGACATAACTTTGAACTTTCATTTTAATATTATATAATTTCTCTTAGACTGATCAACTTTGTTATACTGTGTTATTATGAGCAAAAAGCTGAAAAATTGTCTCATTTTAAAATGTTAACAAAATTGAAAAGAATTCCAGGATTGAATGCCAAAATTCAATTGTCCCTTGGCTTATAGCCTACCCTTCTACAAAACACTATTGAGAATTTTCAGAGATTTTGTTTGGACAGACAGACAGACGGACACAAAAGTGTGAATACACGATCTCTATCCAACTTTATTGGCAAATGTAATGTCACAAGTGACTACAAGAAAGAAAGGAATAATTCTTTTTGAGTGCAGTGTAAATATGAAACTGCCCATTGATATTAATAGCATGTTCACAGGCCAGTATCAGGTAATTCCATATATCCTAGCAATAGATCAAATGGCAGTTCACAATGAGGGATATTCAGTTGAAACAAAAAAAGGTTTTTTTCAAAGATTGGTCCTTGGTCCTGTAACCCTGTACAGAATTGTTAGGTTACCCAATTTAATGGGAGTGTCTTGGGCAAGATAGCCCGAAGGAGCCCATCCCTTTCAAGGCCTCTGTGTTCCCATTCTTTATGCTGGTGCTTAGTGGTGAGGAACTGAGTATAATCTTTAAATTCTTTGGTATGACTCGGCCATGAATTGAACCCGCAACCTACCAAACCCAGAGGGCGCACAGGGACGGGACACTACCATTCGGCCATGGTGATTGATTCTTAGATAACTTTTTGTTAATACCCAAGGGTGGAGAAACAACTAAGTAAGAAAGCCTTGTTTAAATCTTATAATAACAAAGTAAATAGTAAGCCTGGCCTCATCTCACCTCTCATTAGTTGGGCTTCAAAATAATCTCTCTCACACAGTCACCTATAATCAATGTCTTGATTTAATTTATGAGCATAAATCATTATTTTCTTTTATCAGCTGGCAGATACAAAAATTGGTAAACTTAGCTTAAAACTTAAAGAACACAGATCATAGTTTGAGCTTGTTCAAACTATTGGTCTTATTGATCAAGGTGATATCCATATTGACCAAAGTTTTACCATCTGTTCTGACCTTATGTTTTGTCCATATCATCACTTATATTGCTTTTTGTTTGTTCTACTCACCAACAAATGTTCATAATCATAGCAACATTAAATTGAGACAACAAAGTGGAGTTTAAAGCATGACAAAACCACAGCTGCAGCTGCCTTCAAACGAAGACTGTTTTGTTGCCTTATTTGCAAAGGTCTTATTCTGTGTTGGCACAACAATGACAGATGGTATCCACTTGTTCAAACATCTACTGGCCTTAGTCCCAAAATATTTTTCAGTATTCGATAATACTTTTATGCTAAATAGTTGCAATATTTAGCTCCACATGAGCAGCTTCAAAGGAACTTTCCAGACACTTCTGATGAAAGTTCCTTGATATTTGTCCTTTCTAAAATTCATAAATTAGTGATAAGGAAAGTTGATAATTAAAATCTATTCTGAGGCCCTCGTTGGTCAAGAGTGATCATAGGTGAACAGCTTCTAGCTACTATGAATGGATGCTTAATATAGTGGAAGTATTGTACCAAAGTTCCACTACCCACCTCTTGAGCATGCTGAAGACTTCCAAAGGTAAGAAGTGTTCAAAACGTTTTTGAAATCAGCATGGTTGCATGGGATGCCTCGAAAGCTAGTCACCCATCTAGGTACTGACCAAGCTTGATGTTGCTCAAATTTGGAGATCTTATGAGAACAGGTGTGTCTAACACTATTTAACAGTAACAGCTTGAAATTATAATGTAAAAATATGAATAAAAAATAATTAATCGTTTATTGTTTTGGTTATTCCTTTAGTAATACAGTGTAGGAGGGTTTGTATTCTTTTGAAGAACATATTGGAATCCATTATCAAAAACTTATTTGCAACATATTCCCAAAAAAGTGTCTTGAATTAAAAAAAAATTAAAAAATCTATCTTCCTTTGCTTTCTATTGCATGTTTAATGTGATAAAATGAAAACACAATTTTCCTACACATAGGAGAGGTATCAAGGAAATAACTTTAAATGAGATGAGGATTTAGGTTATACACAAAATTTGTTTCACAGTTCCTAAATCTAGAAAGCTCTGGGTATTTGTGGAATTAATTAAAAAAGTTTTCTTCTGTATTTAGAAACATTTTTCGGATTTCTTCAGGACAGAAATTGGCACACAATTATATATGGGTGAGATTTTTTTGGCAATCTCAACAGCATGTAGAGATGTGAATATGAAACTGTAAAGTCTTAAATTCATGAACCACTTGAAACCACTCCTATACACAGTGAAACTCTTCAATGACTAGAATAAAAAAGTGAAACTCTTTCGTGAATTGAATGAATAAAAAAAAAAAAAAAAAAATCACTGAATCATCAAAGCAAGATGATTTTCTTCGGGGGTTATTCTGCCGTCAATTCACCTTCAATTTTTCAAAATATGAATTTAAGGATCAAGAAATAAGAGAGAAAAAAAAGAAGGGCGGTATTCATACCTGGTGCATTCGGATCGGCTGGTTTGACTCCATCAGGATTGAAAGCTGCTTTCTCTTCTTCGTCAAATTTAGCAACTTTGACTTGACGTCCTTTTGGTTTCTCTTCATGGTCTGTTTGAGGGACTTCTTTTTTCTGGACTTTGAGATTAGAGTCTTTAGAGTCCAAAGTGTCCTTATCCTTGTTTTGCAAATTAGGTTTTGGAATAAAGGCATTCCGTTGTGGATCATTATTATCTTTATTATTATTGTTATTATTATTATTATTGTTGTTATTATGGATACTGTTACTACCTTGAGTATTTTCACTGTTCCTTATATCTATACTGTTTGGTTCTTGGAATGCAAAGAACCGTCGGTCGTGGTATGCCAACACAAACACCATGAAAAACCACAGTGTTGGAATTCCTATGATGGCCTTGAATATAAGACTGCGTCGTCGCCGGAACAAACTAGCCATTGCTTCTTCCAGCTGTTTATGTCGCAAGAGCTGCGGAGTTTTCCTTGAAGATAGAAATACTGATGAGGCTAAAGTTGTGTGGCCATCATCATCGTTATATTTGCATCATCTGAAATAGGAACAAAATAACTAATAATTATAATGATCAAATATTCAAAAGATTTCAACAATTAGAACAAAAGTTAGCTTTGAGTTTAAATCAAAATATTACCATATTTACTTGTGTATAATTTGAGAAATATATATATATATATATATATATAAATTTTGATGTCTGTGTGCAAGGTTTCAATAACAGAAGGGGCAAAAAATAAAGATGGCTTCAAAGGCCTGGGTAGGAACGTTGAGGAAGAGGGAAAAAAAAGAAAAAAATTGTTCCTGACAGTCGTGGTTGACAACAATATGGAGAGAGTGGGCAAAAAGTAGACTAGTTTGATTAACCATTTATGGACTATATCTGGACAATTTTCCAATAAAAATCCAAGATAGACAATAATATCTGATAATATGATGTATGATAAAAGTAATTTCTTCTGGATTTTTAGTATACAGTTATTATCTTTGATAAATTAGCTGGAAATGGAAAAATCCAGCTGATTTTAGTCATTTTCAAAGACAGTCTCATCTATCAATTACAAACCATACTTGGCTACACTGAGTTGGATAGGAAGGAAATACTTTTTGTCAACTTTTGAGTCTTGGTAAGACAATGGTAAACTGGTTTGTCACTTGACCTTGATAAATAGTAGCTTGTCTGAGTATACACTTTTATGTGTGAATGTATTTTTGTATGTGTGTACCCTCATTTAAGGGGTCAAAGTGTAAGAAGGGAGTGTATGTTATCACACACACAGATATGGTAATTAACATTGCCAACCAGCAGGACTTATCAAGAAAAAAGAGACACAAGGTCTGTCTTTTGCCTTGTTTGAAGTGGAACCCCACTATTATGAACAGATAAGTTTTGAATGCCTTTTGGAGTTCTGTCATTTACATTTATTTTACTTCTAACAGAAAAATTTGGTCACTAGTCTAAATTTGGTCAATTGAAATTAAGGATGTGACTAGTTTATCTGGAAGTGTTAAGATTGTGGCAATTGGGAAAGGGAATCTGAGGAGACCAGCCGCCTCTTTGGGCAGCTCCTGCCGGCTGAGCTGGTAGCCAAAGATGTTAAAGTTAATGACCTGTAATTAAGGGAAAGTGAAAGAAAGAAAGAACTCCATACATATTGACAGTCGTCCACTAGCCTTTACAAGTCCAGAATTCTTCATAAACCCAAAACAATGGCTTTGATGAATTCATTTAAAAGAATACATACATGCACGATGACCTTTATTTCCCACAGCAACAGTTTTGTTTAAAGCCCCTCTTACAGAGAATTGCACAGTGGGAGACAACTTATAAAAAGGTAGGCATCATTATTTATCTGGATCTTCTCTTTTCTTCCTCATATCGTCTTGTTTGGACTTTTTGTTCCTTACTTTTCCATTTCAACCAGTTTGGGACATTATGTTACACTTTCTTTGTTTCTGTAGTCCTCTGTTCTTCAAAACCTGCCCGAATTACAATAAAATCATCTTGATCAAACCAGCTCTATTTGCACATGACACTCAATCAGTGAATCATGTTGGGTCTATAATTGAAAACAGCCTATAACCCTACATGAGGACAATGCAGTTAAGTGCTGGGTGAGTACTTTAATGAGTGCAAAAAAAAAGATGTGCCTGACAGATAGAATGGCAGGCTTGGCCACACTGGGTAGGATTGGTAGTCAATTTCCTTTTTTCTCGGTTTGATCTTTTTTAATCTATGGATTTTCCATGTGTTTAACTGTGTGGAGCAGCCCAGGGTGTGTGAGAAATTTATTGATAACAAGGCAATGCTGGGAATCCCAGCTAGTTTAACATAAGAAATCAAAATCAGGGGTGGGAGTTGGCATTATACTCAAGTGTAAAAAAAATGATAGCATATATATTTCTGATTTTTAACCACAAAAAATAGGGGGTTATATCATATTTGAAATTGCATTGTACTTGAGTAAATACGGTAACTTTATAAGTTACTCATAATTTACATAACGAAATAGTTTGTTTTAAGGGGGATCATATTCTCATATCTAAGATGAACATTGAATTTGAAAAAAAAAAATGAACAAAAAAACTATGCAAATATTACACTGCATCTGATGTGCAGTTAATATGATTCGGGGGGCCATCTACTGACGCTCAAGATGAACAGTTATGGGGCTTGGGTGAGTTGTAGTGAGCAGCATTCCAAATACCCTCGTGAACCATTTGTCTTATAGTCTGGCATATACCATATGTATCAAATCATGAATAAGCAACTTTATTTAAAGAGGAATAGTGTCCTCCGAAATGCAGACAATGAGATGTAATAAATTAATACCCTGTAGTAAGATGTCATAGTACAAAGAATTAACATATTAATTTGAGAAGGTGGCAAGTATAATAGTTACCCATTTCAAGGTAAAAGCCCTTGCCCATTGTTATCCATTGGAAGGTAAGAGTCAAGACCTATAGATAGGACTGATCAAACACAATAACATGGGAATGGTATAAGTAATGCAACTTTATTTCAGTAACAATCCTAATTCACTTATCAAAAAAGGTGAGGCAAACATTTTCAGACAAAATTCTATAAGTCGTGAAAAGAAAAAGACAAGTACAAAAGAAAAGAGATGCGAATGCAGAGAAGAAGAAGAGGAAATATAGAAGAGAGTTAGCAAGACAAATATACAAAAGGATTCGTCTTAAACATGAACCTACAAGCCAGTGGAACATGGAAGGCAACGGCCCTCCCAGATTTGGGCAAAACAGCATGTAAAATCAATTGATAAAAAGACAGGTTATTGGAAATTAGTACTTTGTGTAACATTTCATGTAAATCAAACCTTCTACTCCCCTTAACCATATAGTTCCCGTATGCCCATGGTCTTAAATCCAATATTTAAAAACATGTTGAATTTTTCTCCATAAGTTGGAGAGTTTTGTATTTTTTCAGTTGAGCAAACAATTAGCTGATGAGACAAAAGAGAATTTATAAAAAAAAAAGAAAAGAGAAATTGGTAAAATAGAAGAAAATCTACAAAATGGTGGGCCTACTCAAAATGGAAAAGCAATTTCTTCCAGCAAACCAGTGGTGGATCATGTCCGTGCTGAGAGCCAGTCAGCTGGCAAAATAGGCTGCATGTTTTTCCGTTTTATTACAAAACCTTTGATACGAAGTATCTCATGGTTTGGCATCATTAATTACCATGGTTGTTGTGACAGCTCTTGTTCATTTACAAGAAAGTACTAACAAAGCAGTTATCGAATCTAATAAATAAAAAAAAACCTAGTCATTTATTTTGACAATATCAACATTCTTTTTAATATTTGTATTTGGATTTGTATTAATATGATCTCAAAAGGAAAGATATCGACTTTCAAAAAAAAAAAAAAAAAAATATATATATATGTATATAATGTGCTCCAGACTGTGGTAAAAAAAAATACACACTTGGATAGAATAATCATTGGAGTCCTTACTTTTTATTTTACTTTTAGACTTTTCCAACATTTTGTTTTTATTAGATTTGATATCTGCTTAGCTTGTATTTTGCTGTAACTGACCCAAGTGCTCTTACAATGACAACTATGATAATTTTGGATGCTAAACTATGAGATTGTTTCGGTAAAATTCCACTGGGACAACAGCAATAACACTAACATTGCAACACAGCCAAAGAAACCATTGTTTTTTTTATTATTTACTGATTCTTAGTTTAATAGAAAAAGCCTGAAACAAAATTTTGAAACAGTTTGAATTATTTTACTAAAGTTGCAATGCGTTCGTATTTCCCCACATTCTTCATCTGGAAGGAATTATTAAAATTCTTCAAAAGACCACAAAATATATGATCGTGGCTGCTTCAAGGTTACATAGCACCTAAATGTGTGGTTGAGGGGGGTATCTTTGAGAACATACTCTTTTTTGAATATTCAGATATGGCAACAGAATATTTTGAATGTAATTTTTGAAAATTGTACATACATTTATGTTTTAAACTGGAGCGAAATTTTAAAAAAAAAAATTCGGTAATCGTAAGCCTTTATTAAGCTCAAGAGAAAAAATGATGATCTTCATTGCAGAAGTGAATAATGTAAATAGTATAAACTGTTTTAGAACTTGGAAAATTTGGAAGAGTTGAATCTATGTGTACATCAATGAGTTCACAGCCTAATGATGAAAAACATTTTTTCATACAACTTATATTTTCCAACGTGATCTCTTTCCTTGTCAATGCACTTAATTCAGTATTGAATATCAATCACATAAATTGAACAGTGGGAATTTCAAAATGCTAATAGCATGTCAGTATATGGACTTACTGATCTATCCTTGTACGTATGTATATAATGAGAATCGAATCTTTGAGTATATAAATTGAAAATAAGTTCAAAATTATCTATTTCAGCAATTGGACAGGTATAAGGAATATTTATATTTTCCAGAATGTAAGTTATTTCTATTCTTTCTTAGTATTAGTATAACAAAATATTGGATCTTATTATATGAAAACTGTTATCACCTTTTTGTTGGCTGGTTTGTCTGTCAGTTGGAATGGTGGGGGACAAAAGAAAAGCCAAACAACACTGCTGCTTTCCGACCTTCCTCACTCTCTGTACCCTTATCTCTCACTTTGGACTTGGCTCCCTAATCTCCGACTGCCACTTCAACTCGATCTAAATTTACTGAGGTCCCTCAACTCATTGCTTTCTCCTTCTCTGCCTCAATTTCAGTGAATTTTGTTTTTAGAAGACACGATCCTCACTTTGTTGGCGACCAAAACATTTAATACCAAAATACGCGTTTGCAAAATTTATTCATATGTAAATAGTCGTGTCATTTTTTGATCGACACTATGCTAGTAAAATATATGTTTGGAGGGAGTTGATGAAATGAAGCATCAATTACATGATTCATCATCTTTCTCAGTATTTCCTTTTTAACGCAAATATTTTGACAAGTGTATTCTTAGGCATAGGTCTTCTTGAAGATTTCTTTTTAATGAGATCTGTAAAGTATTTGACACATTTTTTTAAGGCTGAAAGCAGATTATATCACTTGTCCCTCACAAGAACAAATATTTATGAGTAACTCCCGTTCAAAGCCGACAATGTTGATTTGTTTGTAGAAGAGGGTACATTCAGCTGTATGTCCCCCCCTGTCACACCCAATTTGCATCGCAGTTAATAAAACAATATATGCTTTATACATGCACGAGGAGAAACTGTTGCTTTTAACGTAAAGAGTAGATTAAAGAATATGACAAGCTTCACTGATTTTGTGAAGAAATATCAAAAACTGAATAACTTGGACTTTCACCTTTTTCTATTTATACGAAGTAGTCTGGAAAGTCTCATGGAAGAACTTTTAGAACCTTTCTAAACGAGTAATCCACTAATCTCATCTGGAGCCACGCAAAAAAGTATAACCCTCACTTCCCGAGGAAAATAGAGCTATTTTTTTCCATAAAAGAAAGGGTAAGTATTTTTTCGGCCAGCAATGATATTGCAGTATAAATCACTGGTCATACAGTAAATGCAAAAAGTACTCAATACATTACAAGAACATTTTAACATTTTCATACCTGAAAATTGACAGAGTTTCGACCAAAGATTTAGATATACAATCATCAAGAAATATTGAAACAAGATTGAGCACTGAAAAGTTATGTCAAAAAATCAGAAATCTTTCATTCAAATTCTATCAATTTTGAAGCTTTATAAGTATGTAAAACTTTTTGAAATGTATCATAATTTTTGCACTCATTGTATATCATTAGTTGTATATTATCAGAGCCAAACTTGTCAACCTTAGCGAAAGCTGTATTTTATTGGAAATTTCAGAGCATTCCATGTAAAGTGTTTGATACTTTCATCTGAATTGGATATATTAGTGATGTAAATGGAGATATGAAAGGAAAAAATTAGAAGCATAAAACTTGGAAAGATGAAAACTTTCAAACATAAAATATGCATTAAAACATAATTTCTTGACTCAATGCAGACATTTCATTTTATTTTAATAATCAATTGGGACCTGAGCCAAATTGGATTGGAATTTCCATCTCCATGAATTGATTGAAGATGAAAATCAAAACTATCTTGTCATAAAATCTTTTCTTTTTGTTTTCCCTCTTCTCTTTTTCACCTTCTTGTATTTATCATGTTGGCCTCCGTTTTCGAAGCAAATCAATGATTTATGAACATGTCATGAACTTATACACTGAGACAGACCGTGCAGAGGTGAATGTATATGAAGACACTTCAGAAATATAGCTGTCTCAGATGGATCATTAGGTAAAAATATGACCTCATTAAGGCAAATGCATTTCCGACAGAGTGATTAATTCCTTCATCTTTATCCCAGAGCAGCATCAGCCACATAGCCAGGTCCAGTTTCAAGTCAACTGGATGTCCTCATGAATGAATGAAGATGGTTTTCTTGTTTATTTCACTGACATTTCATGATGTTTCATACATTCACCCTCACTGAACATCAAAATATATTATGGGAGTCCATCTTTATAGTGCAGGTTTTTGTGTCCAAGAAAGACGAGCACATCACATCTGAACTGCAGATGACCAAAAGTCAATTACAAGTTCAGCAGGTCTAGCTTACATCACAAAATCAAAGAAATATTGTGTAAAACATGATGTAATTATATGTTCATCGTCATCAGGCTTTTAGCATCTGTTACTGGATATCAACCTCCCCGAAATTTGCCAGACCTCTTCATCATGGGCGTTGCAACGCAAGTACTTCCTGAAGTTGTACTAGTCTGTTGTGCCATTTGATTTTCTGCCAGTCAAAGTTTCACACAATCTCTGGGGATCAACATTGTGAGTCGTGATATCCAGCAGTTGTCATTTTTTCCAGTGGTATAACTTCTGTGGTTCAGAACATCCTCTAGTAATCTGGCCAGGTTTCTTATACTGGTAACTTGTCCATGGATAGGCAATCTTACTTGATATGCCCAAGACTTCTGCAGGTTCAACAAGCTCTATACATAAATTTCTTGTCACAGTGATAAGTAATATGACCATACTGGTTGTATAAGTAGCAGCTTTTCATCGGAACATAACAGTAACATGCTACGAGGCCAATTTCATTACACTTGTAGTTGCTGACTTTTCTCAAGTAACAATCGTGGACCAAATGACCCACAAAGACTTTATTGGTCAGCCTAATATTTTTCTGGCTACCAAGTACCTGACTCCTACAATTAGAGGTGATATGACCAAATTTACATATTGGGAATTAAATTTCTTAAGTGAGTATAGCTTGCTTTTATTAAAGTATATTCTTTGGTGTCTATTCATTCCCTACAAACAATTCAGTTTCAACAGTTAAATCTCAACTAAATGTTAAGCATTTGTCTCATAAGTATGATCACCAGTATAGCATAAGAAAGGCAGTTATTATTTTCACTTCTAGCTAATGTATTAAAATTTTTATTCAAAATCATATCAAAATCTTACACATTTTGTTCTGACAATATTTTAATCAAAAATTAATTTTCCCCTGTTAACTTTGTTATAACTTTTGCATTTTTAGTGTTGAATGAATATATAATTAAATGTAAATACTCCACTCACAGATTTAATGTTGAGATTCCAAACCTGATGTGTGTTTTAAACTAAATATTAAAATTGTGATGAACTTTCATACACTTTTTACCCATGGCATCAAAAATGACATCAGTTTTCAAATAATTTTGCAATAGCATTGTACTTGAAAATATCAAAAGCATCATGTTGAATGAAGCTGGATTTCTTTTATGTATTTGCAAAAAAAAAGAAGTGAGGAATTGAATAAAGGAGACTACTTTATAATTAACATTTCCCTTGACAAATGTTACAATCTAAAAATATAAGCATACGCATGATATATTATATAAGTAGATCATTTTCTGTAATTACTCTATCAAAGTCTCTTGAATTAGCTTCACACCTCAATTTTAGATTGGACTATCATTTTTTTTCTTGAACAAAATATTTGAAATTCTATTGAAAAGTGATGGTTGATTACAGGTAATTTCAAAATAATTGAAACATACTTTGATATACATATAAAATACGTTATTTTCGTTATTTAAATGAATAATGGATGTGATACAAAGGTTTACTATAAGTAATAGATAAAGAATAATAAAGAATTTCTTGGCTTCAGGGGAAAAATCTATGCTCATCGATACGTATATGTAACAGTTTTTTGAAAATCTGAATGAGACTGTAGATATCACGAAGGAGCTGAAAATTCTGCTGCAATTCATCTAATATATAGTTCAGCCATTCTCAATGGAGACCATATGCCCCCATTAGTACACCCTGGAACATTCGAAAGGGGCCATACGAATTCATTTATCATTCCAGTCTGTCTATCTGTTCATGTTGAATCTCAGTTTGACAGGAGACCCCAGGAAGCTTAGAAGTGCTTTTGAAAGGAGCTGTGGTGTAAAAAAGGTTGAGAATAGTTGAAGTGCTGAACCAGCCATGTGTTTCAGCTTGAATTTTTCCAGTTACCAAATACACTGAATAAGTTCCAGAAAAAAATGGAAGTCTTTGGAACGTATCTAATTAGGGGAAGGGTGGGGGAATGAAACAAATTAAGCAAACAAGCTATGAGAGGTATTGTCAGTCTGGGCAAATTTCTTTTGGTGCTGATGATGCTTGCAGAAGTATAATTCATTTGCTTCTATTCGGTATCTTGCTTCACCTGATCATCACCTTCTGGGAGGAGATCTTGCCAATAATTTATTGTGGGCAGCCACTGTAGTATGCACCTCTGCCAATAAACCTCATAAGACTCTTTTGCTTTGAATAGTGTTCCAGTGAAAGAATAAGTATTCTCAGTAATTGAACTTACTGACCATTTTTATTGATGGAAGACAATCTTATCAAAACACTTTTATTGGAAAGATAACGCTGTTAAGACATTTACTGAGTAAATAATAAGTTATTGAATAAGAAATAGTACTGATGCATTTTTAGTCATAAAAAGAGATAAGTATCTTTGGGATAACTAAATGAAAAGATGATAAATAATTTAAATAAAAATATTCTTTGAATATGGAAGTGCAGGTTAGCTGAGTGGGTGGAGGAAAAGAACAGACTTGGCAAGCTGAATTCTAACTCCAGCTGGGACACTTTGGGAAAGGCATGGATCCAACTCTCTCTCCAGCTATGGGTAAAATAATTCAGAATCAAGTGAGTAATGACACTTTGGATTATTGTTGTTTGTAAGTCTATTTCACATATTGCAAAGGGGCTGAGTAAGTACTAATGTGATACATGCATGTAATAAGAGGCTGATCAAAAAACATGAGAAAATCATTAGTAATATATTCCTGTATCGAAATTAGTAACTTTGAATGTATAAACCCTAATTAACTTTTGATATCATTAACAGCTTGATACTGCTTCTAGTCGACAGTGGAGTGCTACTCTGCTTGGAAACAAAATTTATTAAACTTATGTCAAAAAAAAAATATTGAAATATTACTCAAGTTGAAAGGGAGGTAACTTTAATCGTTATTCCCCTTGTTATTACTTTTTAAATATTCTTACATGAAACTAAGATAAAGATTATATAAATAAGGTCCAGGCTTTTCAATGAATTCTAAAAAAGATGGATCATTTTTATGTTAATTTTACCTGTGTAAACCATTTGATTATCCATATTCTTGCATATTCTTATATACTGTTGACCTGTTATAATGTCGAAGTCAGGATCCATAATTTTCTACTCCATTATAAGTGAGTCTGCGTTTTAACCAATTTAAAAAAAACAACAAACAAGTCACCTTTGGAGTAGGAGTTTGACAATATGTTAGTAATCGTTTTAGCAAAAGATGAAAGAGAAGAAAGGCAATTAATTTTGTTTACTGACTGCTGAATTTTTTTTATCCAATTCATTTCCTGTTTACATCTGGTGTGACCTGTGTATAAGATTTCTTAGGGGGCGATTTTTGTTGTATTTAGCTATTATTTTGAGAGACAAATTTAACGTTTGAAAGCTGGGGTTCAGGCTCTAGCCGTGTTGTAATGGGTCTACAGTGTATTAGAAAAAAGTTATAACTATTATAAGACAATTGCTGTTCTACAAAAAGCAAATTCTATGTACCTGAGCAGAGGCTAAAGATTTCAAGGAAAAATTGCTGAGAGAAAAGGAGTTATACTCATATTCATGACTCAACTATCTAATCCCTTTGCCATGGATATATTTGTATTTCTATGAATTTCTACACAGTTTGTATCACCAGAAGAGAGAATTTTTCAAATGGTGGCTTGGAGATATTTCTATCAGCAAAATTGTTACCTTCAGATGGAAGAGCCCATTGTAATGGACAGAAAAACATTTAAAAAATCACAATGTTCCTTATATATGTAGATGAGAAATACATAGTTGCCAGACCTGATAGATTCCACGTTTCAAAAAGATGTATTCAATCAATGAAGACCATCTTGTAGTATATCAGATTAGAGCTAGAAATACTTGCAGTATTTACTTTTATTTAAAGAAAGGAAACTTTTTAAAAGAATTTTTTCAACCAGACAAAACTATGAGCTACCACTAAGATGTTATCGGCAATGTTATAAACAGACATGACTTTAGAGGAAGGAAAATTATTTTTATTTTTTAATTTCTACTCCAAAATAAGCTTTGAGAAATAAGAGAATTTATACTTTATTAAAGATCACCAGAACTGATTTGGACAATTCCATCAATCTCCATTTGTGGTTAAGAAGTAAATGTCTGTATACCTGGGCATCTGCCGAGGGGGTACGGGGCAGGAGCAGATCCCCCACCCCTCATCAGGGTTTTTTTTTTTTTTTACTGAGGGTGTGGGGGTTTAAAAGTTGGAACAGTGTAGACAAAGTATAATTGTGCAGTACAGCAGTTCTATATAAGCCCAACTTAATGTTCCTATATTAAAAGACACTATTATTATTCGCTGGTAGCAGGGTTGCCAAGATATATTCCGAATATACTCTTTGCATCCCCCTCCCACCAAAAGTGGAAGCAGATGCCCATGCCCGTGTATGTAGATAGTTGTGAAGGTCAATGTACGAAAGTAAAAAGAAAACAATCAAGAGGGATTATGCTTATCTATATTATAATAATCCAATTTCTGTTTGTGGGAGTGTTTGTATGATATGGTAAACAGCAAAAATTGCACATCAAAACTGTGGGGTCAACATTTGCACTCACCGCGATAACAATGATCTGATTTCTACATATCTACTTACATAATGAACAGTGGGATTTTTTTTGGTTTCTCTCTAACAATAGACTCTCCCACTTCAAGGTGAGGATTTTGCCGAGAAAAAAAATACCCCCGATTCACCATTTGAAACAATGGACTCTTCCACTGTAAGGGATTCAGTATTCAAAGGAAAAAACAAAACAGATCAAAAAAGTTTTATGAAAATTTAAATATATTCGTGAATTTTTTTTTTTTCTCTGAGATTAACTAGTTTATAGACTATATATAGAGGAAAATAATATGTAACTTTTAACTTGTTATGAAACAAAGTTCATTTCATTTGACCTTTATTTCTTGTCAAATTCAGTTACTTATATTCTCCCCATGAACTTATTTGCATAATGATCTCTTTTATCATGAATGTCAAGTCTTCTTGTATCAAGGTTCAGTGGATCATTTTGAGACCTTCTTGATCAAGACAAGCTGGTCACTTTGAGGCTCAAAAAAAAGTTTGTCTTGAGCAGTGCTTCTTAACCTTTTTGCTCCATGCTCCAGATCGACAGCTCAAATAATTTGATGCCCCCCTTACTATAATGAAACAAGTTTGGTGTTGAAAAGACAGTGTATTATAATGTCAGATTCAAATTTTGAGTTTTGAATCAAAGAAAATATCTGAAAAAATATTCTCAGTAAAACCAGGACTAGTCATGAAAAATGAAAATATCTGAAAAATACCAGTCCAAGATTTAGGCATTGTTGGTCCAAAATTACAAGAGACCCTCCAAAAAGTATTAAAAAAAAAAAAAGAAATGAAATAAAGAAACTTATAATGGTGTACTCATACAAATTTTGATATGATAATTATAGCCCTATAAATGTGACCATGAGCACCAACAGACACACACTCAAAGAGAGAGGATCTGTAGCCCACTTGGCTCGTAGGTTGAGCAGACCATTTGTGGGGCTACGATGATTGATACATGAACATTAGGGAACTTAAAATAATTTTTGTAATTTCTTTGTAACAAAAAAGAAATGACCTCATTGCTTTCATGCCTCACAAATTTCATGAGTCAAGCATTAGTTACCATGGGATCTGTAGTAAAATTAGTGATTGGTAGAAATATTGTATAATCAGGAATCAATAGTATTGCATAAATAGGAATTAAAAGTGTTGAATAATTCATCACTCGAGCTTTAACACTCCAAAATTTTGATTCATAGGACACTTTTTGCTCTTCACACCCGAATTCCTAATTCTTTTGAGGGCGTGCATCCAATGTTCAGAATCACTGGTCTAGAGGCATCCAATGTCTTTCTATTTAAATTTTTCAACACTAAAGTTGATTAGACTAACTTATGCTGAAGTTGGTACTTGTATTCATCAGCAAAAGAAGGTGTCTTCTAATTCTTTCATATAATATCAAAACATTTGCAGGATTTTATCTAAATAGGACTTTTAAAGATAAAGCAATCACTATATGGTGTGATCATCATCAGATAGGGTCTTCTAGATAAACATAACTAGTCGATAACATTAAGCTAAGGATATAAAAATTGGAACAATTTTCATTGTTTTAAACAACTTGACATTATAAAGAATTAAAGTTAAATTCATTTTTCAATTAAACATTTTTTCAAATTCATTTTAAATTAAGTATTTTGGACTGATTGATTTTGATTTCAATAACCATTTGTTAACATTATCCTTGATTATAACAAATGGCTTCTGTATTGGTATTCTGAACTACGACAAAAATGCGACGATAATGGCGTAGTTGCTCACTGGCTCATTTTTATAGAAATGGACACTGTCAGACAGAGACAAATCTATAAAACACAAAGTCAATAACAAATTATACTCCTGAAGAAGAACTAGGAAGAAGTTAAAGAAATTCTTTTCAAATGGATAAATCAAAACAAAACAAAATCCAAAGAGTATTTTTTTCTCTGATTCACTTGACAACCAGAACCGTTATAAAGAATTGGCTCCTAGATGAGCAATCATGCTTTACAACAACTAAAAAATAAGAATTACCAGAAAAAGTTGGCATCAAGAAAATGAGCGAAAATATCTTACCACCTTTTCTACTTCGGAATACTGAACATCTCTTTACTGCCATTTTTTCTTTAATTTTGCATCTCTCATTTTTCTATTTATTCCTTTTCTTTTTATTATATTCAAATTGTTAATTTCCATTTCTTTCACAGGCTACGGGGTTCATTTTTCTGCTCGATTGCACAAAGTTAAACTTCTGAACTTGATTGCAGTTTCCATAATCAGTCTTTGAAGTCTGTTGTTGGACATGGGCCTTAACAAGGTCTGTTGTTATAAGTGTAAGACACGGGAAGTGATGGACTATATTGACAGGTGTCGAGTGATCTTAGTCTTGCAGCTCAGTCTTAGCCTGTTTCTTTGCCAATGTTTACAGCACAAACTGAAAAGTCAGGTGGCACAGATTGTCTATAGATTAAAGATAAACCTCCCTTAAGCTGGATTCGACCAATCACTGTTGCCCAATGGTAGAGAGCTTACCTCCAGTTTGGTGGGTTGTGGGTTCGATCAATGGCCAAGTCATAGCAAAGACTTGAATTAGTACTCAATGCATCTCTGCTAAGCACTCAGCAAAAAGAGTAGGATTAACGAAACCCTGAGAGGGTTGGGCTCCTAATGCTGTGTTGCAGCGCACGGAAAACCCTGTACTATGTTATGGGACTGAGGAACAAGCACTATCCAGGCTTTAGCAACTTATAATTGTTTGGGCAGTTTCTTTGCCGACCATATGCATTTACCTACAAGTCAGGAGGAATAGATTCCAACAACTAGTCAAACAAATCATTTGGCAATGACTTCGGCCTTAAAAAAAAAAGAAAAAAAAGCAGATCACTTGTAAAATCTATTTGCCATGGAAGCAAACAAGTTTGAATAAGGTGTTTATTCTTTCAAAGTAGGCCGAGACCTTTTTTTGTGCTTAGAACAGCATTTAATTCAATAATAAATCATTATTAATGACATGCTGATGAATAAAATATTAAAACGGTCAAATATATCTCTTCATAAAAAGATGTAGATTTTGGAAGTAATGCAGAATCAATGATGACAAATTATGTACACAGCTGTTGCTGTCTACCAGGTAGCAGCATCTTATTAGGGATGGGGATTATAGAGCGTCCTACACTTGATAACATCTGCTTTCTGTCAAAGGTTGGCATTCTATTTTTTTTCCAAAATGAGCTGTCCTACCAGTATATGCATGTGTACCAGAATGATACTTTGCTTCTTGGACATTTGAATCAGAAAATTAAAATGGAATCTTATTTTTTTTTTTTTGCTATCTTTTGGTTTGATAGGTCCAGAATACAGTAATCATTTTCTGGCTTTAAAAATGACTACATTTTTGATGACTAACTTTAAAAATGTCAAGATACTAACACAATAACAAAAGACATTAATTTGTTTTTTTCACCTTAATTTTATCGTAATCTTTGGTTGGTCTTGAAGATATAAAATATGATAGTTATACCAGATGAAAATGTATATAACTACTATATTCTATATCTAAGATAAACCGAGGTAAAAAAACAAATCAATAGCTTTTATTTTCATTGTGTTAATACATGATCAATATGTTGTATCACTTTTTTTGAGCTTCAGTATGAGTTTTGGAGCATATAACATAGCTATACAATTATCTGCAAAAAAATCTTGCCAATTTTAGCTATCTTTAAAAATGGCTACCATATTCTGGATCCATCAAACCAAAGGCAGCCATTTTTTTGTAAGGTGGGAGCAGACAGGAGTTAAAAGATACCTAAGCAGATCACTGCTGTTGGGTGGGTGTAAAAATAGATAAGTACAAGAGGAAAAAAGGACATGGAAACAAATAGTAGATACGTACATCAAAGTTATTAGAGTGGAAGCCACATAGCAAGTAGACTCATGGGTGTCCATTGTTGTTTATCCAGTGGGAAGGGCAAAAGCACATACATCCAGAGTGGGGAGGGTATATGCAGAATATATCTTAGTGGCAACCCTAATTACATGATAGGCATTCCACTCATGAGGAAGGTGCTGCACTTCCTGCCATTTGTAGTGTAAGCAAGTACAACACATTGTGAGATCCAAGTGTCAGATGGCGCACTTAAGCATTGACCGAGATGTATGATCTGACCTCAGATTTATACGATAGAGTGAACACCAGTGAATAATGATAATAGCCTTCCCATATGGGAACATGAGGCAGGGCTTATGTAAAACAATTGTACTGCACATGATCCTCTATGGACTGTAAAGTTTCAACTTTGAAACCCCATTGCCCTTGGTGAAAACCCCTGATCCAGGAAGGTAGGAAAATTGTCTTGTTTCCCCTCCTTTTCTTCACCCACCCCCGTGAGTAATCTTGTCCGTAGAATTGTGCATTTGATTTAGAAATAAATTCTTGTGCAGAAAAGATGTTCTAATCCAAGACGTATTGAACCATATTTAAATAATCCAACTTTTGACAGGTACTATGCTAGTGAAATAGTAAACACCTATTGAGATAATACATGGCTTTCACTGTATATATATTTTTGCATGCAGTGGTGTTAAAGTATGCATCAGCTTGAAGCTATTGAATGTAGATATCATTCATCTGGTAATATGAAAGATAAAAGCACATTCTCTACTTTGCTTTCTAATATGTTGTTAGTACTTTATACTTACACAGCTATCTTTTCAAGAGGATATACATAACATGAATTCAATGGCAGTTAATTAACAAACTGATAATATACTCATTAGATTATGTACTACATGCTTGAAAAGAATAACCGGGATATAGTAAACCAGGAACTGATGCTGGCTGTTTTTTCAGCATCTGTAAAATCATCTCGGTATATAATGAACAGAGTGACTGCCTAGGTTCTCCGTCTCTAACCATGGACTCTTCTTCTTGAAGGTAATTTCTCTGATGAGAGTATCTTTTACTCTCCAGTCGAAACAATGGACTCCTCTACTGTAATGTTATTTTTTTTAGTTCTTTTCAAAGAAAATTCTGTCAATTTCGAAGGTGTATGACTACAGTGAACTCTCAATAAAATGAACGAGGAAGGGTGTCTGAGTTAACCGATGGTAGGGGTTAATACTGTATACGTATATGATATTGGAAAGTATACATACTAAACCCTGAACATAATATGATGTATATATGTTATGAAATTATTTAGCATATAATGAAGTTAATTAGCTCATAATTAATATCTGACTCCTGAGAATCCCTGAAATGCCATAAGTTTGGTTAGTTATAAATTCCAGAAGCAAACATTGTCCTTTATAGTTGACATGGACAGTCACTCTTCCAGGATTGCTACATTTGCCCGATTTTGGACATAGTGTCCGTTTTCAGCTCTGTATTTCTGATTCAAAGTTGAACAGATCAGACATCCAAAATGTTCGAATAATGTCTAAGGGACCACATAAATTCAAATTGACGATATTTCCCAAACCAGAAGCTCTGTATACAAACCGTCCTTCAGAAAGGTTAATTAATCATATTCAATTATTAATTTTCATTTTGCCCCAAAGTAGAAAGGTTGATACATCTGAATTATAAAAACTATGATTTCATTCTAAGAATACATTAGTATCAAAATCACAAGAATTTTCCAGGGAAATGCCTTCATTGTTCGAGTCGCAAAAAATTATTGTTGCACTCAATTTTCATTTTAGTTTCCAATATCTACAAGATATATTGTCTATTTGTTCAGGAAAGGAGAAAAAAAAGAAAAGAAAAGCTGATTCCGTGAACAAAGTTTCCAATTATGATCAAGAAGAATGAGATTAAGCCTTAATAAATGTTAAGTTCAGATGCATGACTAATGAAACAATGTCATTAACAGTCAACAATAACTTCTTGGATTGACAATACCACGCATGGAATAGTTATTTGTGCATAAAATAATCTTAGGTAAAAGTTTGAAATGGGAGGTGCCACTGTCAGAGTCGGATTTTGTGGAAGCTAATCTGGGAACCCTCCAATTCAGATTCAATCCATTTTATCAAAGGTTCACTATTCATTGAAATAAACTTTTTGAAATATATTGGATACTTTTTGCATTCACTGTAGATATTGATAAAAGCTGAGCAAAGTTTTGAAAATAGTAAAGGGATACTGCTCTTGAAATCAAGGCGTGTAAAAGTAACATCTTACATGACCAAAGATATAAATACAAACAAATATAAAGTGAAAGGCATTTGTTATTTAAATAAGCCGATAATACTTTCTACAAGGAACTCCTCCTCTTATTGCTTATGATTGCTGCCAATCCTTAGTTAAATGTTTCAACAGACTTAGTGTGTGCAGTTTTCTGACACATTAGCAGGCAATAAAAGAAGTGTGAAGAAGCTTTCCAAAGATCAAGCTATCAGATATCGTAAGGCTGGTAGCCAACCATTCATGTCAGAAATTGTCTGTAGAGGTGACATGTGACCTAGACCAATCGATAAGTATGCAGCGGAAGCCAAAATAGAGGAAGTAGAGACTGCCAAGGGGAGAAGAAAGCCAAGTTCCTCGTTAACTCCTTGTCAATGTTAATCATAGAAATCAACATTACTAAAAATATGTCTAAATAAACTTTACAAAATTTCCACAGTGAGTGGCAAATTAGTCTAAGCAAGACAATTTTCACAGTTATTAGTTTTTAATATTCATAAGATGGGGCAATGTTAGTATCCATGAATTTATTCAGATTGAGGTAGAGGTGTAAGTGACAGTGCTTAATGGGGCGGAAAAATGAAATCAGTTAGCCGAGTTCAAACTCTGGTTGGGGATGTTTATCTTGTGAGTGTTGCAGCGGTTAATGGTGCAGAAAATAGTATTAGTGAGCCAAGTTCAAGCTCTGGTCAAGGCTTTTCATATTCACTTCATGCTAACACTCTTCAGAAGGGCATGATTCCATCTCTCTCTCGCTCTCTCTAGCTAGCTATGGGTGAAATAGCAGAGCAAACTGGGCTGTCTAGGGAGGCAATCATTCTGGGGGAAGGACACCGATTCCAAACCAGGGAGTCGATCACTTTAAGGCAATTGGATGCCAACTTGGACGTCCTTTTGGTAGCTCCTGCGGTCAAGCTCACGCCAGATACATCATACTCCACTTTCCTTCGGACAGTATCAGGATCTCCATAAGCTTTGACCAGACTTGCACCTTGGGGTGGGGTCACTCCAGTGTTATTCTACGCCTATTGAAACAGAAGAGGGCCCAATCCAGATTGATACCTTTTTTTCACGGTTTCATTCACTTGAAACAAGGGTCATATTCATCATACAACCATTTTCGATCCCTAACAAATTAATTCTGGCTTGCATGGTTCAACACTAGTGAACTCAAGCATTAATCTGAAGAACTTAAAGGTTTCAAAATTACTGAAAGCTAAAAGCAATCAATACTTCTGAGTTATTAATACATAGATCTCTCTGTTGCCTTTATGCTGGCTACAGGATCAGCCGTCCCTGCCAGGGCTTCACATACCACAAATAAACAAGGAAGGAGATAATGAAAACAAGAGAAAAAAAAAAAATAAAGAAGCACTATGCAATAGGGGTCATTCCATACAAAATAGTGATTTGGCTAAAATGGTCAGATTTGAGTATTTCATGGCAATATCTTTATAATGAAGTGGGAAGAATGAAGTTTAGAAGCTGGTGGATAACTAACGATTTTGATGGCCAAGATGGCCAAATTTGGCTACCCCCTGTAAGTCCCAAACCACACAAGGAACTGGAATAAAATTCCACATGATCTAATAGGATGAGGTTCTCAGCAGATCTATAAATTTTGATGAAATTAGGAGATTTATGGCAAATCCCTTGTTGAATTTTACATGGAATGACCCACATGTGAAATGAACTTAGAGGCAACAAGGACCTGATGCGTGTCTCTCATTTCACACTGGGCTATTTTACCCATAGCTGGGGTGTTAAGAGGTGGACTCATGCCTTTCCCAAGGGCATTTGCCAATGTTGAGAAGAGTTGCTAGGAGAGCCGAAATATAAGTGGTATCTATAAGACACAAAGCTGTAAGAAATGGCTAATACAATAAACAAAGGTGATAGATTTAATGCAGTGGTTCCAAACTGAGATGGGTGGGATTTCAAGTTAGGGCCACAAGCTCCTATTGGAGAAAAGTAAGAATTTCTCTAATCATTTTGAGAATTCTCTTAACATGTATAGCATGATGATATGATGAACAGAATGTATAAAAATTTATTTTCTTCCCAGAATTGCAGTACCCATTTCGACCTAATCATTTGGTTGATAATGTTGGGGTAGGGGGCGTAGAGGAAATATCGACCAAGGGGGAGGGTGCAGCGGTAAAAAGGTTAAGAACTACTGACCTGGACTTTCATTCTCAAGTTTATAATTCAAAACTTGGAAACAAACCATAAGAAAGCATTAAGATATCAAAGTAGTCGTCTAATTTAACTTAATTGAACTTTGAGAATAGAGTGGCTAAGTGGTGACATAATCAGCATACATCCGGTATTTAATAGGAAAAAATCACACTTTTTTTCAATTCTTTCTTCAGCAATTTTTTCATTACTTTGATTGACATTTTGTATAGTTCATAAGTATAGGAAAGCAAGTTTATACTATTAAAAATGTTGATAACCATTGGTCCTTTCATCTTTTTTTTAATTTGTTTTTCTCCCTCCGGAGGTTTGAGCAGACAATGTTTACACTTGGAACCAAAACTGGAGTTACATGATAGTTGAGTTAGCATATTTAGCCCAGAACCAAAAGACTTGGAATTTTTACAATAAAGTTTTTAGAAAAAATGAGCTGATTTCAATAAAATTTTTAGTATTCATTTTTCAATGAATTTTGTTATGAAAATTGTATTTTTTAAAGAGTGTATGAAAATATCTCAAGAGTCAATCAGGCTATTTTTCAGCAGAGGTACTCACAGCGTTTTAATCGGCTATTCAAACCTCTAGCGATATTTGTTATTGAAGATCATAAATTTTAGATCAAATATGAACAAAAGGAATAAATTTGTTTTTTCGATAAAAGATTTTTTTGGAAGAAAATTCAAAAGATGTATTTATATGGAAAGCATAGTTATTTTTTGCCTGGTGGATTTCATTAATTATATCTTTGTTTAGAAGAGAAAGAAAAAAATCCTTATTTTCTGGTTTTAAAAGAGGAAAATATTTTTCTTAAAACAAAAAAATTTCTTTTCTCAAAGGAAAGAAAAAAAAGAAAATTATGCTTTTCATATAAATATATCTTCTCTTTGAAAAATCTACTGATAAGCCCAACTTTTTTAGCCGAATAGTCTGATAGACTTTGAAAAATATTTCCATACATTCCTTAAAAATACCCTTTCATAACGGAATTCATTAAAAAATGAATACTAAAAATCATATTGCAATAGGTTCATTTCTTGAAAACTTTATGGTAAAAAATGAAAATCTCTGAGTTCAAGGCTAAATATGTTAACTTCACTCACAATACTCTGGTTTTGGTTTTTAAAAATGTAAGCATTGCTCAGATCTTGGAGAGGAAGGAAAAGAAAAAAAATTAATCGATATAATTACAAAAAAAATTAACAAAAAATTCTAAATACAGTAGAAACTGGCTGTCCTAAATTTCAGTCAAAATAATGGAAAGGTCAGCAAAGAAAGAAAAAACAAGATTTTTTTTATCTGCTTTTAATTCACTCTGGAACCTGATATACACTGATGACGTCAGACTTTACCACTCTATTATGAAATATTGAAATCAAAACTATCAGAAATTAGGAGCTGAAATATGGAACCTAAACAAGAGACAGACCTGCAAACTGAGAAGCATGCAACGTGCCCATGAGAGAATAATGCTCAATCTCACATGGAGCACAGTATACCAGGAAGAAAACGGGAGTCTGAGACATCATAGAATCTATTAGAAAACTTAAATGGCAATGGGCAGATTATGTTGCAAGAATGGCAGACAACCGATGGACAACACGACTCACAGAGATCATATGCACAACAGAGTACAAGATGGAGAGATTAACCAGCTAAATTCATAAAATACTGGCTCTGCGATGCCCATGATAGAGAAAT
Organism: Thysanoteuthis rhombus; assembly: GCA_963457665.1. Taxonomy (NCBI): domain Eukaryota; kingdom Metazoa; phylum Mollusca; class Cephalopoda; order Oegopsida; family Thysanoteuthidae; genus Thysanoteuthis; species Thysanoteuthis major. Next base: position 32,408,851 of record OY735211.1, on the reverse strand, counting down.
GTGGTGGATCCTGGGGAAGGTTTATATCCAACAAAGGACGTTAAAAGATTGATGATGATGATGATGATGATTTATGAAATTATACAAGAAATAAAGAGCTGCTACTTCTTCACAATAAACCACAAAATTCTGTTTTAAAAGAAGTTTCATTATTAATTTATATTTCTGTTATCGTGTTATTTCATTATGCAAGGATGTATAGGTCATCCTAGAGTTTCAGTCATCAGCTGTCTTAACCAAGATAAGGCATTACGTAACATAATGCAACACTCCTTTTGGAAGATGTACAGTCAAGCTTTATGGTGAGAGTATTTGTTTGGCTGAAAGCATTATATAAAACAGTCATTCTTAATGGGGGGTAATATTGCCCCCATGAGAGAAGGGTGGGGTGACAGATTGGACAATAACCAAAAAGGAGGTGACAGGGGAAAAAATGCCTGAGAAACCCTCACATAGAACATGCAAAAGTACTTTTTTATGTAAAGTATTCTGATTTTATGAAAATTTTTCAAAATCTAACCAGGCATGAAGTTTTTTGATCTGCGGTTCAGAAGAAATCTAATACACCGCGATTACTCAACAACTGGCCATTATGCGAATTTAGCATCCGCCTGATATATTAGTCAGCACACAAGACAGTATATTAGGGAAATCAAATAAAATGAATTAAAAAAAAAAACTCCAGATAATTGATCATTTATGTAAAATCATAGATTCAAATTGGTGATAGATCTAAATTTAGACGTAAAATATCTAAATTGATAATCCCCAAAGAAGTAACTGAAATGAAATTGAAGCTGATTTCATACGAAGAAAACAGAAAATTATTTTACATGACAATTATAGTAGGCTGTTCCACACAGCATGAAGTGTGGCTCCCTCTAAACATGCACATTTGGAATGGGTGCAGTCTTAGTATATATATTAGATGAGCTGGTAGAAAGGTGTAGAAATTATTGGCTTGGGTTTCCTTTATTCAACTTCTTAAAGCTTAGCTATCATCTGAAGAAACAGACAGTACCGGATTGAGGCATGGGCTTCAGTGGTTGCAGCCCAAGGGCCTCTGCCAGCTGGAGGACTGCCAAAAATTAAGTGAAAAGTTATTTCAATTGTGAATGTTGAATCAAATCATCTATTTAAAAAGGGGTTGGGGTTAAACTTATATATATATATATATATATATATATATATATATATATATATATATATATATATATATATATATTTGTAGTAAATATACTATGGCATGAAGAAACACTGTATACATATATATATATTGTATGACAGTGTGTGAGATTTCAAATGATCAAAACAAACTTGCTCTCATGGCAATTGAAAATGATGTTCTAGAGAACATACAATTTACTGATGTTATGGAGAAATTTTCTTCAAGGAATGAGGCAAAGCAAATGTTTGAATTCTAATTATTCTTAGTCTTATAGAAATAAATTCAATTTTTCTACTCCCTTTTTTTTTTCTTTCGAAAATATTACTGGAGGCCTCACAGTATCTGTTACTCATGGTCTTCCAAAATCTTAATCAGGCACTGGAAACAAACATATAAAGAATAAATGGTTTTTAACTTCTTTTTTAGAGAGCTATCTCAAAATATTCAAAGTGAGATGAGATATAAGTGAGAAAAAAAGATGATTTACTTGTTTACAGAGGAGAAGAAATTTGGAATTTTTCTATTTATAGTTTCAATTAAATTTAATTGGACTAAAACTTATGCTTTTTTATTTTCAGACCATTTATTCAATGTATATTTTTTCTTCAGTTGAAATTGTGAACACAAATTTAATAAGATTCTTATCTTCTTTGGTGTTTGCAAAATGCTACTTTTTAAAAATGTTCTCATTAAACATTTGGCTATTTATTTATATTTGAGAAAAAAGAAAAGTAAAAACATAATTGATGCAAAGTAGTCAAATGGCCATGCAACACATTTTAAATTTTTGAGGTGAAAAATAAAGAAAAATCACTGTTTCCTTTCAGCATTTCATCAGGAATATTTTGACTCAAGTACTCTTGCCTTGAAATTCGTATGTGGTTTCATTTGAGCTACAGAAAAATTTTTGATGGAGATAAGAATATAACGGGTAAAATCTTTATAGAAACTCCATTTTAAAATAAGTTCATATGATTTCATGTAATTCTGAAAGTTCAAAGCACAAAAGAGTAAACTATTGTACTTGCATCATAGGAAGAAATAAAACAAAGGGCAGCGGAGACATTTTACTTCTAAATTATCGATGTTCCACAGAGAGAAGCAATAACAAAATTTCAGTCTCAAAATAAATTACAGTACACAGACATTGCAACACGTTAAGGACAATAGGAGAATAGTAACTTTGTAGCCTACTGATAGAATTTACAACTTCAGTACCAGAATAGACTGGTAAACACTTTCCCTTTTACTCTGTATGTAATAGTCACTAGCAAAATTCATACTGCAGACAATTTCAAATCGAACTCTGATTACTTGCATCTCTTCTATTCCATTTTAAGACCATTCCATTAAATATCAGAGACCCGGTCATAAGACAATGCTGTTCTTTTCAGATTCTTGCAGTAAATGAAATAAATTATGAGATATATATATATATATATATATATATATATATATATATATATATATATATATATATATACACATGAAAATGATTGCTATTAGATATTGTGAATATTCAACTTTAACTATCTAGCCTGATGGCTTAAGATTAAAAATATTCATATAGTAATCAATAGAATCAACTGGCTTGTCTTCAGGTTGGTACTCAAAGAGTGGATCATGTAGAGAGACTTCCCATGGGGATCCATCAATCCTTTTAGGAGGAGACCAATCTCAACAGTGCACTAAATAACTTGGACCTTAGGGTGCTACAACTGACCTGGCTGCATTAGTTGAGCGACAAGATATGAATGAATGAACGAAAGTTTCTGGAAGAGGCAGCATGTAAAGTGAGATGATATATTAGTCTTACAGTGATATTAAGCTGCTTATGTATGAGTTGAGACTGACAATGTCATCAATAATAACATCTTTCATGAGAGATTACTTCTTTGTTCAATCATACAGACACAAGACAGAACTGAAAAGTTAGATCTAGTTTTTGATTAGAATGAAGAGTCAAACTAATGTAAAGAAATAGTTTTTCTATTTTTTATGAGACAGATCATCATGTTTTAGACTGGAATATTTTCCTGATGTCTACCGATTCATCATCATCAACCTTTTAATATCCGTCATTGGACACAGACCTTCCCAGAGATTCACCAGATCTTTTGATAGTAGGCATTGCAGTACCAATATCCAAACTGACCAACCCATCCAAGCAAGTTGACCAAATTCGGTAGTTGTAATCAAGGAAAAGAGAACCTGCCAAATCATAGATGTGGCTACACCTGCGGACCACAGAGTGAATATGAAAGAGTGAAAAACTGGAAAAATACCAGGACATGGCCTGGGAACTAAGAAAGATGTGGAGCATGAAAGTCAGGGTAGTGCCAATAATAGTAGGAACACTTGGAACAGTACCAGAGACATTGAAGTCAAAATTAGGGAAGTTAGAGATAAGAAGAAGGATTGTGACTATCCAGACCACCAAGAATACTGGAAATATGACTAATAACCTCTAGTCATCAGCAATGGCCAAACAGCCAGAATGAACATGGTATATGTGTTAGAAAAGTAAGGGACAGTACAAATCACAGCACTGCTGTGATAAGAGAGGACACTGAGAGGAGAGCTGAAGATCTAAGGAGACTTACAGTACCAGTCTTCAGCGATGACCACCAGATATCTAATGAGAGAGTGCAAACCTCAGCACTGCTGCACACTGTAGGAATGCTGAGAGGAGGACAAGGGACTTGATGTCTGTCATCAGTCACCATTGATGACCACCAGACATCTAGTGTGAACACATAGATGCATGAATAATATTCTTGATAATAATAAACTTGACTTTGAAACATAAGAAACCATTACTGTTCTAAAAATAATTTAATCAAAAATAATTCAGTAGTCATGAATCCTAAATCTACAAATAATTTAGTAATCTTTTTTAATGAAACCTCTCCTTAAAAACAAATTTAAGCTTATGAATCAAAAACTTCAAATGCAAGTCAATAAACAAAAAATAAATAATCATTTTGTTAGAACCATATAAACCACATAAACATATCCTATCAGTCACACATGATTTTGAATGCCTTATACATAGCACATGGTCTGGTGATGATACCAGCTTGGAACTTGGAGTCACCATGAAGTACTGATTTTTCTGTATATATCTATATGTAATTGATCAGTATATATAAATAGATATATGCCAACCCAAATCATTCATAAAGCCAAGCTATAATAATATACTGGTGTATAAGATGGGCATTTTGCTAAAAAAAATTACATCACATCCAATGTGCAATGATTTAGGGCATGTCTATCAAAGGCTTGATAAAGACTTTTTTTGGTCACTGCAACTAAAACATAAATTTTAATTGGTCTGTCGAAACTCAAAAAGTATAATACAAAGAAAACCCCTTGGAATGGTACTGCTATAATTTTCAGGCAGGTCATCCCCGAAATGAAAGCAGATTAACAATTGAGGAACCTAAAGAGTCCTATTAAAAACTCTCCTTCCACTGAATGAGCAAGCAAAGTAGATATTGAGCCTAATTCAGAGAATGTCAGAGAAGAATTATTCCAATGAGCAACAGCAGCATTTCTATATTAGTTGAGAGGATAATCTCAGATATAAGCAGATATCCCCAGTTATCCAAGAGATCTGAACTTGAAGATCTGCTTAATCACAGTGGAATCCATGCAATGAATAAATGAATGAGAAATAGCAAGATTTGCCGATGCAAGTGCTTGGTGGAAGTGGGAGGCCATAAAACTGTTTGGTGACAGGTTATGGCTTTTAGCCATAAAAAGATGAAGGACAATGACTAATGTATTTCTGGCTTTAAATAATGGATTTAAATTAGAGGATATGAAGCGAAATACTCTTGCCATTGTTCAAGATCTTTATCAAATTTGCTACAATATTCATGCATACCTAAGTATTAATGGAAAGTAACGGTTTCATATAAACTGAAGTACAAAAGATTTCGATAATATGAAAATATTCAGATATTTCTATCAGTCATGGTGGATTTTACTAGTATATGAATGGATTAATAAGAATGTACAAAACATTCAAAAAGCCCATCAAAGATTGGAATTGGAAATCAGAATTGTGTTTAGCATGACCATCTTTATTGACCTCTGCCTATGAGGTTGGAAAGGTAGATGTGTTATCCTATGTTTTTCTGTTCTTCTATCAGTCTATCCACAGTATCTTCAGAAGTTCTCAATAAATTTAAATGAAATATTGTGGAAGGGTGGGCCACAGGGCAAGGGATAAGAACTTTGTGGCAGATCTGGTAATATTTTCCCAAAATTGAGAGATAATCTTCAATCTTTTTTCTTTATTTATGTATCAGCTTATATCAGTCCACATTACACCTCAAAAGTTCTCAAATTTTGTAAAAAGATGGGCCATGAACTCAGGAAGACATGATTGAATTTTGGAGTAGATCCAGGAATTTCTTTTATTGAGTCTGCGTAAGGCATTGGCAGTGATATGCAGTCTCTGAGTGCTTTCTACTTAATGACATGAAATCTTGAAAGAAGCAGCAATCTTGTCAGAAAGAGTAAACAAAGCACATAGCATGTTTGATGAAGTTTAAGCATTTAAATAAAGTTGAAAAGGCCTAAAACTAAATTTCTTTGTTTTTACAATACGTGAGTCAATATTTCTGAAAATTCATTATATCTCCTTGATAAGACAAATGAATGCAATGACTATCTCTTATACTAGTTATTAGCTGTGAAAAGATTCAGATATATATAAATATTATTGAAGTTTTGCCTACTTGTTACGGAGAGTTTGGATTTAAAATTCATCCCAATAAGTACAAGATAAGAAGAATATATAAGTAGTTGGTAACAACTGATGATGTCATGTCTCGTGTGGGGAAGAAGAAAGTAAGATAAGTAAACTAATTCAAGGTGAAGATTTGTCTGTCTGTTTTTCTTTTCTTTATAAGTTAGCGAAAATTGAGTGAATGTTTTCTTATTATACGAAAAAACAGCAACAAACATAAAATGAAAAGAAAAAATTCATTTTGAACATAGCTTTTCTTGATCAAACAGAAAAAAACAAAATAAAACCAACTAATTTTATATGTAGTCTTTTTAATATGTGCATAAGAATAGAAAAGATTCTATGTGAACTTATATCCTGAAGCCACCATATTTGAAAGAGTAATTCACAAACTTTAATGTAACTACAAGCAGTTAGTTATGGATGAAAGAAGAAAGAAATTGCATGAACATTTCTTTACTTTTTTTCTCTTGAATTTATTTATCTAAGCAGTTTATTTCATTGTGAGAAGCTAATTTCAATCAAATGATTGTCTTCATTTGGAAATGAGATGAATTCCAACCAATAAAAGAATCTTCAATATCTGACTATTTATTCCTCATGAGGAACTCACTTCCAGATCATTGCACATAGTTTTCCATTGCCTTGCAGTCATTTCTAATGGTGCAATAACAGATGTGCTGGCCCATTAAAATTACACTGTGGCGAGAGTGACTTTCATTGGTTTTGTATGAGAATAGTTTTCTATAGACCAATTATGATAGACATAATCCGCAATAGAAATATGAACAGTCAGTAAAAATTGTGAATTTTCTAATGTCTTCACAACAAACTTACAGGAAAATAACTTTTTTTTTGGAGTATATATGAGTATCATCATCATCATCAGTCTTTCAACGTCCGTCGTTGGGCATAGACCTTCCCCAGGATGTGCCACATTTCTCTATCATGGGTGTTGTGGAGCCAGTACTATCTGAATCTGTCTAGCTTGTCTCTCCATCTAATATTCTGTCGGCCTCAGTTGTGCATGTGATCACGGGGGATCCATGTTGTGAATCGCGATGTCCATCGGTTGTCTGCCATTCTTGCAACATGGTCAGGCTACAGCCATTTGAGTTTTTTTAATGGATTTTATGATGTCTCTGACTCTTGTCTTTTCCCAGGTGTACTGTGCTGTCTTGTGGTCTCTCCATGTGAGGCCCAGCATTATTCTTTCATGTGCGCGTTGCATAGTCCTCAGTTAGTGGATATGTCTCTCGGTTAGGTTCCATATTTCAGCTCCGTAAGTGACTATTTTGAGGATGCATTGGTTATACACTCTTCTTTTTAGAATTAATGGGATCTTCTTATTTTTGAAGGTTGAGCTTGCTCTGCTAAAGGCTTACCATCCCAATCCGTAAAAAATGACAGGACTTATCATTAAGTATCAAATAATGAATTAATCAATAAAAATGTAAGAGTAGCTCATATGCTTTCAATCCATCAGTTATTAGTTTCCCCAAATCAATGTGATCTATGAGTGGAGAAAGCATAAAACAAAAGATCGCCTTTCTAATTAGATTTTTAATTGAATTAAATGACAAGATACACAGCTTTACTTTCATGAGTCTTGTTAGTCCCCTTTCTGTCCTTATACATTGGGTGGGTGAGAGGTTGCTCTGCTGATTGGACCAGGGGCAGTGTACAACAATGACTGGCTAAAAAGGTAGGAGTAAAGAAGTAGACTGAGGAGGAATTTAAATCATTCCTCATTCCTATGATGCACACCTTACATACATAGGGAGGTAGATACTAGGGTATTTATACATAGATATTGAAAAATCTCCAAGTGGACATCACATAGTAGAGTATGTAAAAGTTTATGACATTGGTAACTTTACACATCAAAAATCTTTTGATCAAGCCCTTTCGACTATTCGTTTACCCATTATCAAGACCAAAAAACTATGGCAATGGACAACCACTGTAATTATAGATGTTAGTTGTTTCGTTCAAATTTCAACTTTTAAATATTGGTATTATGGTGTTTGAGCATTTTGAACAATTTTTTCATGAAACTAACTACTGACCTATGTTCTCTTGAACATAAACAAGAAAAGTTAAGTGAAAGAAAATTTATTTTTCTTTGTCTGTGGCCTTTAACCAAGCATACATATATTTGATGATTGCTTCATCCTGTCAGATGATAGCCATCCCATCACTTCACCTGGTCAACTCGCTTTGTTCTATCACACCTATGTGATCTAAGGTGGTTCTTAAGACCAGCTGCTGATCTGCAAGGTCCAAAGAACACATGACAGACAAAAGTCAGGCCGCTCACAGGATTGATTGAATCTGTCTGTGAAATGGCAGTCTTGTGCACTTCCATATGTCTCTCCAGTCCAGGGCTCATCTTACACACCTCGCTACAAACTGCATAATGGGGGAAAGGAGGTAAGAGATCGTTATATGCAGTTTCTACTTCTGCAGATTCCTGAGTGATTTGATGTGATTTATAGCCTACCTTTGAAAGAGTATGACCACATACATCACACTTCCATTTCTTTAGGTTCTCTTTCAGATTCACAGAAGCTCTTTTGTGTAAGGCCCGTTTCAATTCAGCATGCTAAATTTTGCCTATCCCCAATCCTGCAGCATTCTTCCTTAACAGAGCACCTTCATTTATTTCGATCCAATGTCAACTCTTTCCAGTTACCATTGCTCATCACCAGATTCTAGAGATTATCCTTTATGCAGTCCCTGTACCACTTATTAGGCTGGTGTTGTGAGCACTTTCCAGACTGCAACACACCATTAAAAAAAATCCATTTTTTTTTTGAGGGGGGGGGGGTATTCATCACTCAAGCATGCAATGAGCCTTGTCCAGCAATTTTCAACAGGGAACTTCCTAAAAAAAAATTACCGTTGACAATAGGGTGAAACAGAGTGATATTACAGCTCCTATTCTCTTCTTAATATACTTTGCCATGCGTCTTACCTATGCTTTTCAAGATAGTGATAAACTGTTTCGAACTACAGGAAGTGTCTTTGCCCTGAGACAATCCAACTGCAAGTTCAAGACATTTAGGGCCTTAATTCGAGAACTGCTTTAAGCAGATGCTGCTGCTTTTGTAGCCTATATGGAAGAGGATATGCAGGTTATAATGGATTGGTTTTCAGGTGTTTGTACTGCATTAGGGCTCATAATAAGTTCGTAGAAGACAAAGGTATTGTTCACTCCAGCACTAGGTGACCCCTACATTGAGCCAAATATCTTTGTGAATGAAATTAGATTAGATGAGATTAGAAGTTGTGGAAATACCTTCTCATTAAGGGAGCACCTTATCAAGGGATGGATATTTAGATGCTGAAATACATTCAAGAGCTGAGTGCGCAGATACTCTTGTTGCAGAGAAAAAATTGCCCAACATTTTTTGCAGACACTACTAAAAGTTACTGGAAACATTGGTAACTAGTAGTTATACGGGGATGGTTGTAATGAACTGTTAAAGCATGGACTGGATACCTGTTTTTCGAGAACCTATTTGTATTCAATTCACACTGTACCAAAACTACTTCTGGTTACTTGAACTATAACATCTGTCTTTCACCATGTATCAATCACAATTGAACACTACTGACATCATTGCCAACTATTTATACACCTTCGCCTTCAGCCTAGCAAAAGTGGTATCACAGTAGCAGTAAAAGTAGTATTCGTTCAACTATCTAATAGTTATTATGCAACCTAACCTGTATGAGATACAAAATCATATCTGAGGTATATATCTAGTAACATTGAAAGTTTTAAACTGTATTAACCCTACCATAAACAAATCAATCCCTAAGAGATACAGTAATGCTTGCAAGAAAAATGAAAGTGAAGCACTGGATATCAAGTTATATGTTTTTGATTCTGTTACTTTTCAATCGATTCGATAATTTTACATAATGTGCATGTGTAAAATGCTTGTAAACTCATCCATTCATTTTGGTTATTTGGAGAATCTGGGAGAAAAAAATATATAATGACAGCATAAATCCAAGTGCAAGCTGTGTAATTGTTACCTTTAAGTGGAAAAGTATACTACTACAGACAGAGAAACCAAAAAAGTCACTGTAGATTCTTGATTAGTATTTTCCTTTAGTTTAGTCTTTTTAGTTGCTTTTTGTCACAAACTGATTCAGGCTGTCGATCTACGGCAGTGAGTGAACAGTGCAGATCAGAATCAAAGAATAAATCCTTGCTGAGATTTTAGTTTGTGTCCCTTTTGCCGAGGAAAGCTGCTCTTACCACCTGAGCTAAGAGAACCCTACAGTTTGGCAGAATATCAAATCTAAGACTTAAACCTATTCTTCATTATCGATCTCTCTGGCACCACGTTTTCATTTCTGTACTGGTATCATCAGTAGAGCAATTAATTATCTTTCATTATTTTTATAAATAATTAAAGATGATCGAAGTGTGACTGCTGCTTAGTCAGCTAATATAAAAGAAAAGAATTGCTCTGATAATTTAAAATGAAAAAAATCTTTGATGAGCACTGGAGATACCAATTGTAGCCATTCAGACGTTCACTTAGCTCAGTCTATTCACTGTTATTAGTTTTGTAAGTAGATCTGATACAGTTTCAGTATTAGAAAATCACCTATATTATCTTCATATTCAATGGAAATTGACAATTATTGACAAATTTTTCCGGCAGAAAATCTCGACATAAATTCCAATCAGTTTCTGAAGAACTGAAAAGCACAGCAATCATCTATATTCATTCGTACAAGCCTTTTTCTAGCACTTTGCCAAGTGTCAATGAAATGTCAGAAGTTATGAACTCTGCCGAGCAAATCAGGATGTATACGAATAAGAGTGGTATAAAACCCAGAGATATTTCCAATTTGCACCACAGATAGAATAGACTTTGAGGACCTCGTTGCCAGCAGTAATCAAGATTGAGCTTTTGTGAAAAGTATTCCTATCACAATGTAAATCACAGGCCAAAATCTCATTTTATCTTAATCCAAATCATGACAGGATCTCATTCCGCAATAGACAGGAACCATAACTTTGGACTTTTGCTTGATCGGACAAAACAGACACCGAGAATAGAAACTTGCCAAATCTGCAGAGATAAAATAATACTAAACTAATTTCCTGGCAGATCGACAAATGCAGTTTTGAGTAATGACATCAATGATTTCACGAGTTGAAGTCCAGGTAGTTGTATACAGAACAATTGATCAAACTACAAAAAATCATTTCAACTAGATGAAAACCCGCCCTATGGGTGGCATTTTCAGATAGATGTCTACATTATACAATTAAAAAAAAGGATAAAGATTCGGTTAAGAAAAACCTGATGGCCAAAAAGTCAGGGTCCAGTTTAGCATTATACTTTCATTGTAAATTGAACCCTCACTAAAAGGCTTTGGAATTTTCAAAAACTTGTAAGGTCTGGGGATCCCATTAGTAACCACAAAGAATCTGGTGACCATAATTCTAGCTGCCCTTTAGTTATGTAATGACTGAGAAACTGACATTTGATGAATTAAAGGAAGAAGATTTATCAATATTGTAAGTTTAGAACTTATTAACAGGCACATGATGCATAGCCCTTGGACTATTGCTATGATGATATCTTCACTCATCAAATATATTTTCCTGATTTTGAAGATTTTCACATAAAAATCAATAAAAAGGTATAACATAGAAAATAATATTGCCACCTCTGCCAAAAATGAATTACTATAGCTAAGTTGCTTCATTTTTGTCACATTAACCAAAATCTGTATATTTATCTCCCTAGACTTTATCAATCCACCTACCCTACCTAAATATTTAGGATAGTGATATGAGGTTACATAGAGCACTATATGGCTTGGGAAGATCAAAAACACTGACACGTGACAGTTCCATATATGAAAAGTATGTTACAGAAGCAGTAGGACAAAAAAGATGCAATTTTTTTTTCATCTAAAAAAAATAAAACTATATTTTCACTCACTCTCTATTTCATTCCAACAAAGCCTTTCCGCAAGTGCCTAAACGTCATAAATGCTTCGTCATAGCTATGGCAAAATCAATGTATCCATTTTACAATGGATTATTATTGTAAATTGAGCACTATGTTAAAAAAAAAAGTGAAGAAAAACTGAATTTCAAAGAAAATGAAATCCTGTTTTTAGAAGGTGCCTACTGGACTACAAAAATATGTTTCCATGGCTCTATGCCTCAAAATGAGACCAGGAACACTGACACAGACAGACGAGTGAAAAGGGAAGAATATCTAGTGACCATGTTTCTGTGGTTTGATCGGGCCGTTGATTTGAATAGACTCTTTCCTGTTCAGTCTTAGAAGAACCAATTTCTTAGAGAACCAATTTCTGTGTGGGTTTCATACTATGATGATGCCATTGTCTGCGGTCGTAAAAGTTGAGATAGTCTCATTTATTTCATTTTTCGTGACACATACGTCTCAGTAGACTTCTAAAAGAGATCTATGGGACATATAGCAGTCATAAAAACTCTGGGATATATACGTCCGAGGAGTATCAAAAGGGTTAATTAAATAAGACAACATATCCAGGAGTTTGGTCAAGCACATCGATCTTATGGTAATCTCACAACTTAATTTTTATCTATATACTTTGTATTTGTTTAGTTTTATTGATTGATCTTTACCTTTTCATTCCATATTTATTCAAGAAACAATACAGGATATCCCAAAAGTAACAGCTGGTTTGTCCCAAAAGTAATTTCCCCAGGTGCAACAGTCTAGTTTAGGATTTTGTCTGTTGTCGTCATAGAACCATACTTGTTTGATGGCAATGTGACCATTGAAAATTGTCTGGATCTTCTCCAAAATGTTTTGCGGCAGCAAATCATCTACACTAATTGTCATATTCAATAAAATGATGCTCTGCCACACTTTGATTGCATTGTGTGAGACTGGCTTCTTGATAATTTCGAATGTTGCTGGCTAAAGCGATGTGATGCTATTGAATGGTCAAGCGAGATTGCCTGACTTGACTACTTCAAATTTTTCCTGGGTGGAGTCCTATAAAACACGATCTATGGTACAAAATGAGCCAACTCATAAAAATTGAAACCCAAAAGAGAAAAGTTGCCTCCAATGGTGTTGAACTTAGTCAGAATGTATACTAATAAGTAGTTCGCTGACTGGAAGAAAGCATCAAAATGGATGCCAGTTACATTGAACTTCATACGTAACGCATTGTATACGTCTGTTCATTAGATCTGTATTTTCTTAACTGAACCAATAAAATTCTTTCGGGACATACTGGGCATTACATTCATGACACCTTGTACTTGAATATTAAAATGGTGCTACGACTTGTGCTACACGCACACACTCACTCACTCACTCATTCATTCACAAAAGAAAATTCAAAAAAATTGAATCCTTAGTTTCATTGAATTATAGAGATTATTTTGAAGAAATTTACCTCAGCAATGTCTTGGAATGATTATTAGGAATGGAACCCAGCTGAAAAAAAAAAAAAAAGATGAATTGTTTAGAATGAATGAGTCAGCAAAATATGAAACAATAGTTGTTTTAAGCACAAATTTGAAAGGCTACAATGAGCTGATTGAAAATATGTTAGAAAGTTTATAATAAATCATTGTCCAATGTAAACAGAAAACATAGAGAAAAAGATTTGAAAAAACTTTGCCATGTTGACCTATCAACAAAAGAGGCAGAAGATGAAAATGGATTAGATAATTGCACTCATGTTTCTATGAGGCAAAACAAATATCATAATTTCAGTGAATACTGAGGAAGCCGTTTCTCATAATGATGGATAATGTTTTCAAACAGCTATTGTTATCAAAATCAGTCAATCCCAGACACTTCATTTATAAGTAATTAAAAATTCATGTAAAAAGGTCAAGTCTATTAATTTTTATTATGTAAAGTTCATAACAATGAATACAAATTGTTCCAATTTTTTATATTCTTCACTTAATGTTATAAGACAATTATTGTTATCTTGAAGACTGTCTCTCAAGTTGTGCCCTTACGCTGGCTAAGACTTCTGCTGTCTATACACACCATGTTACTTCTTTTTTGACCCCTTTACAATATGCACATTAGACTTGAAGTGGTGTCATTCACTTCACTTTGCGCTATTTTACACACAGCTGGAGGGAGAGACGGATTCATGCCTTTCCTAAGGACCTCAGTGTGAAGTTAACAGAAACTGTTCCAGCTAGAGTTTGAACTCAACTAGCCAAGTCCATTCTAGGCGTTGTAACCTGCGTGGCCACTATGCGCACCCTTAATTTATCTCAAGATGATTACAATAAGCATTTTTCTCAATTATGACCTTGACCGCGTTTTGTTCCCTCTGACAATTCGAAATGTAATTACAACCTGTTTCTTGCTAATGGAAAAAAAAGGTAGAATTGAATGTTCTGCTTCCTGCTTTTTTAAAGAAAATATCCGAGTCCAAAAAATCATGAAAACATTTACCAAATGATACAGTGATTCCCTTTAGTCTGCAACAGCATTTAATCCAATGACTTATCAAGTGAGTAAAAGAAACATTTTGACTACAGACCTATGGCACAAATGAACTGATTACAGGATGTTTGATTTGAATCAAATAGAATACACTTTTTATAACATAAGTAAATACATAAGCTTCATGTCAAACTTGTGAACATGGCTATTTATTTGCACTTTATATTTGAATTTCTATGAGATGATCTTTTTAGAAAAGAAACTAAACTCTGTTTCATTGGAAGAGTTCATTGTTTCAAAAGGTGAGTGAGAGATATTTCTATCATCAAAATTGTTACCTTGAAGTGGAAGAGTCTTTAGTTATGGACAACGGAACAGAGAAAGAAAAAAATCACACTGATCATTGTAAAATATAGACTTAATATTTCAGAAATATTTTATTAGGGAGATTATCTTACTAAAGAAAAAAATAAACCTTCAGGTTCTGAAGTTGTGAGACATAAACAACATGAAAGAATTAGTTCAAATAAACCTTCTGCAAAGGTATTCGTCTCAGTTTAGAATGCCAATAATTGTAATTTCATTAGGTTCTCAATACTCAACATTGTCAAAATCAAAGGCCCATAACAAGTAGAGGAACTTTGCTATGCTATGCTATTTCTATCTTCAGTTTATTTTTATAATTGCTGTTCATGCCAGAAAGTCACCTAATATCTTCAAGAAAGTTTAAGCAGAGACGCTCACTTCTGATCAATGCTTTTGATGCATCAAGTTGGCAGTAGTAAGTATTACACACATGCTCACCGGAAACCGATGCTAACAATACATGTTATAGAAGTCTAGTTATATAAGAGAATGTCAAATGAAGTTCTGCTGATATGGGTTTGAGAAATAAAAAGAGAAAGTATATAGGTGTCTAGAAAAGTGAGAGTGTCTGAAGGAGTGAGCTTCTATAGCATTTTAACTGAATGTATTGTTACCGCAGACAAGAAGGACAATAGACAACTCAGAAAGTATTGTCAGCACAAGATCAAAATCAATGTTCAAGAAAGGCAGAACAACTTGAAAAATGGGAGGAGAAGCCAAACTTAGAAGGTATCTATTGTTTGGCATATATCTAACATGCTTTGCTTAGAACTCAGATTAAAGACATTCTTATTGAACAAAGATCGGAGTATAATGTAAGGTTAACAAGATCAGTAACAGTCAATAAAATAAAATTGGGCCATGATGTAAGCACAGATGCCTCGTGCAATGCCAAATTGTCTTGATTCTTAATGTTTCTTGATAGTATTGTTATAATTATAAGTGTCAAATGAGGATTCAAGCAGGTGTTAAGATGTATTGGTTATTTTTTATGGATGAAATAATCAAAACAATAAGAAGAACTAGGTAGCACATAGAGAGCGCATATCTCTGCCAATGTCATACACTAACTCAATCAAAAATGAATTCCAGGATAACCCATAGTGAACTTCTGAAGATATCATATGGGCAGACATAAGTGAATGCAAAAATGTATGAGAAAAAGTCTCTCAATTGAAATTCCTGGACACACCCCAAAATTTGAACACTTCTTCCTTAGCTCATGGCTGACCCTTTCACAGAATTTCATAAGAAACTTTTGGAGAAGTGTGGAAAGATGGAAGGACAGACATGGATGGGGTAATGCATACTTGAACTTCATTGGCAGAAATAAAAGATGGATTTTATTGGATTTCAAATTCTATGTCTGAATTTTTTTTTCTGTTGTATTATAAAAAATCATTATTTTAACATTTAGGAAAAATATTCCAAGTTGAAATCGACACTTATTTAGGCTGTGCCAGGATACAGTAAATATCAATAGTGACAACTACTCAGAAAACAAAAAATGATTATTATCTTTAGTTTTCTGGAGAAAAATATGAATGTCTGTAAGATTAGGTAGTAATTTTTTTTCTTCAAAAGAATGAAAATTACAGTGAAAATTATGTTAAGCAAATTGAATCTATTCACAAAGAAGCCGTGAAATAGGGAAAAACAGAAAAAGTCAGTCAATACGAGCATTGATGTAGCAAGGGTTAGTAGCTAGGGAGCAAAGGCAGCACCCAGAGGCAAAGACATCAGCCGGGGTATTTGTATAATATTCTAGGGGTGGGCGTAATGATTGATGGGCATTATAAGCCGTAGGATATTTTGTGAACCTTAATGCCTGCACCCAGGAGTGACAGTCCTCTCATGCCCCACTCTTGAAATGCTATGCAACAAGGCATTTTAATTAACAAAAAACGGCCCACCTGTGGCAATGGCACCTAAGTCCCTTTCAAAGCAATCCCTTTTTGACCAAATACACTTATACACTTTTCGCTTTTTAAAACAGTCTGCAAAACTTTTTTAGACGATTGCCATCAGCTGCTTTATAGCATTTTCCTCTATCTCATCCACAAAACCTCTTTGACAAAGCTAGAAGTCTCAGAGAGCCAAAACTGGACTGTAGCTGTGCTGACAGACCTGGGTGATGTGATGATTTGCCAGAAAAAACTCTACACAGAACGTGAAGAATGGGCAGGCCTGGTCATTGTGACAGTCACATAGTACAGAAGCTCACTCCCTAAGATGTCTTCCTGCTGACAGAATAGTCCTACAGTAAGTGTGTCTGTTTACAAATGTGCAGTAAGAATCCCTCTGATTCGTTGCTAAGATCCATTAAGGCCATGCAATTGCTTCTTGAGATATTCAAAATGGTTGGAAACATTCCCAGACACACACACACACACACACATATATATATATATATATATAAAATCATCATTACCATCATCAGTCTTTCAATGTCCGTCCGTCGTTGGACATAGACCTTACCCAGGATTTGCCACACTTATATAATCGAGTACAAATACAGCTATACAGCATGTAAAAACCAAGTTGTATATTGAATGGAATAGAAGTAGATGATGAAAATCTGTTGACGAGTCATAAATAACTAAGAAAAAAGAATGATAGCTTATATAGTGAAATAGAGTAACAGACATAAACAAAGAGATAAATGCAGTGTCTAGATAACTTTCAAGAGAAAGAAAAGAAAATCGAGTAAAGTTGATAAGAAAAATTGTGTGACTATCAATGCAACTACAATAACATGTAAATGGCATGAATATAAAAAAAAAGGGTTGTTAATTTAAAGATACAAGAGAACATCCTTCTCGCAAGAAATTGCTTGACACGTGATAAATTATGAACATCAATCATAATAGAAAGTCTAATTACAGTTTCTTTTTCTTCTACACTTATACCAAATAGTAATGAAGTTGAAGAGGGCACATCTCATCTTGATATGAATAATGTAACTCATTTCCATGTTCTTTGGTAATCTATAGTGTATGCTTACTTGAAAAAATAAGTGTTATTCACTATTGAATTTCAAAATATTTTTCACTTTTACAAAATTTGCATTGGCAATTGTTCCAATTAAAAATAAGATTTATATGTTGACTTTTGAAGACCAAATATTCACAGAAGAAATCGTGGGTCAACCTATACATTTCATCAAAAATGAAAGATATCAAATGGTTACAACCAGCAAATAATGAAGATGTAAAATAATTGTAAAAGTAAAAGAGTAGTAAAGTCTTCAATGACTACTAGGCTCATGAACTCAAAAGTGGATAGCTCCTCATATAATATGGTTTCAGGAGTCTATACAGAGGTTTAACACAGGCTGGAGGTTGACATATACACTAATCTCTGAAAATTTAATTGAGAAAGCAATAGAAAGTATCAATTGTTTTTATACCATATAAATAACACTAAAAACTAGAACTCTGTGATAGTCAAATTTTCAAAGACCGAACAGTGTTGATATAAAAATTCATGATCATAACCATACCACTAAATTAGGATCATCAAACAAATAGAGATCATGGCCATATTGCATTGGATACTGGCTCACAGATGATCACTGAAATTAGACAATATCGAACCTGGTCAATACCTAGAGGAGAAAATTTGAATGATCATATCAAGGGGAATAACTGAATGGAATTTATCTCCCTTCCTACTTTGGGTAAATTAAAAAAAATGTTTTTAATTATTCTATTCATGAAAGAATTCCATCAGTTTTTATTCTATTCACAGAAAAATCCAACAGTCAATTAGGACCAGTATGAAGCAATCCATGAATTTAAGCAATAAGTGGTTTCTGGTGGAAGAAAAAAAAATACACTTTTCAGATAAACATTAATTCAAGTTACATTTGTTTTATTTCCTGATCTCGAACATACGTACAGTAGTATATGAATAATAGCAACAATCAACTAAGAAGTCAATTATAATAGCTTTATAAAAATTTGTTGATTTCAATGAAACGTGAAAAAGAATATATTTTCCTGGAGTAATTTTAGTTTTGTCTTGGTTTGGTTGCAAAAAAAGTTTAAAAAAAAATAAAAAAAATTTAGTAGTTATTGTTACTCCAACACCCAAGACCTGGGTCAGCTGAGAAAGAAATAAATCAGGAGGGAGTGACTTGAGTGTTCGGCAATTAAAAAACAATTTCAGTGTTATTATTACAAACATTGGCAGAATAGATTTGTAAAAAAACAAACTAGCATTCCAAGGGAAATTCTGAATCACCACCACTACCTATATAAGCTCTTTTCCTTGTTATCAAATTCTGATAAAATTGAGTTACTCTTATGAAAATGATAACAAGTATATTCTGAACCAGAGATCCATGATCTTTGAGCAACATGCCATGTTGATGGGTGATCAATAAAAAAAAAAATGGAAAGAAGGCTGATGTTAGTTCTCTCACATTTTCTTGGGCAGTGATCACTACTAAAGTCTTTTATAAAAACCTAGAACAAGTATAAATACTGCTTGAATCAAAATGAAGAATCAATTTAGAATACTTATACATTGCAAATTGAACTCTCTCAACTAAAAACCCATCATGGGGTAATTAAAAAAACAAACTCTTTGATTATAAGTGGAAAATTTCAAATTGCTACTAAAAATGGTAAGGGCTGGGCAAAGTCTGGATACATATAGATGTCAGAACACATTAATAACCTTAACCCAGCAACACTGGTCAGTTGTGAATAGGGGTGATTCAAAACGGACATCAATGTATATTGCAAAGGTTTCTTTTAAACATGCGAAGTTTGTATACAAAATCTGTGTCCACAATCTTCTTCAGAGAAGGTAAGTGACGATGCTAGCAAGTCAACTTCAAGTCATCTTTTGTACGAAAAGTGTATAGTAACTGTAAACAAAGACAGGCACGAGGAAAATGTGGAGCATTTTGTGAAAAACAGATAAAAAAAAGTTGGTTTAGGGTCAATCTCTACTGACAGAAGATTAAATGGCTTAGCTTATAAGTTTTGAAAATATATGAAGATATAAAATTAAGAATCCATACTGTCCAAAGGCAGCAATTTCAGTTACCAGTCCGAATTTAAGAAAAACCCCAACAAACTTTTTTTTTTCAACTCATCGAGAATATGCATGAAAAATTTCAAGTTTGTACTGTAAATGGTTAGGACTGTACAGGTGACTCGGACAGAAATAAAGCAACTATTTCAGCCATTAGGCCGTGTTTAAAAAAAAACAAAACAGTTCTACTTATTCAAGGGAGTGTGTGTGTGCCAAGTTTCAAGGGTACTAATTTTGTTAAGGGTCGTTGTTGCTACCAGGGCAGAATAAAGTCATCTCAAATATCCAAATTATCAGAGAGAGAAGTAATATGTACAGAGTGAAACCTGCAGATTAATGGGATTTCCTCTAACCCCCCCCCAAAAAAAAGCAAAAATAAATCTGAGAAATTTTTGTGAGGAGAAGTATGCTGCCAAAACATAGAAACATTCAAAAGGGAATATTCACAAGAGTTTATTCATGTTTAATGTGTGTACAAGGCCATCCCAGAAAGTCAAGTCATCAATACAAGTAACCTTAAAGATGCTCAGGAATATTAACAAGAATATATACCTACTAGCACAGTAAATGTAAAAAATGATAGTATTATTAACATATTGAATGGTGCTTCCTTATTATCAAAGTATTTGTGTGATCTGCCTAGGATCAAAATGTCGCTCCATGGTCCTCTGCCTAGGATCAGAGTGTATTATATGCAATGCATATTGGAATGTGCTACACACATAACATTTTATACATGTAGAAAGTAACCAAATAAACAGTATAGAATGAATAATATTAGCATGATGAAATTATTTTCTATATTTTTCATACTTTTATAATCCATTGTTCTGTTTCTGAAGTGGGGGATCACTATATAGTTCCCCTTGCTCTTGGTCTGCATAGTTAGAATCAGATCTACAACAGCTTTTAAAAGTCCATTTGGATAGTGTAATGGTTACCATGTCTACCTCACACAAAGAAAGTCCTGATTTTGATTCCTAACATGAGCAAAAAGTGTTGAAAACTCTTCATTAGGATAAATTTCTCTGTGTGTTCAGCAGCAAATTGAGTATGCTCTTAGCTGTATGATGAGAGTGGAAATATCCCTTCAGTAGACTAGCATTCTGCCATGGGGATGGCTGTAAAAACTTGTCAGGGTAAAGTCCTGGTCCTGAGAAGACTTGAAACTAGATCAGTAAGCTGATGCATGCAATGAAAACCGGGACTTTGTCACCAGCTTTATACTCCAATGGGAGTAGTCTCTTAAGAGAGAGACGCTTTACTACACCAGCTGTTCTAGCTTTATTTTCTGATATCTGACATTTCATAAAAATGAAACGCAGCCAAAAATGCTAAATCAAATGCCAGTAGAATAACTGACAATGCATTTTATGAAAATATATAAAAAAAATTAAGAGCAAAAAAATAACAAATATCAAAATGTATTTACTCTTTCAAGTAAATATATTTTTCAACTGAGAAAAGATGAGCAGAAAAAAAGTATTAATTTTTTCCAAATGCTTAGTAAAGGAAGGACAGAACCAGTGAATTAGCAATAAAATACTTTAAACAGAAGCAGGAAATAGTGTTTTCAAACGCTTAATTCAAAGTCTTCCAGGAACAGTTGTTCAGATAAATAGCAATGAAGGATTATTAGAGCTATTATCAGAACAGAAGGAAGTGATGATTATATCAAATTAGAAGACAATGCAGAGTACTTGAGAATATCAAAATATCACCAATAAAAGACCAAGACATTTCCGAACAAAAATTGTCTTCATAGTTATTAAACCATTTCAACAGTTAATTGCAACAAAGTAATCTTAATTCTACTTCTGTGACCCTATTTTAGATTGATCACTGTGGACCAGTCGTAGAATGCTTGTCTCCGGTTAGGTAGATCATGGTTTCAATCATTAGCCAAGTAATACCAAAGATTTTAAAAATGGTACTTAATGCCTCACTGCTAGGCATTTAGCTTAGAGAATAGGATTGAGGAAGTGTAGAGAGGGATGAGCTATCTGGCTCAAGACACGCCAGTTAAAACGTGGGTGTCCCTACAACATAGTACAGAGTTTTTCAGTCCAATGCATTGAGTTTCAGGAATATAACCCTTATTATAGAGGGAAATGAATTAATTGCTGTTTTATTATTATTTGCAAATACACACCTATATGTCAATTAGAAACAAGAAACTTTCAGTCAGAATTAAAGTATAAAAACGATAGTTAAAATTTGGAATGCTAAGGATTTATTTCAACATCATCAGTTTTTTTTATTGTCCGCCGTTGGACATAGACCTTTCCGAGGATTCACCACATTTCTCTATCATGGTCATCGTGGAGCCAGTATTTTCTGAATTTGTCAACTTTGTCTCTCCATCATATATTCTGCTGACCTCAGCTTCGCATGTGATCTCTGGGGATCCATGTTGTGAGTTCTGATGTCCATCTGATGTCTGCCATTCTTGCCAAATGACTGGCCCATTGCCATCCAAGTTTTCTAATAGATTCTATGATGTCTCGGACTCCCATTTTCTTCCTGATATACTGTGCTGTCTTGTAATTTCTCCATGTGAGGTTGAGCAGGATTCTCTCCAGCATGCGTTGCATGCTTCTCTGTTTGCGGGTCTGTCTCTTGTTTAGGTTCTATGTTTTAGCTCTATAAGTGACTATTGGGAGAATGCATTGGTTGTCTACTCTTCTTTTTAGGATTAATGGGATCGTCATGTTTTTGAAGGTTGAGCTTGCTCTGCAGGAGGCTTGCCATCCTAGAGTGATTCTTTGCTTGATTTCTTCTTTTGTGGGTTTCATAGAGATTTGTTGTCCTAGGTAAATGTCATGGTCTACTTTCTCCAGTTTTGCATCTTTGAGTTATGAACTGATCCTTGATGTGGTTGTTGCACATGACCTTCATTTTACAGAAGTTAATTATTGAGCATTAGTTGGCAGTTGTGTAGGTTCTCTGCAAAAAGGATGATGTTGTCTGGAGATCAGAGGTTGCTCAAATATTTGCCGTCTATTTTGATTCCTCTATTCTCCCAGTCCAGGTTTTGGAATATCATTTCAAGGCAGGCTGAGAAGAGTTTGGATGAGCTGGTATCACCTTGTATTACTCCTTATTGGAACTGGAAGAGTTTAGAGTCTTTATGTAGCCTGATAAAGGAGTTGCTGTAACTCTATATATGTTTTAGTACAAATGTATTTCAGGGTCAACACCTTGTAGAGTGATGGCCTTTGTGACCATGGGAATTTCCACAGTTGGATGCCTTCTTGAAGTCTGTAAATGCTACAGCGAGTGGCATTTTGTATTTTGCTGCTTTCTCTCTCAGCTGATTTATTGAATGAAAATGGTCCATGGTTGAGTAACTTCTTCTAAATCCAGCTTGTTCGCAAGGTTGGTTTTCATGTGGTGTTTCAATGATCCGGTTGGTGATGATTTTTGTGAAAAGTTTTTCAATGCAGTTGAATAGGCTTATAGGTCTGTAATTATTGCGATTTTTTGATCTTCCTTTTTCATGTAAAAGCATTATGATTGCCGTGTTCCAATCTTTCCTGGTCATTGTTTTGTTGTCCATATCTTAAAGAGTAGAATTCTTACGCATGTTCGACAATTCTGTCTCCGTTTTCTTTGAGTATGCTCGTTATTTGTTTCTATCCTATACTGAGAGCTTTGTTTATTGCTTTAAAGCCCAAACGTTTTTCAAGAGTGGTTTTGATGATTGCTGTCCTATACCTTCTTTTGTCTTCTCTTAGTTTCTTCTTGATTATTTTGTTTAGTTTGGTCTTCTCTATTTTATCCCTTGTTGTTGGTGGTGGTTTGAGGTTTCTGCTCTTTTAAATGAGTTTCCTGGTTTTGTCTGAGATTTTACTAATGGTTCCAATGTTCAAAACGGAATTTGGAACTGATGGTATAAAAGATTTTCCTTTACTGTATAAAATTGATATGGGAAAACAGTACTTCCAACAAATACTGAAAGTTAATAGTCATATAAAGTATGTAGCTTTTATAAAAAGACACATTTCTTTGCACTTGATGCTTAACTTGCTGTACATCAGAGTATTACAAACTGTTATCATGGGTTTCTTTAGTTTTCGAGTGATTCTGATTGGCTATATATGTATGTACAAACTGTACCAATGGAGCTAAAAGGTTGCAAATCTAAACATTCACTCTTTATCATGTCCAGAAAAAAAGTTTTTTTGTTATTTGAAAATACCCACCTCCCAATAAAAAAAAAAAAATTCCACTGGTATAGAAGAATCTCACGGTCAATTAAGAGTGGTATCAAGTGGTTTATGACTAAGAGTTAAATGTAGTGGAAGAGCCATAGGCACGATAAGATTCTAGGAATAAACTTAGAAAAAAGTGTTAACGGTAGGATTTAATCAAAAATACACTGATATTGACACACAAATACTGTGGTCTCTGAGAAGCCAACATTGAAATGGAAAGGGTTAGATAGTCAAGAGGAGAAAAAAAAACATTTCAGATTGATTGAGCCAATTTCTATAGGTCAGTCAGATTTTATAGAGCTATTCCAGAATTTTGTTGAATAATGAGAAACTTTTTCATGTTTAGCATGGACAATAGAGTTTGCAGGCAATCTTTGTCCCAAAAGTCCCAGTAAGAACAAATCTTATAATCTATTGTTTGAATAATAAATAACATTATTACATAGGTGGAAATTAGATTACTATACTTTACCAACTTCAGAGACAGCATAAATAGGAGGGGGAAAGAAGTTTGCCATCCGTACATTTTGCCAAAGATTCAGAGGTCAAACGAAGTAGGATATTTACATGATTGGCCAAAACAATTCTGTAGTGATCTGAGCGTGTTCATTTTAAATAATGTTTGTCTACAGTTTTGATCTAAAAAGCTGCTTTATTCTGATTCTTATCAAAAATATTCCCATTTATATATGTACAAAGAGAAAATCTGAAATTATTTTCAACATTATCTGCACTTACGATCACTAAATGCTTTTAAATGAAGAAAATAAATCATCTTAATAATGTAGAAAAATATTGTTAGAAAAATTTTTCTCAATGTACTTCAAGAAAATTGGTGACGTACTACTTTGACACATACGGGGCCTGTGCGGAAAGTATAAAGCCATTTAAAATATACCAAGAACTGGTTGGGTAGACTAGGTGTGACTTGACAATCAATCTGAGGCAACCTTATAATACATGTGTGAACAGACACTCCCATAGGGTTGATCAGTCTGCAGTAAGACACCATTGGGTGAGCTTGTGTACTGTGTGACTGTTGTATTCACAATGAATGAACAAGTTATTTTTTACCTTGCGTGCTGAGTTTTCAGGCTTCCTACAACTTCTGGCTTTTACCAAAGAGATTTCAAGAAAATGTGTCAAGGTAGCTGATGGTGATCCGCTTGCAGACAGTTTTGAAAAATGGAAAGAATGCTGGAATAAGAGCATGAGGACCCAAGGGGAGTATTTGAAGTGGACTAAGGCACCATAGCCATTGATATCAAGTGATGGGTATTTTTCATGGATTATATAGACAAATAACAACATCTTTGTTGCTTTCAGTGATGGGTGTTCTGATTCTGCTGCACATCAGTCAAAATGTGTTGAAAACCACAAAGATGTGGGTGGATATCTATCTAAATAAAAATTCATGGAACAATGACAATGCCTCTCCTCAGAACTTCATACAACATCAAAAGTGAATTGCAGCCTAATTAAAAACTATCAGGTATTTCTCAATTGACTACAGATCAATGATATCTATAAATTTAAACAAAGAATATGAGAACAAGAATGAAATTGAGAGCTGAGTAAGTTTGAATGAAAATTGAAAAAAAATCAGAACTTACAGTAACCTTCTGTATACCTTAGCTTTATATCAACTTATTTTCATTCAGTTTTCAGTTAGTTAATGGCGTTGACAGAGGTATCCGTTGAGTGCTTTCCAGTCCAAGCTGAGATAGATGAATGTCCCACGAGGTGGGGGGTGGGGGGTGGAGGGTTTTTGAATGAAGGGAGGTTTGTTTGGTTTATCTGATGTGAAGGAAGCTTCATTTAAAAAGGAAGGAAACATGTATACCTGAGTCAATAGACACTATGCGGATCGGCATGGCTTTTAGATGTGGCATGTAAAACAATTTTAAGAAAAAAAAGAAGAGGTTAAAGGTGAGATTCACATTGCCTAAAGGTTAGATTATAGAGCTAAACATACTTTAAATATGTTTGTTTTCTCAGCAAGCTGTCTTGGCTTCAGCTAAGGATTCACCATGAATACAAACGCATGAACTGGTTATTTGGCCAAGATAGAGTGTTATTGAGACTGTTTAAGGGACTTCTCCAAATTTCTTTGTTTTGCTTACTTTTCTGCTTTATTCTTCTTTGGTTAATCTTCGGGATTCCTTTCACTCGTGCGTCAAATGTGATTGATTAGCTATGACCTAAGACTTCAGTTCACAAACTGTCTACTCTAAGTTAACATGACAACCTGTGATAAGACCAGTCACTTGGGGAAACAATATGGCGGCTATTATTACTATTATTTGGCTGGAATATTAATTCTAACAACTAATAAAAACACATGGCAGTCAAAGATGTTTATTTAGTAGTGATTGAACTAGTAATTTTTTGTAAAGAAAATTAGAAACTTTCGTTGAAAAAAATCTATCCTACTGTAATTCACAAGAAACCACACTAAATATTCATATGAAGTTTCCTGTGTGTACTGATGAGACCCAAGGCATGAATTTTGGTAGTTAGATTTTGGAAATTGACACCCCCCCTGCCCCCGAGGGATCTGTTCATACTCATCCAAATAATAATGATTCGATTTCTATTAATGTAATACTAAAATTTTGATTTTGTTTATCTGAGTGTGGTCTCTGTGTAGCGGATGCAATGTAGCCAGAGGTATTGAATCAAGGTACCCCTAGGGGGGAAGGGGAAGAAGAAGAAATCCAAACAATATTGATTTCTTATTGGAACCAAACACCCATTTCAGCCTTCTGTAAGAACTAACGGAAAAACCCTGCTTATAAGGCTGGTATACGTTCAGTCACCATTCAATAAAAGCACATATGAAATTGACAAGACATAACCATTTATTCACACTATTAACAGGTTTGAAATAGTAAAATATCAAGTCTTAAAGTGAGTAGGAGAAACTAAAGAAGGTGCATGAATCCACAGAAACACGGGTAGATATTTTTACCAAATGCATCACAGCACTACGGAGAGGGAAATTCTTCTCTAAAAACGATCAACTCATAGAAACTGAAACATACCTGTAATTTTTTCCAGGGATAACTAGTCAGATAAGAATTATCAAATAAATATATTCTTTAATGATTCATAAACTCACTAAAAATCAAATAAATGTTTGTACAAGAGAATATCCAAAATTCTACTTTCTATTGTGTTGTGCTGTTTTAAGTCATAAAAATTTTGGGCTTTGGTTAAGTTCGGTTTCCTTTTTGCAATTTCAATTCCCGAACACCGAATTACCTCCCTTATATTTTTGATGCAATGATTCCTCATTTTTGTTTTGGATGTTCAACAGGGATTAAGTAGTTGTTATGATGTGATTTACCATTTGCAACTAGAAAGATAATTTTTGAAACCAGAATAAATGATTAAAAATGGTTGAACTCACCTTCTGCGTAGTTGGAAATCTTGCAACAGAAATATAGTGAAAAATAGCATCCAAGATTGAAATTTTTTTTTTTCATTCATATTTTAACAACCTAAGCCCTGTTAAAATGTCCAAAACAAAAATAATCATTGGATCGGAATTTAACAGGAAATATCAGCAAAGTATTTCAGAGTTTAGAATGCAGAACTGACAGAAGGATGCTCAACTAAACTAAATCTAAATGTTTCAGCTGGTTCTTTCCACCCAGACATTCTGATTAACTGCAGATAAGTAGTGAGTTTGTACTTTTCTAAACAGTTGTCATCACTTCTCACAGGGCTAGTGGGGTGAATGGTCAAGCTGACCATTAACAGTTATTGTAATGGGTTCCATAAGCAAAACATTGATCTCATAATCCAAGTGATACGGCAAAAACAGCCAGAGCTTTATATGTGCAATCTGTCAAAATATATAAGAACGTATCTGACAGATTGCAAGAGTTGACATTTTATATGTTACCTCGTAGAATATTTATTTCACATATAACTCTCAATGTCATAAACAGCTGTAAAAAGCTCCTAATTGACAGCAGAGCTCTTCTGTGGCATAAACAAAGTTTGTTAAACTTATGTCAAAAAATAAAAAATTAAATTAAAAATATTATCCAAAGTTGAAAGGGAAGTAACTTTCATCTGCAGTTATTCCCCTTGCTATTAACAGAGAAATTACCATCAAAATTTCCTGACATGAAACTAAGAGTTAATCTTGATCAACAATTACCAAAGAAGATAAGAGAAGATTAAGCTCAAAAGGGCAACAAAACAAGAAGAAAAATCAAGAAAAGGGTCGAATTCAGCAATACAATTATGATATTAAAATTCCTTTAAAAGTATCCGCAAAAATGAAAAGATTAACAGTATAAAGAGGATAAAGGAACATTGTAAAAAAAAGCAATTATTTATCTAAGAGGAAAGGGATATAAAACATAATTTTCTAAAAATAACTTGAGTGCACAAAAATATTTCCAAAAATATGAAGAAATAATACCTAATAAAAAATGAAAGAAAAGAGGGAATAAAAATATCAAACATGAGAAAATGCTCAAAATAAAAATATCAAACAATGAAAAACTTCCTTTCCTATTTGATACATGGCTATCATGTTGAAATTTAACTTTTCTCCCTATATGATATTAGTATTTTTTCTTCTTTCTTCAGTTTAGACAGACATTTAAAACAACCCTAATGTATTCCAAGTTTGGTACCCTCCAGTACATGAAACTTTTTCATCAGTTCTCACCAAAAGCTAACATCCATAATTTTTAAGTGTAGGAGAAAAAAGAATAAGTTACATTTTCTATTTCTCCCCGAAAAGGACCCCTAATGCTTGGTATATGTATATATAACATGGCATTGGTAATATCTTTAATCTATATGAGTATGTAATAATAGTCAACATAGCACAAAAAGAAAACATCTGAAATTTCCCAACTTGGATAGTAGATTTAACCAATGAAATTTCTTCACATATCCTGCTGATTAAGATAAATTACCCAACGAATGTGTATGGGATAATGACATTCAAAAAAAGAACACAAAAAAAAAAACCAAGACATAGGAATGCAATGAGTAAATCAAACAACTTTTGATTTATTCATTAGATTGAGATTAAATTCTAAATGAAAAGAAAAATTTTATTGTAAACTCAGGTATATTTACCAATCAAGTATACTGCCATTCATGTACAAACATGGTTGCCAGATGTCTTTTGCCGCACAAGACTAAATTTTTATGGTCTTCAGACCAAATTAAGTAACTTCAGTAACAAATTAATCAAAACAAGTTGACCCTTTTACTGATCAATCTTATAGCCAGCTACAGTACCACTTGGTGAATTTTCTTATGGATCAACAAAAGGATTACAATAATGTGACAACAATTACTATTGAAATCAAATTTGTTTCATTTGTGATACTTCTCAAAGCACTATTGTGACAATCTCATAAAGGCATGTGTCTGCAATACATCTATTGAGTTCCTTTATGATATTGTGAATGCTCCTGAAGCAAAAACAGCTTTTGCCAAACTCCAGTTGTGATATTTACTAGTCTCATCAACTAACAGATTGCAAAGTGGCTGTCTGTCAGAAGTATGGTTTAGACAGAATCTGTCAATAGATTGTGTGTCATGTGTAAGATTCCAGGTCAAACCTGCGTGTGATGTCAAGTCATTCACATTTGGGGACAGATCTTACTTCAAATGTCTTTAGTCTTCCAGAAGTTATAATTCTCAGAATCACTTGACTGATCACCACCTTTAGAAATATCAAGCCTGGCATCAACTTGTTTGTGAACAACAATGTCAACATCACTGTGTTCACTATCATCCAATTCAGATGCTGATTCTTCATCATCGTAGTGAAAACCATTTACGTCTAGATCACTACCAGAGCCTTCATTAACGGAAGAATCACTCGATTCATCTAAAAAGCTAAAAATTGACTGGGAGTTACAATTATGAAATGGCAAATTCGAGAATATTTATCCGATATCAGACACTGCAGCCTTATTTTGGCTATAGAGGTATTGCATATTGAAATGACAATAATGTTGCTCTACCGGTAAGCTGATGGTGACAAGAATGTTGTTCTACCGGTAAAAGGGTTGAAATCTATCAGACTTGCGGGAATAATGGATTAGAATAGATATTTTAAAGATCTATCTTTCATGTATATTCATGTTGTACCATATCATTCGTGTGTCAGGGATTGTTAGCTTCAGTAAATTTTCCTTTGGTACCAAATCTTTATTTTTGGAACCAAATAACTTCATTCGGTACCAAAATTACTCAATTTAGGTCTTAAGAAATACCAAATGACAACCTTGTGTAAAACAAGCGTCTCTCATCATACCTTTAAAACAAAATTCCATGATACTGATATATCATTAATACCAATCAATGTTATTGCTTTCATAAAGCTGTTTCTGAGATGAAAGAAGAACCTTAGAATTATTTAAAAAAAAAAAAATAGATAAATAACAATACCCAGTATTGCAATCAAAACTAGAAAGCACTCAAAGAGTGCATACCTCAGCCAATGCCATTGTCACAGGGAGTAATTGTGGATGGATCCACTCCAAAATTCAATCATAACTTCTGTAGCCTATTGTTCACCCTACGCAAAATTCATTGAAAACTTATTGTATGGACAGACATGAGTGCACACATAAATGTTGGGAAAAATGAAAATGGAAGATTCCTGGATCTGCCATAATTCAACCACCTCTTCCATACTCTATTACCCACCCTTCCACAAAAATTTAAAAGATTTCCACCTTGTACTTTTGGAGATGTTGTTTGGAAAGACCAATATATATATATATATATATATATATATATATATATATATATATATATATATATATATATATATCCAACTTTGTTGACAGAGGTAAATGATATAAAATGGTTTGTGCATCACATGAAGAAATTTAATTATATCTAGAGGATATCTTCGGCTTTGAAAATGTTCACTTTACACTATTTAACTTTTACCAAAAACCACAAGATGCCATAGCTTTGAACTATGTGTGAGCACCCAAGCTTTATCTCAAATTATTTTGTGCATATGTTTCCTGTGCATACTTTATGCAAGATGCTTCCTTAGGTATCAGAAAAGCCCAAGAGAGCTTTTAAGGTTACTATGCTCAATGTTCAACTGGCAGACATAGATGAAGGTTACTTTGGGGTTTGAGAACTCGACAGTTCTTTCCATATAAATTGATAGTAACTGATTCTTTGCTTATGCCATTTTAATTAACAAAAGGTTTCATAGAAATACAGTACTTTTGGATAATAGGGAAACTAGTATCTATTTTCATTATATACAGTGAATGCAAAAAGTATTCAATACATTTCCAAAAGTTCATTTTAATATCCTTATTCAACTTCGAAATTGACAGAGCTTGGATCAAAGATTTCTGAATTTTTGTACATAATATTCCAATGTTCAATTTTGTTTCAAATCTTTTTTGATTTTCGTATTTTTTAATCTTTGGTCCAAATTCAGTCAATAAACCGTTTGAATCTATTGGATACTTTTGGCACTTTTGGCGCTACATAATTTTATAAGCAACATTGTTTGGGTATTAGAACATATATAAATCAATCTGAAATATCTGTAACTGAAAAACAAGCTTATTTTATTTTGCATTATTTTGAAACTAAAGATAAACAATGTAGTGAAATGCCTTTTTAAGACTAAGTCATCACTGAAGCAATATTGAGCAATAATCCGATTAACTAACTGAGATGTCAGTTTTGATTTTGTTGCTATCAGATATCTAGAAAAGTTGCCAGAAAATATCAACAAAAAAAAAGAAGATTGTTAAGTACTAACTATGTCTTGCAAGTGTGTTTTTTAAAGGAGAAGTGTTACACTTTTGTTATTTGATGCGTGAACAGGGTGGGAGAAGATGTAAAAAGTCTATAAGCAAATTAACAATATCACTTAAGTACATTTTATGTAAATGTACTATACAAATAATGAATAATAACAACGTCAGTACTTAAGGTGAATATAAGCTAATAACTACAGTTATCTTATCAATCACCTGTCAGTAAGTTGCCAATGAAAAGATTGATGGCTTAAGTGGTCTGCATTACAATGTGGCTAGAATAATTGAGAGTTTACAGAAGAAAAACATATCAAGACAACTCTACAAGAAAAATAACTTATTCTCTTTTGTTATTTATATACATACTTGTTACACCCAAAACACATCACACAATGTTTTTAGTCATACCAAACAGTGGAGCTCATATACACCTTCCATATTTTTTACATAGAAACCAAAAATATGTCTGCATAAAATGGTATAATTCATATGTTGCTCATCTTAAGATAAGTACTAAAGATACTATGAATTGTAGCCAGACTTGGATTTTTTAAAGAAATAAATCTTAAAAAGTATTGTTATAATTTTTTTTCACTGATTTGAATAAAAATGTACTGCAATAATTCAAATATGTTTAAAGTTTCAATTTTAGTTTTAATTGCAAGAGAATGGGGTAAAGGTAGTTGCAAAAACAGAAAAATTACTTTCTAAACTGTTTTTGATTATAATTTTTGTCATTCAAAATTGACTTTGATTTACACCAGGATTGATATCTGTCTCTACAGAAAAGTTTAAAATCTGAAAAGTAATCAAAACTAGAAATTGACAAAAATTAGTTTAATTCAATGATTACTTGACAGGATTTTGAAAGAAATATTACTCACTTTTTACTCAAAATACGTAGTGAAAAATATTTGAGGAAAGGATAAATGAAAAAAAAGAAAATTGATCAATATCTTCAGGGAAAGAAAACTAAGATATTTTGGACATCTAACAAGACTACACAACACTACTACAAGGATATATTGATGGAAAGAGAAATAGAGGTCGCCTTAAGTATAACTGGTAAAGTGACATAGAAGGATGAATCGGATTGCAGTATGAATGTGCAGTGAGAACAGAAATGGATGGAATTGAATGGAGAACTACTGTGCCATCTAATGTTGAAAGACATAAAACCTGAAGAATATAGCCATATTGGAAAGGAAATAAAAGTTATAAATCAACTTGGACAGAAAAATGTCCCATCAAAGAAAAGAATCATATTGATAGGTAAGAATTTATATTAATACAAAGGAAGCATTATGGCTACAGTTAAAACGCAAGTGACAAGTCACAAACTTTTCCCAAACTTTAGGTTTAATGAGTTTATAATCAACTTCTAAGAGTTTGTAGGAAAAAAAAAATCTCCTTCACTGATTTTCCAAAGGAAAATAAATTAATCTCTATCAGGCACAATCCAAGCCAGGCCCACCAATCACCTTAACTACTAAGTTTGCTTGGATGCATTTCCGAACTAATTAGATTATTTGGGAGGGAAAAAAGATTCTTCAGGCAGATTTAGGAGAAGAAAAAATTATTTGGAAAAAAAAAATTTAAAAAAGAAAGAAAGAAAAATAGCTAGTTATGCACTCTGAAAGCGACATGGCCATTTAGTATAAATGGTCAACTGACTGTGTAAAAATATGGAAGAATTAATTTGCATTGAACAGCTCATTTAGAATTTGATTACCCTCCAAAGGCTATGGCAGCAGTAACAGACGTTGCACTTTCAAAATTCCCCCATTAATCAATGCTGAATGTTGGAGAAAAACAGAATACAAAAATAATCAATCTGTTGTTCCATACTTTGAAATC
Source organism: Thysanoteuthis rhombus (assembly GCA_963457665.1). NCBI lineage: Eukaryota > Metazoa > Mollusca > Cephalopoda > Oegopsida > Thysanoteuthidae > Thysanoteuthis > Thysanoteuthis major. The sequence continues at coordinate 32,375,186 of OY735211.1, read as the reverse complement.
CCCCTAAAAAAAAGAAAATAATGTAATAATATGCTCTGAAAATACCTATGTGAACAATGATAATAGACACTAAATCATATCTATATTCAGAACCTATATTTATAGTTATACTTGCTTTCAGATGAAAAAATAGAGAAATATTAGTGTTGACCGAGAATTAAATAATTTAAATATAATTAGCCTCTAATTTTGATAATTACCTAATTGGCTTCTGGGCACAAGGTCTTTCAAAGAATTTTCAAAATTCATGAGCCAAGCAGCCAAGTTCAAGATATAACAAATTGATCTTCTAGCTAGCTGCTCTGAAGAAAATTTTAAGAAATTGCATGATTGTAATGTTGATTTAATTCAAATTATAGGGGACCACAAAGGCAGATTTTTCTGAAGCCTGACATCTATGGGAAATTCTAAAAATAAAAAAAGGCCTCAGAAATGAAAAGGTTGAGAACCACTACTTTAAAGTTACAATGCTTTGGGTAATACATTTTAAGGGATTTAATATACTTCCCTTTCACTATATGAATATATTATTCACTAAGCATAGCTTAGTTTTGGCACAAGTAAGGGGCAGTCAGTGAGGAATGAACTCACTACTCAGTAGCAATGACCAGTTTGTTAACCATTACCCCATGTAGGCAGGGTGGCGTGGATACTTTCCAAGACCAAAGTGGGCAAATTTGGAACTGAACAAACCAATTTAATTTGGTCCCAAGACCATACAAATATGGCCTTCTGCGGTAGAAGACATCCGGCAACCCTGATGACAAGCCATACTAACTTGGGATGAATGACAGCTCTCTGAGTATAGATGTTAGCTCATTAATTAATCATAGTTAATTAATAATGTTTGTATGAATATGTAAGATTCGGCCTCTCAGTGCATATCTGTCATTTCAACAAGTTTCCATACCCTATGACATAACTAACTACTTTAATGTTACTGTAAAATGTCACTA
>OY735211.1:31726730-31769230 GCA_963457665.1 Thysanoteuthis rhombus | reverse complement strand
GGAATGACATAAATATTTGGAAAACATTTTTCTTTATACATTTAGTATTTTGAGTAGTAAATCTTTCTAGACTATATATATATATATATGTATATATGTATATATATATATATATATATATATATATATATATATATACATATTACATAAATTTATACATATTCCGGTATGCATATTAATAAATATATAAGTATGTATATATGTGTTGCTATATATATATATATATATATATATATATATATATATATATATATATATATATATATGTGTACATATATCTATAAATATCTATATATCTCTAAATATATGTGTACATATATCTATAAATATCTATATATCTCTAAATTCACAGACACATACATATATATATATATATATATATATATATGAACGAATCAGGTGTATGCAAATGTTTCCTGCAGAAACCCAGTGTATTCAGTCAGTAGTTTTCGAAAAGAGAGCTTTGAACTTTTGCACATGCCTGATATTTTGGGTCAAGTATTTTTGAGTACTTGTCATCTTCCTGCCTTGTTGCAGTTTCTGCGCAACATGTTAAAAAATCCAGAAAAATTTATTACTTTTCTCTTAAATAACATACTAACCATAACGAGTGAAAATCATGAAAAATCATTATTCAGCAGAATAAAAAAAGCAAGAATCTCAATAAAATAAATCCATGTTATTGACTCGGAAAAAAAGGTTGAAATTGAAAAGGAAGTACCGATAAATAAATCGCTGAATAATGGTCTCCTGCAGTGGTACAGTTTGCGAGTGAGACATCTCACAAAAAAAGCCAGAATTTCTTGATATTCCTCTATAGAATTTCACAATATGCCTCCAGAAATCTCTTGCATTTGCTCTAAGATCACATAATTTTTGGTTATTATTTTTTTTATTGAACTTTGCAGTACAGAATTCTGGATTTTCTCTTTCTCTGATAAGCTGACGGAATGAGAATCTATGAACATGGTTCTTGCGTCTAGATAGTGCTTGGGTGGAGGGGACTATTTAATAACTAAATCCAAAGTGGACATATTCATTCTGAATAGGAACTGTTGGGCACATTTATGTACCAATAACACATATGTTAAGGACTAATATACACATACTAAAATGAACAAATACAAACCTCTTTCTTCGTGAATACACACACACCACACATATATATAGATACACACACACACACACACACACACACACATATATAAATACACACACACACACACACACACACACATATATAGATACACACACACACACACACACACATATATATAGATACACACACACACACACACACACATATATATAGATACACACACACACACACACACATATATATAGATACACACACACACACACATATATATAGATACACACACACACATATATATAGATACACACACACACACACACACACACACATATATATAGATACACACACACACACACACATATATATATATATATATATATATATATATATATATATATATATATATATATATATATATATATATATGTGAGTAGATCAATAAGTCCATAGCCTGGTACACTTATTAATAAAGATTTGATCCAAAATCTCAACATTGCCAGAATTATTACTCCTCTGCTTTGGGGACATCATTAAGCAAAACTTAAAATTTTTTCATTTTGGGAGTTGACGATGGGTAATTGAAACCACAACAAAGCAAAACTGAGTGTGAGAGGGTACCACTGCATTAGGTTACCCCAAAAATTTGTTCTGTTTTTGTCATTAGGTGACATTAAGAACATTTAGTTTTTAACTTCATCCAAAAACATCTCTTCCGATTGCATTATGACAGCTATTATAAAAGCATGCATTAAAAAGAGAGAAACAGAAAGTAATTGACATGTTATTGCCTTGCTGGAATTATCAATGTAGAAGTTTTTGAATGACATGATAAGAAAGAAACAAGATGTCTCTAAAAATCACATACACACCATAAAGACTGGAAATTAGGCAAAATCATGATCCAGCAGAATAGAGGAAAAAAAAATCTTTATAAAAAAATTTAATTTTATTGACCAGAAAAAAGGTCGAAATTGAAAAGGAAGTACAATAAATTGCCGAATAATGGTTTTCCTGAATAAAAAGGGTATACAACCAATGTATCCTACAGGTAGTCGCATATGGAGCTGAAATATGAAACCTAACCAAGAGATTGACCTTCAAACTGAGAATCATACAAAGTGCACATGAGAGAATAATGCTCAACCTAACATGACAGCACAGTATATAAGAGAAAAGACAAAAATCTGGGACATCATATCGCAGATAACCCCTGGACACTAAAACTCATGATGTGGATCCCAAGAGATCGGGTGCGAGGATGTGGTTAACAGAAAGTGAGATGGCATAACGAGCTAGGAGAATTTAGAAAGTACTGGCTCTGTGATGCCCATGATAGAGAGGTCTTCCAAATCTTGGGGAAGGTATATATCCAATGATGGACTCTAAGAAACTGATACTGATGATGATGATGATGATGATGATGATGATATTATTATTATTCCATTGAATTTCACAATTTGCCATCAGAAATCTTTTGTATTTGCTCTAATGTCAGATGATCTATGTTTGTCATTTTTATTGAACTTGCAATACAGAGTTTGAGATTTTCTCTTTCTCTGATAAGCAGATGAAATGCAACTCTACTAACACGACTCTTGTGTAACTGATAAGATGGCGCTGGCGGAAGTATCCAATGACTAGATCCAAAGTGGACATATTCAAACCTATCATCATGTAATACTGGGCATGTTTCTGTACCTATAAATAAACCATCTACATCTAACGCATAGAGATAAAGGACTAATCATGGCTGATATGACTTGGTTTCGTTGATGAGGATTTCAGTGGACTCCACGACTACTGCAGTACCATAAGCGGTTGGCAGAGCCCATGAAAGGCGGACAGATTTTTCCATACAGGGTGCAGGGGAAGGATTGGTGATTATACAAACTCTCTTCATTCACACAGATATGTATATGAGACTGGATCAATAAGTCCATACCCAACAGTTATTAGCTAAAATTTGATCTAAAATTTCCACTGAATAGTGTTCAATCTATATGAATAATGAATGATATGAATGAATTATGCAGAAAAAATAAAGATTTGTTGTGTAAAATAAATGCTTTTTTTCAAAAATTAGGCTGTGGATTTATTGAACATGCATTTACATACTAATATTTTTATGGGGCCAGGGTGCTAACTTAATGCTTAATCCTCCCTGTTTCTCAACAAGATTTGGAACCTATTATAACGACTGTCAAACTGCGCAATCTATTTTTGTTGCTTTCTTAATGTATCACCAATTGATTAAAAAGAAAACAATTGCAAAAAATTATTTGAGCTGATTCAAGAGATAAACGCTTGAACTTGATAAGCATCATTTCAGTGAGCTCTGAAATACGCAAAAACTGTTTTTGCCAACTGTAATAAAACTCCGAGAAGAAATTCCAAATCCACTAACTGCAGAAGGTTGTGAAAAGTTATAGTTAATGTAAGATAAAAGCGCTGACTCACAGATAGTTCTGAGTTTCCATCTGCAGCAATTGAAGTGTAATGATGGAAATTTCTGTCATTCGCATTTAGTAGGTCAGTAAAAACATCCTCATTTCATTGCTACTTGTACCGCGGTTAAATTCAGTTGAGGATTTTTCTTCCATTCTCTGTTTTCTAAGAAATACAAGAAAAGCTGATTATAGCCATTCTCAGAATTTTTAAAGAAATTTAGTTTTCTAAGCTGATATGAAATATAAATTTGAGAACTTCATAAATTATAGTTAGCTGTAAAATACGCTAACATTAACACTTCTCTTTGCTAACTATAGTAAAACTCTGAGAAAAATTCCTTATTACTCGAATATTTTCTCAGACTGGTGTCCTCATCTTGGTTGCTATTGTCAAAAATATTCCAACCATTGTATCACACAGCCTTCTTTTGTTGTACTTGGTAACTTTCTGGCATTTTAGAACCTAAACATTTCAACCATAACAACTAAGATGACAACTCTAGTCCAAGTAAATGATTAATAATGATAATTGCTACTTGATTCGGGTCAGGATTTTCCCTTCATTCTCTCTGTTTTTTGAGAAATATCTTTTTTATTTCATTGTCAAGTTTTTGTTTGGTCAGCCGCACTTCATACTTATCTCATTTATTTTTTCCATTTGATTAAGAATGAAGAAATGCAAATAAATATTAAGTAATATATTTGGCTGCTAAAAGACTTTTAAGACACTTGTGGAATGTCCAATCTATCAAATTAGTCAGATATTGGTCTTTCAAAGAGAAATCTCCTGGAAACATTCAATGAAATGGAAACATCAGTTCATCTTAGATACTAAATACTAGGTTTGTGAAAGAATTTTCAAAATAATTCATTGAAAACTGAAGATATTTATATTATGTAGGTCTCAAACTGAAAAAAAGATGTTTAATGTGAACGGTTTTAAGGTAGATGTGGTGCGTTCTCATTTTGATAAAAGTTTGACAACACTTACACTACTTATTTTCTTGATTATTTTGTGAAATAAAAGTTTTTTATTCTTGTTTTCCTTGTTATTAGCACAAGTTTTCCTCCATTTTGAAATTGCTTTGAAAGGATTTATGAACAAAGCACTTAGAATGGAAGCTTTAACATCTTAGTTAGAATCATTGAGAATTAATCCCCAAATTCATTTTACCCAGAGATATCTTCTGGAAAAATCCTTTTCACACTTGATGTGAAATTATGAAAGATAACAGAATTTTTGCCCATAACAAAGCATCATTAACATTGCAAATTTTGAAGGCCAAAAATAAATTTCCAAAACTGAGCAAGACAATTAGAGAAAAAAATGTATAGATAGAGTTTTAAATTGATCAAAGTCACTCCAAATAATATGAAAACAAAAGGAATTTGGAATTGCACAGAGAGCCATGGAAAGAGCAATGCTAGTGATAACTCAAAGAGATTTAAAAAAATCAACATGAATGGGGAAAGACAAGAGAGAATGATTTTGTTCAAATAATTAGGCTATAAAAATGGAAATGGGAGAGATACTTGGCGAGAAAGGATAACCACAGATGGAGCAAATAAATAACTTATCGGTACCCATGGTAGAATGAATACAGTAGGAAAAAACAAGACACAAGGTGGTGGGATGAGATAGAAGGGTTTGCCGGTAATACATACTGGAGATTAGCTAAATCAAGGTTATTTTGGAAGGAAATGGGAAAGGCCTTCATCTTGCAGTGGACTCATAATGGCTGCTGCTGCTGTTGATGATGGTGATTTTGATGATGATATAAAAGATATATCTTTTCTTTTTCTGCTTTTGTGAAATCATTCAGGAAGCATTGATGTCTACTGATTAGTAATGGTGCCATTGTTTTCTAAGTAAATCATGAAGATGGTGGAATTACCATCATTCTTGTTTAGTATTGGTTTCTTTTAGATTGTATTGGATTTGACTTCAAGAGAAGCGGTTGTTTCAATTTTGTTATCTATAGTTGTTATTCGAATGGCTAATTACTCTAAATCTTGTGGCACCTGTCACAGCCTGTTAAATGATTTACAGAAAGTTTACTTGACCTACATTTAGCAAAGAAACTTATCACTGCATCAGAGCCATATCTTGAGATTTTGGGGGCCGGTGGGGATGCTTTGCTCCTTGCCCCCCCCCCTTAACATTTAGTGATATTTGATGAAAAAGGAGATTTCGCAATAATCAGACATGCTCTGAGAGCCAACAAAATTTACTGATATTGTAAGGTACTGCTTGGGCTTTTTGCTGTAATGGTGATGCAAACCCAATACCATATGTCACCCTAAAATGATCATCTGGTGTAGGTGTTGTTGGAAGCACTACGTTCGTTTATACAGTAATGATTACAAGACACTTATCAAATAGTACATCAATGCAAATGCAGAGATAAGTTCATGTAGATACTAACATAGTGCTTATAAAAGAATAAAAGGACTATTCATATACGTCTCCGCACTTTTGCCCCGGATCAGATTATCTGTGCTCACTGCCCAGGATCAAAGTGATAATCTATGGGAAGAGAATGTAATATCTGTGCTCATTGAAAAATCTTGCACAAAAATATATGAAGTATCAGTAGATGGACAATAGATATCTGACAGAATGTGATGATTATGAAGAAATTTTTGTGAGAACTTATTCTGCTTAGCACCACTATTACTCTGTAGCAAACTGAATAAGTTTCTAGAAATATGTTTTTATGATTATCACACAAATATATGAATACATGGATTCAGATGGTATTTCATATATGTGGATATATCAATGCTAGCATATATATATATATATATATATATATATATATATATATATATATATATATATATATATCTAGGTGCCCATTGTCACATGTATCTGTATATGCATATCTTTTAACTCATGAACCAACCATCTCATATGCATACATACAATACACATACACATATATACATATTTGTATAAGTATGGGTATAAATATATTATGCAAACATACATACAAGCATACCAAAATGTGTGAAATAGAGTTTATTATGACATTTCCAGTAAGATTTTTTGGCCTAAATTTCTCAAATTCGCAAATTAGGGATACACCCATCTGTACATGTGGATTGAATTACAGAGACACTTGTGCACACACACACACACACACAAACAGATGGCTGAATATGAATATATATATATAATATATATTGTTTCATACATATTTTGTCATTTCTTGAATTTAGTGCTCAATACAATTATGTAGAGCAATTATATTTGTATTTGGGATTTTTGAATTTATTACAGTAAGAATTTAATCTGTTTCACTCAGTCCAGATTTTCAAATGAGCACCAGATAATAATTTTGCTTTCTTTTTATTGTAATATTTAGACGGGTTTTCTTCTTCATTTCAAATCCTTACTGCTATGCTGACATTCTGGCTAAATTTATGTGTGTTTATTTATATCCTTTGCATTATTTAAGAAGTGAAAGGATATATATATATAGAAAGAGAGATATACATACATATATATATCTTATAAACGGAGAAAAATGTGTCCCAAGCCTTCTGTCCAGAAATATTGATCCTACTACACAAGAATGGAGACAATAAAGATCTTGGTAATTACCGCCTTATTACTTTACTACCCAACATTTACAAACTATTTTCAAAATCATTTAAAAATAGATGAACAAACACTTTGGATGAAAATTGCCCACACAAACAGACTGAAGTGATTATTCGACTATAGACCACATGCACACATTAAACCAGCTAATTGAAAAGACATCAGGATGCAATAAACCGCTTTGTTTGGCTTACATAGACTATGAAAAAGCATTTTACTCAAGAACATAGTATTCTTAGTAAAAAAATGCCACCCAAACAGTGAAGTTTGGTGTTAGAAACATTATTTCTTAATGCAGTAGGTATCGGGAAACTCACATGGACACATAGCGTAGTGGTTACAGAATCAGACAAAATTACTGCAAGTAATCTAATGGTTCTAGGTTCAATCCCAGTGTGAGACAATAATAATACTGCTAATGCTAATGTCGGTTAAAAATAAAGGGTTTGGTTCGTTACTTCCCCACACCTACTAGATGATACCTGATGAAGGCTGTAGAGTACAACAGCTGAAACATTGTATGAAAAACAACCAAGATGAGGATGGTCCGAATAATAGAAATAATAATAATACCTCATCTCAAAAATTCAGAGATATACAAACTCACTTGGGTTGAGGGAAAAATGGATTTGTTAAAATATCAGTCCATTCTCTCAAACAATCCAAATCATGCCATCCAGCGTAGACTTGATAGACAGATCATCTTCCAACAAGACAATAACCTGAAACATACTTTGAAGACTCTCTCAGAATAGTTTGAGAAGAATAAGGTTGGAGGTGTAGAGGAATGGCTTTCTCAATCCCTTGACCTAAATCCAATCATACATTCGAGGCACAAATTGAAATTTGCTGTTTATAAATGGAAACTATTGAATCCAAACAATTAAGAATGATTCTGAATAGAGGAATGATTGAAAATCCCCGTAGAGAGATGCAGAAGCCTCATCAAAGGCTACAGAAAATGTCTATTAGTTATAATTGGTTCCGAAGGAGCCTCAACTAAGTATTAACTGAAGGGGTTGAATACTTATGCAAAAGTAATTATGAATATTTATAAATATGGATATAGATAGATAAATAAAATAATATAGAAGACCTCAAGCAACCAACATCTTTCTGCATGCCATGTTGGGGGTAATCAATTAGAAAAATTAGAAGATGAATTAATGAAGTAATTTCTCTTGCCTTTCTTGCAGTCATCAGTAAAAACTCTGAATTTCAAAAAAACAAGTGGGCACAAACTAAGGGATCAATTCAGCATAAACTTACATTTCAAAATGAATCTCCCTCTGAAGAGGTATTGGGGGGTGGGATTTTGCAAAAAACAAACAAAACTGTTTTTCCTAAACATAATAAGGAGTAAATGTTCAAATTTTCAGCCCTCTAATTCCATTAGTGTAGCCTGCATGTGCCATACATACATACATAGCCAGCCAGACCAACTTGTAAACTGAAAGAAACCTATGTTGACAGTTCTGGTTGGCGGTTTCTAATTGATTTTCTCTTATTCATTTTCAATGCATGTACAAGTAGACTGTTTTACAAACGTTAATTGAGTAGATAAATGTCATCAAATCATATTTGAAATGATTGATGAGTAAAAATGAAGGAAATTATCAAGGGGTTGAATACTTTTGCATGCAAATGTACATGAATTTATATGTTTATCTTCCTTTTTCTTTCTCTCTCTCTCTCTCTCTCTCTATCTATCTATCTATATGTATACATACAGTATAAATGCTTAAACATGTATATATACAGACCATATATATATATAAATATATATATATATATATACACATATAAAAAGATAGAGAGGGAGAGAGAGAGAGATAAGTAAATACATACATTCAATGATATAAAATCTTCAAAAGAATAGATTTCCAGGAATTGCAAATAAACTGAATTTGTTTTCCTATTGTTATTTCTTTGATTTTGAAAGATTATATTCTCTACACTGAGGAATTATTTTCCATTTAAGATGCTTTTGTGCTCTGAGAATTTAGAAATCATTCAAACTCATTGACAAATTTTCAAATATTTTTTGAGAAAACTTTTTTTTTTTCAGGAAGAATGAATTTTTTTTCTGATAATTCATCACCCAATTACAGGCTGTTAATAAACAAACTTGCAAAAAGAAAAAAAATAAGTAAAGAAATTTGAAAATAAACCTGCATTCCATAAAAGTGTCTCCTCTTAGAATAAGCAAGTTCTTAAAGAATCTGCAACTCCTCTGAATCTGCAGTTTCCTCACTTTGGATGAATTCCAATAAAAAATGATTTACTCACCTGAAAAAAAAAAAAGAAGAATTTTTAATTTTTCATTTATGATAAATACTGAGAAAAAAAAAATGTGAAAAAAAAACAATCAAAAATATAATGTCAGTAAAGAAAACAAAATGAAGCTATATCGTAAATCTTTAGTCTATAGACAAAAAATTATATCCATTACTAAATGAATGATATCTGCAAAGATTTCCTCTGAATATTTAAAGAAGAAAACCATTATCCACACCATTGTAGATTATTTATCTTTTTAACAATCACAACCATCACTGAAAATTTCCCTTCTCACAATATCATTACATCAGGGCCAGATTGAGCTAATGTGGGGCTTGTAACATGTTATAAAAAGACCCCAAATTTTTAAAATATACATAGATATTAAGAAAACATACTTTTTTTTAACTTAAATTTCTTCTTTCACCATCATCACCATCATCATCATCATCAGCAGCAGTAGTCTCTTAATGTCTGTCATTGGACATAGACCTTCCCCAGGATTAGCCACACCTCTCTATCGTAGGTTACAGCCAGATAATATGGCAAACATATCTCACATATCAGTACTAGAATTACTTTGTTTAATTTTGATTTTTGTGCAGTGGCTATGACTTCAATTTTAAATGCCTTCATATTTATCAGTCATATATTTATCACATAGCTATCACACACTCATTGATTACTGTGTATAAATAATAACATATAAAAGTTGAAGGCAGCTTGGTAGTATAGTAGTACAGCAAGTGCAGAATGATTGGTTCGGAACAGATTGCTTGCAAGCATTTACTTCGAGGCCGTTCAATATGCAGGGCCTTTAGCATATTTTACTTTTTGTACATAGTTAATCTGGCACAGCACTGCATGTACCTTCTGCTATGACTCTCCGATGAAATGTTTGAAACTGAAATTCTATCTTGAATTATATTCTCTTTTTTAAGATAACCAAGTATAACCTCTTTTGATTTCTCTAATTCTAAACATGAAGATAGTTTTCCTTTGTTAAGGATTACAAATACAACTGCAAATATTTTAACAATTGCAACACTTTGAATCTTTTTCCTGTTTATTTATTATGCAATTACACATTATAGTATTTTTTCTGTAATTTCCAAAATGGCTGGATGGAAAGAAAGACCTAGCATATCTAGAGTGTATGTTTATAGCAAGAACCCTCCTTTTGCTATAAACCAAAAAATAAAACCCGATTCTCTTTTCCTTTTGGGAGGTTTAAGGAATATTTAATGCTTTCAGTATTTCTATTTGAATGGCAGCCATTAGATGCTATGATTACATGGGGATTCAAAACATATAACAAAGGCCGACTGTGAAAGCAAAGAATTGCAAAGAGAGAGAGAGAGAGAGAGAGAGAGAGAGAGAGAGAGATTAAACTTAGATCCTGCAGATAAAGATGATCCATGATTTGAACTTAACCCCTCCATACACACATACTCTACTTGTAAGACTATACTGATTGAATTAGTTCATTTAGATAATCCTCATTGGATGCCTGTGGAAGAAAAACATGATGGAGTGAAGGTTAGCGTGCTAGTCTCATGGACCGTTACTACTATAGTGGGTTTGATCCTAATTTAGTACATGATGTTTGTGACCTTGTGCCAAACCAAGCATAGTAAATATCCAAACATACATTTATTCATGTATATATATATAGTATTCAGAAAAATTTAACAGAATGCACAAACAAAATGTAATGCAGATTTTTATTGCTACTCTTTGTACGCCAGAATGCTGGCTCACAAGGGGACTATTTCAAAGGAAACAGTGAAATTTAGATACCGAGGTAGATTTTTTCCATGATCAAATCATGTATATTGAGTAGCTAAAAGAGAAGGGAGTCCCTTACTATGAGCTACTTCTGGAGAACCATACGATTGATTTCAACAGGTACTGTTCCCAATGAGACCAGCTGAAATTAATGAAAAGAATCAGGAATTAATTAACAGAAAGACATGATATTTCATCAGGATGATAATAAACAATGTCTCTCTTTGGTGACCAGGTGAAAATTGTTAAAGCTTGCAGGGGGCATACTGATGGATTATAGCGCTCATAGCTAGCACTCAGATAGCACCTATGTCTAAACATTATCATCATAACATTCTTAGCTGGTAAAAGTTGGCCAGAAATGGGAAATTACAACCAATTTTAGCCATTTTAAAAGATAGTTTTAGCTATAAATAACAAACCCTGGTTGGCTTCCTGCTTTTCTGCCAGCTGCATTCATCTCTTATTCTTTTTCTCTCTTTTGTTTTACCCTCTTCTCATCATTTGTTGCCCCTCACTGTCATCAATGACACTGTGCAACATAACAATACATTTTGTAATATAAGTATCAAATTTTTTTTGGCTTTCAGTTACCATCTATTGTTTAGTTTCACAGGCAGGTTTCAATTTGGTGACCTTGCTGGATAGGGTGGAGTACAGGGGAAATTGGATGGGAAAAGTCATGCACCCGAAGAATTATAATAGGTATTTGTCACATAAAAAATTAAAAACATCAATTGTAGTATTGAAAAGAAAGATTTAAAAAAAAAATAAATAATGGTATTGTTTTTTCACTAGTCGTGAATAGCTTGACTGATTTCAACAGAGACTCCTTAATAGCTCCTCCTTCAATTGGCACCAGGGAAAAAGCCCAGCCTTCCCCTCCCTAGTTATGTCGCTGATAGCTTGGCTGGGAAGTTTTAACTCATTTATCGTATTCTGCTGTGACTGCGCCTCCAGATTGCTACTTATCGTAGTTTTTAGTTGATAAAAAAATATCTTATCCCCCCTGTAAGACTGCAAAAGGCTCCTAGAGCAGTATTTTGCTGAAAAGGTAAAGAAACCATCAGGGAGGATGGAATTATGAAGTTGACAAAAAAAAAAAAAATTGCGAATGTGTTGTTCAATAAAGTTCAGTATCTAAAATAATGTTCCATGAACTTTTTTCACCACCCAATATATCATGGAAGTGCTACAAAGAAAGAATGTAAAGAGAAAACAGATCAAATTCTTTAGAGAGAGAGAGGTATTCTGGACATTTAATAAGAGTATATAAATTCTGTTGAATACTCTTAGAAGGATATATTGACGGAAAGAGAAATAGATGCAACCCAAGAGATAACTAGAATAACATCATTGAAGAATGGATCGGGTTTCAGTATGAAAGTGCTGTAAGAACAGTAATGGTCAGGAAAAAGTACTGGACTACGGTTTCATACAAACGTTGAAAGACATGAAACCTGGAGAAAAAGAATATATCGAGACATGGCAAATGCAACTTATTTCTAAAGAGAAAATAATCACTTTAAAAATGAATTAGGTATACTTGGAAAAATTGATTTGTCCACAGTAACTTTTAGTTTCATGTCTGTGTTATCATCAGAGCATCTACTCTTGTTAAGGTACTCCCTTCACTGTGAAGCACTGAATTTTCTATGTACCTATGCTCTAATCCCCATATTGAACACTCTTCACTAATAGATAACTCTACCCTCAAAAAATAATAACAATATATTTATGTATATATATCTATGATGAAGTGAGGATTCGCAACACAAATATGCTTATGTTTCTGCCCCTGTTTGGGCTTCTTCAGGCGAATCAGGTGAAATAAACCCATCTCACATCGGATATTGTATTATAGAATTATATTGTATTCTTGATTTGTATTATATATATATATACATATATATATATATATATATATATATATATATATATATATATATATATATATATATATATAAATATAATGTCTAGAAAGCTTTACAGCTTTAAACACTAAGCATTAAAAACTTTTCAAATTTTTTTTGTGCCACTTCAGTCTCTTATTTCCCAAATATCTGTCAATGCAACTTATTTAATTTTCTTCAGTTTTTTTTCCTCTTATTTTACTTTGTTATTAGGGTACAATGTGTGAATTTTCTCTTGTTGGGATCATCAGTTCTTCACAATGTAACTGTTTCAGGGATTTAAAAAAAAAAAGCAGTTATCTTAACATGAAACACCACCTCCCTTTCAGCTATGATTCTGTTACTTAGCGGATGTCATACATATAGTTTGTTATTTATAAGATGGTCCCAAAACTGCAAAGGGGTCCAAAACATTGATATCTTACAAGTTTGAATGATAAATGAAATATACAAACAAGGGGAATTTTAATCAACCTATGTATGCAACATTGTTTCTTTCAAATTTTGTCTATTTACTACTTCATGAATTCATGCTCAACATCTTGAAGGATATCGGCTCCTCTACACATGTATAGAATTTTCAGCATTGCAGCCTCTGTAGTCTTCAGTGATCACTAATGAAGCCCAATTCTTGAAAATGGGCAAATAAATGACAAATCATGGACTTAAATGGCAGTGTTTGTACCTTAATGTGAATATACTCCTTGGCTTCATGTTAAAGGTATTCAGAGTAAAATTCTATTTTAATCTGTGGCTCAGTTGTGTACTTTTATATGATAAATTCCCTAGTTTTCCTTTAAACATATGAGAAGAAGAAGAAAAAATTTACTCATATATATATATGTATATACACACACATACATATATGTACACACACACACACACATATATGTACACACACACACATATATATATATATATATATATATATATATATATATATATATATATATATATATATGCACATCTCTGCATGTATTATGGAGAAATCATGTATCAAAATAGCAAAATCTATGATTGTTTTAAATCCCTTCATGTCATTTGGGCCACAATATATTCATACATATATATATATATATATATATATATATATATATATATATATATGTGTTTGTGTGTGTGTATGCATTCCTTTTTAACTACAGAAATAATTTCCACTCAATGAAATACAGACTTTTTTTAGCCCTTCGCAAGAAACTTCAAGCCGTGAAATAAATTAATGTAACTTCTAATCTTGTCTTAATATCATTATACATGTACATATATACCTTCAACCCAAATTTTCATCTTGTTTATGTATTCGCTTCTTTCAACGTGACAGTTATGCATTTGAGAGATGGACTCATTTGGTCCGACATAATGAATTATAAATTGCATTATGTTATATAGAAACTTATTCAAAAAGATCTCCAGTTGTTACATGTATCAATATATCACTCAATCTAAACAACATGAATAGAATAAGCAATCGAAGAAAAGGGGGCTGCTGCAGGAAGGAGCCTGCCACTGATAGGGTAGCTGCTTCTACATAGTGATGCTCTTACTATTGAGTGAAACAGTCACCAGTAATACAAAGGCCAAATAACAGCTCTCAACCTAAATTCTCATCTCATTCATTCTCATTGTTATCTGGTCTTTGCATTGCTGTCTAGCTCAATGGTAAGAGCATGCACATATATATATATATATATATATATATATATATATATATATATATATATATATGCATGTATCATATAGAAATCATACAACAAACCATTATTTTTGTTGTATCATCTGGCTGTATAGCAAATGAAAAAAAAGTTAGTCACTATTTTTGTATCTGGCCTATAGGATGACCCCCCATGGGTGGGGGCATTAGGCTGCTTCAAGTATCATTTTATCTACTGAAATATTAGATAATAAGTTTACAAGTAAAAAAATGTATGTGAATTAATATTTATGTGCATTTTGTTGATTTGAGGCTCCTCTATAACATATGCTACAAGCCCTGCACCAACTTAACCCGACCCTGTTCAGTTTATTATAACTTCTATAGTTACAGTATGAACAGAGGATGAAGTAAAATCAATTGTTACAAAAGGCAGCAGGGGAAAAAAAGATCTTGAGAAGAGAAATTATAGTAAGAATGATGAAATATCCTAGCAGAGTTTAATGACCTTGCTATTGTCTGCTGAAAAAGACAGATATGACCTGGGAAACCTTTATCATGAAATTGCTTGTTAACAGAGATTCTATTGTGAGTGAAATGAAATAGACAAAAAAGGCAATAAAACGGGGGAAAAAAAATGGAGGGGAAAGGAGAAATGGTTCGGAAAAGAAAAGAAGAGATTTAAAATTTGTGAGAAAGAATTAAAAAGGGTTGCTTGGCAACTCTCTGGTACAACACGACATAAACTTATTTGTTATTAGTAGAATAGGCAGAATGTATTTCTACATCAATGCATTTAAATACATCGGCTTTTGTTAATGTGGGTGTCAGGCAAGACTTTCTAGTGAAAGTGCATATGCAGCGTAGCATTCAAAACAGATTACTGAATATGTGCAAATATGCACAAATGAAGATAATTTCCGGGGCAGTTTCATATTTTATTCCTTTGCCTTCCAAATACATTCATTTTCTGCATCTTAGAATAAGAAAGGATACATACAAAGTCTATCCAGAAAGTATGCAGCCATTTTGAACATCTTTGGTTATCAGGCTTGAATAAGATTGGCAACCAATCAGAATAGATTTTATTAAGCACATGTGAAGAGACTCTTCTTTAGGGTTACTCAATCGGTTGTAAGATGCCATTGAATGAGAGTGTAAACTGTGTGACCACTTCATCCAGAATAACAGTCTGGCTATTCTTCACATCTTGTGCAGTGCTTTTTGGTAAATCGACACTAACCAAGTTTATCAGCCCTCCAACCCGACCTCTGGCTTTATCTCAAAGGATCAAGAAGCATATGGTTGGGGTCAGCTGATGGTGATCCTAAAAGGAGACTTTGCAAACTTTTTTAAGATAGGAAGACGCACAAGGATAAGTGTGTGAGTTACCTAGGGAGGTACTCTGAAGAGGACTATTTTCTCATTAACATCAAATTGCTTGGTACTCTAAGGATAGACCATGTACAAGCTAGTTGGTCAGACTATTATTAGTGCATTGATCTCAATCCCCACTATATGTTGTACTCTAATAGTCTTGTACCTTTAGTCTTGCAAACTTAGGAAGAGATGCCTACAATAGAACAATGTTCAGCCAACTAGCATGTTATTACTCATGCAATATATCCTCACTAGTTTCTCAAATATTGTCTTCATATGCAAAACACAGCCAAGTTTGGTCACAATCTGCATGAAGAGTTACTGCATGGTACATGATCTTGTTGTCGTTTCTTGAATTTTGAGTAATCAAAATGAGCTTCAAAAGTACTTATATGGTAAGGGTAAAAATGTATCTGATACATTTCAAAGATGTTTTTTCAATATCCTTATGCTGATTCAAAATTAAGATAGTTTGGACCAAAGGTTAAAAAATACAAAAATCAAAAATGTATTGAAACAAGGTTGGATATGGAAAAGTTATGTGTAAAAATTAGAAATCTTTGGTTTAATTTCTGTCAATTTTGAGGATATATAT
The DNA here is from genome assembly GCA_963457665.1 of Thysanoteuthis rhombus. Lineage (NCBI taxonomy): Eukaryota > Metazoa > Mollusca > Cephalopoda > Oegopsida > Thysanoteuthidae > Thysanoteuthis > Thysanoteuthis major. The sequence goes on along the minus strand of OY735211.1, from coordinate 31,752,473 downwards.
GTTAAAATAAACATTTTGAAATGTATCAGAATGCTTTTAGCCCTAACTGCAGTTTTGACATTTTTCGGTTAGGGACTAATTAAGATTAAATTGAAAATAGAAAAATATTGAAAGTTTTGATGAGAACTTGAATTCAACGAAATTATTAATATACAAATCTAATTTGTTGAAAAATATAATTTAATGAAAGTATAAATACTTGATTAGTTCAAAACGATTTTTCCATCTTGGTTCATGAGAAATTAGAGAGCAGTATGAATAGATAGATATTATTTTTTGAATAAATAGATATTACTACAGATCTAGCTAGTCACTCCATAAAAACTGTCATGTGACCATCGTCTGTTTGGGATCATCAACTAAGAAAAAAATTGGAAAAAGGGCTGATCAATAAATAAGTTACCTCTCTCGCATTTTGTTGGGTAGTAATCACTAAAACTGTCTGAATTTTCAAAAAACAAGCATGATTTTTTGGACACAACACGAGGGATCAATTTATCATGAACTTAAATTGCAAACTGAACCCCCACTAAAAACCTATTTCACAGGGAATTTTGAAAATGCATAAAAACATTTTTTTCTAGACATAATAGGGAGTAAATGTCGGAATTTTTGTTCTTCAAGCTCCACTGGTATGGCCTGCAAGCATGATATATATATATACACACAAAACTGCCAGCCAGCAAGCTGGACCACCTTGAACACTGTAGAAACCTATGCTTACTATTTTGGTATCAGTTTTGTTTGACAGTTTCTCATTATATCAATAAATAGATATTATTGAATCAAAGACTAATTTCTATTCGTTCCAAAATTTAAAAAGAATTGAAATGGAATCTCCCGGTGATTAATCCTAGATGTGATTCCACAAATTAATTGAATATGCTAAATCTGTGATTCTCAGAGCCCCGGGTCATATTTTTCAGTTCCTCTCCTATTTCAAATAGTCATGTAGTAATTATTCCACCACTACTCTTTTCTTTATACATAACTCCCCTGACTGTAATTGTAAAAATTTTTTCTGTGAAGAATATTCCCCTTGTTTTAGAATCACTGTGCTTAATGGATGGTGGCCTGTTTACGGGCTTCCTTCTGGTAGAAACTAAAATTTTCAATGTCAATTTTCAAAGTAGGTGGGGGCAGTATAATCTACTGACATTCTCATCATTTGGCTTTGTAACGGACAAAACTAAGCTTAGTGGATGTCTATACCAAACTGTGAAAAAATGTGTAGATTGATGAAAAGCAAGATTAACCAACATATGATGATTTTGCTTACACACAACCATGAACACATGAAATCATTTGTTCTGAATTTTTTTGTTTTCTAAATCCTTGTGCTGCATAAGACAGCAATCACTCTGCAGTAGTTCCAATTGTAAGTTGGTAGTGCAGGTTGGAGTTGCCACACCCACATCTAATCCTCAACCTTTCACACGGGGTTGTGACCAGCTATAGCTTCTACCAAGCTGTAGGTTTTGTAAAAGAAATGCATTTTGATTTTTATACACATAGATTAACTGTGGAACTAGAATATTAAATAGATGATATAATAGATTGAAGTGGAGTCTAGATGACCAGCAGGCCAATGCTTTGCTTAGTGGGCATTGCCTCATTTCTGTCCAGGAGCATAAAAAGCTATTGAATCAGATTGCTAAATCAAATCAACAAATATCATGTCTGAACATTTCAAAAATGGCTTCCAAGGCGAGCTGTAAAAACTAGTGCATGACACTGCATTGGACATTCACAAAGGCATTATACATGGCATTTGAGTACAATCAATTCCTCTTGGCTTTGTAAACATACTTGCACAATGGGGCTCACTCAATCATCTCCTCTTCTCATGATGAATGACTAGTGAATGAGATACAAACAAAATAAGATAAAAATCATGGCCGCCAATGGTAGTGAGTTATCTCCCTTAAAAAATTTAATTTTCCCAGCCAGTTGAGCGGACATTGTATTAGGCCTTTATTTGTCTGCCTGATTTATTTGCTCATTTCAACACTGTTAACCTTGTCTTTTTGATTGACTTTCATGAATGGTAATGACCCCAAGAGTTGCAGCAAAACTAGAAGCAAAGACATGAATGAAAACAGAGTTAATAATAATCATAAGGGCAGAATGATGGAGGGATATTCAGAAACATCAGAATTGAATTACTATTATTACATTGGTAGTATCATATGGTAATGATAAATATATATTATGCCAGTAAATACTTGCTTGACTATTTGTACTTGCAAGCTTTACACAACGAGAAAGTCACTTGTCTCAATACAAAGGAATTTACTGGACTAACTTAGTAGGTAATCGCACTGTCAGCTACACATTAACTATATTTATAGTAGTAGCAGCATTGGTCGTGATTGTGGCAAACACAAATTAGCATAACAGTGCCTATGGTTACATATAATGATTATAATATGGTTTTATCACGTGAGTTATTATCGGGGCATTATCATCATTAAGATGGAATGATGGATGAAATGGAATTACTATTATTACAGTAATACTATCAAATGATATTCAAAGATATATATTGTGCCTATAGTTACATATGATGATTATAATACATTTTTAGCTATACAGTTATCTCAAAGTGAAATATAACCAATTTGAGCCTCCTTATTTTTAAAACTAGAAAATGGCTACCATCCTCTGGCCCCATCACTCTTCAAAAACTCATATGAGGTCTTCAAAAAGTATAATTATTCAACGTATTGATCCGGTATTAATACAATAATGAAAATAAAAGTTATTAATTTGTTCTAGCTCAAAGATACTGTTCTTCAAAAAACGTTGTTCCTACTCGAGAGATACCATTCTTCGAACCAATCATTGAAAAATCTAGCCACTTTTAGCCTTTCCAAATGGCTACTGTCTTCTGGTCCCATCAAACCAAAGATTTGAGAGAGAACACGAGAGAGTGGGTGGGGGAAGTATAGAAAAATAAGGCGGGAGAAACTGTACATAGAGGGAAGAAAGGATAGAAAATATATTTGGAAAGAGAGAGAGAGAAGAGTTGATATGTTTATAAATGTGCCTTTTAAGTGGGAAATGATTCAAGTTCATATTTTTAGAGGAAGAAGCTTACTATTTACGAATTTGCAAAAAGAATAAGACCAGAAAGAAGTACAATTGGCAGAAACATCTCATGTGCTCAGAGTTGAGCAGAAATAGATTAAGTAAGAACAACATTTTTAGTGTCTCAATAAAGCATTAAGGTTTATTTTCTGATTTTATTTGGAGTTTGTTCTTTGTTATCATTTGATATTTGTATATTAACAAGGTGCATGCTGGCCAAGCAGATAATTGCTTGGAGTATGAACTTGGTGAGCAGAGTTCAAACTCTAATTGGGACTGTTTGTGTTCACTTAGTACTAATGCCCTTGCGGAAGGCATGAGTACATCTCTTTTCCCCCAGTTATGGGTGAAATAGTGCTGAGTGAGGTAAGTGACACCACTTTGGGTGCTTTTAAAATCTAAGTCAATTTCACTAATTGCAAATAGCTCCTAATAAGTGGTCATGCGATGTGTGGAGTTAAGTAAAAACTGCTGAAGCCGTAGTCGATAGATCTCACTTTTGTATAAAATTTTTTTATATAGGTCACCCCGTTGGTTATAATGATATCATTATAGTAGATAAATGGGTTTCAATCTTCAGGTTAATCACTTGATATCAGAAAAAAGATGTGCAGGTGGCCAAATAGTTAGCATTATGAGGAATGGGAAAAGCGGAGCAAGTTCAAACTCTAGCTGAGCCAATCTATGTTCAGTTTGCATTTTGCAAAACAACTCGGGATATGAATTCTTCTCTTCCCCACCCACCCATTCATGGGTAAATAGCAAGGAAGATTGAGCATTCTATTTATGTTTGGCAACCAGTCAAGGAAACGGACAACTCTGATTTCAAACCAGCCAGTAGAGCCCTCCCTAAAGGCAGATGGACGCCAACTTAAACTTCCTCCTGGCAGCTCCTGCAGCCAGGCCAATGCCAAATGTATCATTCTACTTTCCTTTGGACTGAATTAGTGAGGCCAAGAGGGGATTCTGTTGACAGCATCCCAGGACCTCCGTAACTCTTCATGCAAACTTGCATCAAGAGAGATAACTTCAGTGTCATTTCATTGTCTACCAAGACAGAAAAAGGAGATCTCCATATCAGAAAAATGCCCTCAGGAAGACAAAATTAATCTTAAAACTTCAACTTTTATAAACATATGCACCTGTAAAAGAAACTGTTCTGTTGTTAATCCTACCAACTACCAACCAATTCTGAGCATGTGTATATCAACTTACACATATTTTTGGTATTCTTGTTTATACCAGTGTAGAAAGTTACAGCTCCTTACTCAGCCTTGAAACACATTCTATAATCACAAGTTACACCTTACTACTTCTAGATTCATTAATGATTTTATCCGATTACAAAAACGTTCACCTATGCCATTCAATGATAGTAGGTAAGGACTAGAAAACAAGTTTTGATTAAGTGTGAAAACACTTCCTGGACCATCATCTTGTCACAAGCAATTTTTGATTTCTTCTTTTCCACAGCCATTGTATTGCAAAAGTATGAGTTGAATAGAGTCGAACAGAAAGAATGGTAAGTCATAAGAAGAGAAATATAATCTCAACAAGGAATACCAGCTTTTTTGAAGGTTTTGAAAGTTAAAGTAATTGTCTTAGTATTACTATTCGTACAAAAACATAAAAACAACGTGGCACCAACTTTTGAAATGAAGGATAGAGAACATGGGACATGGGTTCGGATCTCATCAGGTGCTTATTCATTATTTCTGATTTATGCTGTTGCCATAGAGTGATGGCCCAAGTTGAGTTGTGATGAAAAAAACAACAAAACATTCAAGATGAAGGTGAATAGTAATCAAAAATAAGACAATGGTTTTCAATATTTTATCATCTAATGATAAAACTGAAAAAAAAAAATAATGATAATGCTCTTTCTTTTCTTGAAACAAAGGCTGTATTTTACCCGATTCCAGGAAATTTAACTTGAGCCTTCTGAAATTAGCTTCCCATTTATAATGCTAATTGTAATACTTGGATAATTTGCTAGGCGAAATGAAAAAAGTATTCTCTCCCAGGGATTAACTAGTGGTTTTTATGAATTTGTGAAAGAATAAGCTACAATTTAAAACAGTAAATAATGCCATTTGAGAAAAAATTCTTCTGGTAATGATTAAATACATAAATTTGTTTTCTTTCTTAAACTGCAAAAATAGGTTGCATCCTGCTGGTGTTTATAAAAGTCTAACACAAATTGCAATCAACAATACTCTCCCTCTCTCTCTCTCTCTCTCTCTCTCTCTCTCTCTCTCTCTGTATGTGTCATGTCCCTTCAGAACGTGGATGATCATAGCTCTTTCCAGTTTCCTTTCTATTGTCGCTCTCGGCAATTCATACTCCTTTATGCTTTCTGGTACTCGTTCCGGGATCTATTTGTTCAAACTTTTCGAGTAGGTTAGCCGCTGTCTACTAATTCTCTTGTCCAATAAATGCTTCTGAAGCTTTAATAAGAGATTCCTCTTACTATTGGTTGAGGTCTGGAGATTTAGAGGGAAATAGAATTCTAATTTTGCATCCTGTATTCCCTCTGAGTTCTAAAGCTATAAGACCAGACATTTAAAAGAAAACCTCTAAATATGATTAAATCAATAATTCCCTACTTTTCAAAAGAAGAGAGTTCATATAAAAACCATTTGTAAGTCTAAACAGTAAAAAGCAAAGAAGCAATCATCATTAATTTGAAAATTTTTTAAGCATTTCCAAACCCCCAAAATGATGATGACAGTATGCTAAGTCAAGTAATTGGAGGTTTGCGTGCTTGAAGCTACAAGAGACAGGGATATAGGAAAGAGTGAAAGAAAGTGTGCACTGCTTCTATAATAGCTTGCTGTGAAATAAGCTCTAAATGCTATTTTCATTTTTAACTTTTTTTTCCCAAAAAGCAATAAAGTGGGATTAAGTGAACTTTCAAAAGATGGGGGGGGGGTACTTGTGATCTTCTTTTCTGTTATATACTTCAGCAAGCAAGTGATACAACTTCAGAAATGTCAGTATTACATTCAAACAGAATGATATCTCCTTTTATCTCTATACACTATGGAATGACACTGGAGTGACCCCTAAAGGGCGCAAGCTTGGGCAAAGTGTATAGAGATCTTGGGATATCCAGTTGACAGGATCTTTCTCTGGACACCGCTGATGTAGTCTAGAGGAAAATGATATGTTTGACATCAGTTTCACTGCAGGAGCTGCCGGAGGGACATCAAAGTTGGCATCTAGCCACCTTTCAGAGGTAGCCACTCTCTGGTTTTGGAATCGCATATCCTTTTTCTAGACTGGTTGCCTTCCAAAAGGCTGGAGAATTCTGTCTACCCTACTATTTACCTGTAGATTACGAGTGGGGGGTTAGATTCATGTCTTTCCCAAGGGCATTAGTGCAAACTGAACACAAGCAGCCTCTGCTGGAGTATGAATTCAACTTGCCGATTCCATTGTCTATGCCATTAACCGCAACAACACCTTCACCTCCCACATTTGAACAATATAGCTGTATTCATATGCAGAAAACAGTAGTCGAAGATGATTTAGAATCTCTTCTCCAATAAGTAATATTTCCTGTGCTGTTCCAAAAATAAATCTAAATACGCATCTGAACATTGAAAGCTTTGAAGGCATAATGTGTCATGTGCTTGTGTTCAAATAGCATTAAGCGGCCATTTCGGGGGAGAAATGGTGCCTGGCTGTGACAGCCTTCAGACGAATCAAGCTGCAAGAAAGCAGCGAGAAAAATGGTTCTGTCTTCCGTGGCAGTTCTTAAAAATATTCCGCTCGCATTTTCTTTTTTAGAAAATTTTCATAAAACAAACATGGATTTCTTACCCCCATTGTTTTCATTTATGGGGATTTTTTTTCCGCCATATTATAATTCTCCATCTTGGTGGATTCTGTTTACTTTTATGATGCATTCATTTCCGGGAAATTTTTTTAAAAAAAACAAATCGAGCATTTTTCATCTGGAAAACTAAGGCTTCTTTCAGTAGTGGAAAGTTTTGGAAAAAATTTAGTCTTCTTATACACAAAAGAGGCCTGCTTAGTCACTCAATGGAATTAGTCACGTGACTGACGTTTTATGAATGGATAAGTTACTTTTCTCGTATTTTGTTGGACACCTAAAAGTCTGAATTTTAAAAAGACAAGTGTGAATGCAGCTGGAAAAAAAAAAACTAGTGACCAATTCAGCATAAATTTGGATTGTAACTTGAACCCCCCTTCTGAAAACCTATTTTGGTAAGGATTTTGGAAAAAAAAAATGACCCCCCCCCAGATCCAGTGGTGCTGACCGTATGCATGATACATACATAGCCAACCAGATCAGCTTAAAAACTGAAGAAACCTATGTCAACAATTCTGGTTGATGGTTTCTAACTGATTTTTGTTCCTGTGTTCCATAAGATTTATTTTGTTTTGTAAGAAGTCAAGAGTTGGAAATTACTTGATCTAAAAGCTGAAGGAAAGTCAGTTCATATATAGCTACGATGCACTGGAGGTGTCTCTAGAAAATTCCTGGATCCTCCCCTAAATTTCATCACTTCTTCCTTAACTCATAGCTTCCACGAAATGTAACCGAAATTTACTCAGATTTTTTGGAGATGTTGTGTGGACGAACAAGTAAATACATAAATGTATGAAAAAAGTTTTTTGAAAATATTCATCAGCTTGAAAAAAAATTCTCGAATCCGCCTCAAAATTCTGGAGATATTGTGTAGACATACAGCTATGATGCAGGAGAGGTGACTGTAGAAAGAATTCCTTGACCTACCCCAAAATTTAATCACTTCTCCGTTAGCCCATAGCGCACTCTTCCACTCAACGTCCTTGAAATTCACTGGGAACTTTTGGAGATATTGTGTGGACAAAAAAATAGACAGAGAGATAGATACAAATGAATACATATACACATATACATCTATCAACTTCTTTGGCAGAGGTAAATAAAAAAAATAAGCAATAAGTTTTGCCATCCATTCAAAAATAGATCTGGTTCGTCACTCAATAGAAATGACCAACATCTTTTGGCAGCATGCTATGATAAGGGTGATCAATAAAGAAAAAGTTGGAATAAAGGGTGATGAATTAACTCACTAATGAAATTTCAAAAAAAAAAAATGGGCACAAAGTAGTGACCAATTTAGCAAAAACTTACATTGTAAATTGAATCTCTTACTAAAACGCTTTTTACGTTGTGGAGTGAATTCTGGAATAAAACATAAAAATCATTTTTTCTTGGCATAATAAGGAGTAATTGTTGACATTTCCTGCCCACTATATACATACATATATAGCCAGCAAAACTTACTTAAAAACTGAAGAAACCCATGGTGACAGTTTTGGTTGACAGTTTCTAATAAAGATAAAAACGTTTCTGATGGTTAGCTGGTTTAATGTGATGATCACATCTCTCTAAGGGAATACTTTTTTCACAAAAATGGCTGAAAGAATAGTAAAAGTCGGTGAATCAGAATAAAAATATCGAGAAACATTAATGTCCGCAATTGTGACGATTATTTTAGCCATTTTGAGACTAATAAAAAAAGATCTATGACAGAAAACGTGACTGAGTTCTCCTCTCAGATATCTACAAAAAAGATATAAAAGTAATTTCTTTTAGGTAAAATATATACATGGAGGAAGGGGTTTATTATAAGCATGGTTAATGTTATCCAATGCAGTGGTATGCTGAACAGGAGTGCAAAGGAAGCCATACACCAGCTCCAATACTCTGTTGGCAAATTTCCTCCCTTATTTAGCCTGCACGCCCACTTTGTTGGAAAATAAGAGGATCCTTGACCTTAAAAATCATTATATTTGCCCCTGATCAAACATTTCTTCTTTAAAAAAAATTTTTTAAAAACCAAAGTGGCTGCACTCTAAAATTAAGAATAAAGAAAAAAACATTGAAATTTGCAAAATTAGACTGACAAATTGAAGAAAACAAACAAAAAATCTATTCAAATTAGCTGTTTCAGTACCACAGTGTCAAGAACTTGAGGACAAGTTAAAAATCGGGGGGATAAATGCGGAGAATTTAGAGAAATGTGTTTTTCTTCTGTTAATATTTTCTATCCAAATGTAGTAGGTATGAGGTGAACTCATACACCATTGAATATGGCACTGAATGATTCAGGTTATTTCGAGATTTAGATTTGGGGGTAAATAGCATTCATACAACAAGGGAAATAACAATGTGCTGACATGTCTAAGTTCACAAGATTTCAAATTGGATAAAACTGAATTTGAATGAATGACTTGGAGGATGTTTAGCAGATTAGTGTAAAACCAATTTTGCTACCTTCATTTTCTATACAACTGTTCTGCTATTTATTGATATTGTAAAAATAACAAACAAATCCAGTTCATTCTTCAAAAAATATACTTCACAACTGTAAGTGTTTTGAATGATTTATACATCTTTGAAAAGAAAAAAATGACAGCAAAAAAGAGACAAGATAAACTGTTTTCACAAGAATGTTCCAGCTAAATAGATTTGTAAAAATATCTTTTGAGAATTCATAGGAAAATATCGCATTTTGTTCACTAAAAACTAATTTCATGTAAAAGAAAAGTGAAAAGACATTAATAACTCTTTTTATCACAAACAGCAAAAATATGGCAAATGCAGTATGTAGAATAGATTGAAACCACTAACATAAGTATATCAGATTTTCTGATATAGTGATACCAATATAGACCATATGGCTTGTCTTTGCGAATGAAGATTTAGGAATGTTTTCAACATCTGTTGAAGGCCTTTATAAGTGACCGGTGAGGCCAACATGGGAGAGACAGGCCTTTCTGCAATGGTTGCAGTTGAGGGCCTTGAACTTGGGAAAGCTCCCACCTTGCAGTGCTGCTTGTCTTCTGCTTCTACTTTGCAGTTTGCATCAGTGAGGGTGGTTGACTGGTAGACATTGCAGCCTTATGTACACCTGTTGATTGCATCTGTTATCAACTTGCAGAAGTTGATTTCACAGATTTTTAAGGTCCTTGTATCTGTTCTATTGGGCCCCACCTCTTCATCAGTCAGGAACTAGTTCATCGAACAGGAGAGTCTTTGGAAGATGATTGTCGTCGATCCTAACCATGAGGCATTTTGTAGCATAGTCTCAATGCTTGTGATGAAATCACTCTACTTCACATTGAGAATAGGGTGGAGACAATGTTAATGGAAGCACTCTAATAGTGTTGGTGATGCAGTTATATGACCAAGGATTCTGCACCATTAAAGATGGGTGAGCTCCATGATACCTACTGAGGTTGCGTTATATCCTCAGACTAAACAAAGAGATATACAGTAGATTGGTGAAGGCAAACTAAGTTTTTAGTAGACTACAGGAAAGATACAAAATTGGATACATAGCACTGAGGAAAGTTTCACTTACTGTTGATAAGTATTGAGTGGACAAAGTTGCTCTTCAGTAGCTTCATAAGGAACTATAGATAACATGGAAATATCAATAGAAAGCACTTAGAGAATGCATACCTCCGCCAAAACTTTATACTGATCAAAAACCGAATGAAAATTTAAAAAAAGATCCAAGGATGGATCTTCAATTGTACAAATACTTAATTACCACCAGTAAAATTTAAATCTACAAGTTTTTTTATTAACTTTATGTTTTAAACCTCTTTTCCTGCAAAATAATATGGATATTTCTCTATTGAAAACAAACTCCTGGATCTGCCCCAAAAATGTAATCACTGTATCCATCGCAAATGATCCATGTTTCAACAAAATTTCATCGAAATTCATTCAGAACTTTTCGGAATATCATGAGGGCAAACAGACAGACAAGAATAAATACGTATACCTAAGACATAATTTTTCTTGAAATTTTGAAGTGTTTTTCTCATGTTGTTGCAAGTATCGTTTATTTTAATACAAAAATGGTGTTGAGTTCAGGATAACTTGTGCTATAGAAAAACATATGTTTTTGCTTCTACTTGGTGAAAAAGTTTCCAACTACTTGCAGTAGACAAGATTTTTTTTCTCATGACTGACACAATAGGTGATGCAAGCCAATGCAAATTAAGTTACTTTTTATGGACGTTCCATGATTTCCTCTTTCTTTCATTCACTCTCTTTCTTCCTGGACATGTCTAGGGGATGAGGTAAAGAGCCAGCAGCCATAGTCAGTGACTGTGACATCTGATGAGAAGAACAGAAAGAGGAGAAATGACTTTCATGTGTGTGAACAGGGCTGGCTTTAAGCCAATTAGAACAATTGCTCCCAATTGAGCCCCACGCCTGGGGAGGCCCCACGCTAAAGTAATCTACTCTGGTCTTGTCGAATACGCGTAACAACACATTGTAAGATACACCTAACATCACGTTGCAGGTTTAACAGAGAATAGTCATGATTTTAATCTTCTTCTGAATTCTCAAAAAAGTTAATGATGTTTGTTTATACAGTTTATACTTTGATTTTTTCCTTACTGTATTTGAATCGCATAAAATTAATTAATTATAGAACAGCGTAAAAATTTATTTCTCTGAAATTTTTAAGCACACATTTTGATTGCTTTCCATTCTACCAAAGGGATGTAAAGTCTACGATAAACTTCATTTATATATTTATTATTCTACAGACCTTGGCTATGAACCTGGGGTCTTGCAAAAGATGTTTCCAATTGGTACCCGCAGTTCTAAGGTTGGCCCGCCACATGAATTTTCCTTGCCCTTTTTTTTTCAAGTATTCTATGAAACCTTTCATGTAGCTACTGCTGTACTGCTCACTTAACCCTTTCAGGAATAACCCGTTAAGGCACTTAATGCCTGAATTGATATGTTCCAGATTTCTTAAAGAGATCTATGGGATACATATATATACATATATATATATATATATATATATATATATCCTGAGATTTCTGTTACTGGAGCGACAAGAGTCTTAAAAGGGTTAAAGACTCAAATTACCTTAACAACTTAATGGAAATGGCTTGCAATTGAGTCATTCATTGATACATGTGCTTCAAAAGGAACTTTAGCCTGAAATTGTAAGAACTGAATTAATATTACCATCAAATAACAAGTGCCTGGTGAGGGGATGTAGTGCATCTCAACCTCTGTATTGTTATGTAGCACTTCTTATACTGGCGATTTGATTTTAGCCGGTGAAATACGCAAATTGAAGAAATTCATAATATATATCATTAATAGGCCAAATAGAACTCCAACTTTGATGGCTGCGATACGTCTGACACATAGAGGATGGGAGGCTGCCAAAAGATATCCTGTATGGACAGCTGGCCACTGGCACCAGTTGGGTTGGCTATACTTCACTCTGATTCCAAGACATTTGCAAGAGAAACCTGAAGGCCTGCAATATTTCTCTGGACAGCTGGAAGATACAGTCTGAGAATTGAGATGCCTGGCGTCAGACTGTCCGCAGGGGCATTGCAGACACAGATGTGAAGAGTGGTCAGCTTGCAGCTTGGAAGAAGGACGAGAAGAAGCTCGCTGTTGTAATGCTCAAAACTCAGATGTCTCTGTTCACGTGCACCAAGTGCAATAGGGACTCCCATTCATGCATTGGAGTGCACAGCCATAGAAAACAATGCCAAGACTCGAAGAACAGACAGTCCAGGGAAGCAGCAAGAATGGTTGTTCAAAACTGAGTTGCCGATGATGATTATGGTCATTAATAGATAGAAACAGTTGTTTGGAATGGGAATTGTTGTATCTTCAAGTTATTCATATTGAACAATGAATACAATAGCAGTAATACTTAGGAGTATAATGGTTAGAGGTAGCAACTCGATGTTTACGATTATTAAAATCTGATCAGTCTAACTTCTTTATGCTCTTTAGTTGTTAATTTTGCATTTTCCCCATTCTTCTTTGTCCGTATTTCCTTTGTTGAAAAGAATGAGAGGAACGACATTCTTGTAACAAATCAAACAAACATCAAACAGAGACTGTTTCAAAACTTGACTTTGCATATCAAAGACATGGATATGTTTAAAGATTAAAAAGACACAGATGAAACAAGGAAGAAAAGGAATGAAGGAAAAGAAAGAAAGGGAGAGAAAGATATTACCGAGGAAGACAGGAGTGTAGCTAGAGATTTGGGAAGATCTGGGGGCCTGGGTTGGGGGGCTTGGCTCAAATATCCATTAAAATTTGTTGGTAGAAATACAATAGGTGAACTACTATTTATGAATCTTTTTTTGGGGGGTCCCCTCCATCGGGTGCCCAGGAAGCATTTTCAAAAAGCCCCCCTCCCCCCTATTCACAGTTATGCCTCTGAGGAGAATATAAAAGAAAAAAAGACAAAGATTGAAGGGAAAAAGAGAGATTGAAATAACACAATGGAGAAAGTGATAAAGTATCTGATTAATGAAGAGAAAAGAATGAGATCAGAAAGAAAAAGAGATAGAAAAGGTTTTGAGAGAACCTAAGAGTAAAAAAAGCAGAAGAAAGAAAAATAGGAAGAAAAAATATTAAAAAGGAGGAGATAAGAAATGCAGGAAGAAAAAAAGAAAGCAATAAAAAAATGAAAAAGAGTGAAAAGGAATCAGAAGAAAATATAGTGGATAGAGAAAAAAAAAAAAGAAGAAAGAAAAAGAGAAAAAGAAAACAAAATCTAGAATGAAAAGGTGAGAAAAGAAGAAAAGAAAGAGAGAATAAAAACAAGAAAATAAGTGTAAGAAATAAAGTATAAAGAATGCAAAAGAAAACGTTTCTAAAAGTCAAGATATAATATATTCAAAATGAAACAATGTCATTTAGTCTCATTGCTATGAATTCAATACCAAAACCATTAAAATGGAGACTCTATATTTTTGTACTCGATAACATTTTTAACTAAGACGACCATAGACGAGGTATCAAATTAACTCAATAAAAAACTAAGAAGCACTCTGAGAGCATCTAACTCTGCCAATGTCATTGTCACTAAAAACAGAAGGAAATCAGTTCATACATAGCTAAAATGCAGTAAAGATAAGTGTAAAAGTTTCTGAATCTAACCCCAAATTTAATCAATTCTTCCTTGGCCCATTCTTGACCTTTCGCAAAATGTCATTGAAATTCATGGAGAACTTTTAGAGGTATGGAGAAGAATATCTTTAAATTGTAAGAATTCCTGGACGTACCACAAAGTTTGTCAAACCCCATTGCTTAGGATCTGACAAAATGTCATTAGAATTAATTGGGAACATTAGGAGATATTGTGTCAATAAACGGACAGATATACCCTAGTAAATACATATACCTCTTCTAAATTATTTGGCACAGGTAGAAGTACTACTTTTCAAAATCAGTGAAGATAAATATACCTAAGTATACATATGCAAAAGAGTCCTCAGTGGCTGATTTATTGAAAATCTGGGCAAAAATGTTGTCCTGTGACTCCTAAACAGATGGACAAACAGTATGAGGATATTTGAAGACTAACCCATTGTGTTTGTGATATCATGGGAAAGAATTGAAGATGAAAGAGAAGAAGATTGAAATGAAGAAAAATACAAAATAAATGCAGAGATAATTGGAATGAAGAAATAGAAAGAGAATCGCATGTAGAGATAGAAAAAAGCCCTCTCTCTCAGAAAAAAAGAAGTATTACCATGGTAAGTGGGAAAAACCACGGTAGCAAAATTAGCTATTTTGCAGCTAGATCTAGCTATTTTTCCCAATCAAGCCAATAAAAATATATGATAGGCAAATAAATTTGAAGTATAAAGTAAATGTTCAATTTCTTATTTGTTCTGGACCCTTAGTCAATAGTTACTCTATTTAATAATTGGGATTTAAATGAGTATATATATATACATATATATATATATATATAACATTAACTGTGAGAAAATATAGCTGATTTTAGCCATTTTTATTGACAGATTTGGCTATGAATAATAAAGCGTACTTGGCAACACTTGGAAAAACATTTTACAAGATGGGAAATAAAAGTGTCTGAAAAGGTCTAAAAACAATGGCAATATCACTAGTGGCTGAAGTAATAGAACAACTGAGTATCTTGTTGAGTTTAGGCAAGATTAACTCAGCATGAAGGATTCGATTGATTTTGTCTTAGAGCACAATAGAGGAAAACAAGACAAGGGAGACAAAAGAACATTTCCTTATCCATTTCATGGAGTACTGACATGATTGCTCCACTACCGTCAACAACATTTACTATTTCAACATCACCACCATCTTAAATGTTACATCTACTCTTGCTGTCCATAAGACTATACCAAAAACATCACCCAAAACAACCATTTTAACAATTAAATAGCTATCAAGTATTGGTGTAATTCCTATATTCTTATAATATTGAATCTGAAGCCGCGGCGTTATAGGTTCTTAATCTGATTATAATACTCTGGAATGCAATAACACAAACTTGGGAAAGGCATGCATCTATCTCTTAGTGCAGGGTGAAATCAGTGCCTTCGTTTTGGGTGCTTACCGCTCTGAGTATATTTCACACATTATTAATCATGAAAACAGTTTCTTTGGTGCACAACGGAGTGGTTGAATGAAGTAAGAGAAAAAAAAGCCCCACAAATTGAGAAATCTGAAGTTCCATTTCTGGAGCAGAGTTGGTATATCTTATTAGCACATTTCAAAGGAGAAAAAAAAACCTTTTGAATTCCAATCTTTAGTTTCATGCTCCCTCAACCTTTTCTGTTCTCTTCAGTGGTGGTAAAGATCAAAGCGTCTAAAGTGTATAAGTATCTAGTTATTAAGATTTTGTTTTTAGGTTCCTATTTTTATTTCCTACCAGTACCCGTGTCGTCAAAAATGATAACTGTTTTCTCAACCATAGAGGATTAATCATAAATAGTTTTACTTTTCAACAAGCAAAATAATCGCTTTTGAGAAGTCTTGCCTGTTCTCTTTCCATCTTTTACAACTGGTATGTTGGGGGCTTACCATTCTGGCAGAAGGGGGATGACAGTGTGCATCATTGACTAGCTGGAGAGGAGGAAGGAAGGGTGTAGAATGAGGAAATTCAAATTAAAATGTCACACTCTCATATCCTCGATAGCCAACCAACATACACTGTGTATTAGATGTTAGATTATTTCTTTCTCTTCCATTTTCTGGTATCCCAATCCCACCTCATCTTTCTTCCTTGTAATTTCTTGCTAATCCGTCATCCACCCCTTGAAAAAAAAAAAAACCAACCCTGCCCTACCCACCTATATCAACCTACCTTTTCAATTACTTCAAACATCCATAAATGTACGTACTCCTTCCTCTGGAAATATACAAGAATAAACTGAAGCTGCAACACAAAAGAACTAATTGCCATCTAGTAGCGGAAAAGACAAGCATCGGGGGAGTGTGAAGAGACGTAGGTGTGGATTCCAGTTTCAATGATTTCTGATATTTCCGGAAATTTCAGAAGGAAGTGGGATTTACACACAGGTAGATGGCATTTCATAATGGAATTTCCGAACCAGTGACTTTAATGCAAAGATAAAATGAAATTTCCTCCATTTTACTTTTGGATTTCGCCTTTGTCTTGATTCCTTCCTTTATTCTTTACCATTTCTTTCAATTCCGTCTCAAAAGTTTCAAACTGCTATAATGATTTCTTATTCATTCATTCATTTCTTGTTGCTTGCAGCCTGGCCAGTCAGGGGTTGGAGGCTTAGCTTTGATTATTGAATGTAGTGTGGTGAAGAGGATTAACAGGATCACTGGGCAATGCTCTCTACATGATTCCTAATATCAGGTATTCCCTGACACTCACCCATCTAAGTACAGACCTGGCTTGGCATTGCTTAACTGCAGTGATCACCGGCTTGTCGGACATGATTTGGCCGTAACCTGATTTTTTTATTCATGAGGTCAGCTCAGAAAAAATCAAACAATTTACGATATCTAAAGAACTAGTTTTGCGACTCTGATGTGAATTGGTAACCAATCAGAGGAGACCTTACTGCTCATGCATGATCAGACATTCAATGAAACGCCTTTAAGTGAGCTTGTGAATTGTGTGACTGCCACATTCACAATGACTGTATGAGTAATTCTTCAGGTTTTTTTGCAAAAACATTACATTGTCCAAGTCTGTCAGCCTCCCCTATTATCCAGATTTGGTTCCCTGCAACATCCGGCTTTTACTAAGAGATTTCTGGCCGTGGATGAGGTTAAGGAGATTGCAATGAGGCAGCTTATAGTAACCCCAAAAGAAAACTTTGATGACTGCTTTGAAAAGTGGATGAGATGCTGGAATAAGTCTACTGAGGTCCCAAAGGAAAATAGATTGAAGGGGATTAAGGCTCCATTGCCCTAGGTAGGCTTTTTTTTTTCATTTATATAAATGGCTTGATACTTTCTGGACAGACCTTGTGTTTGCACTTAATCCTCTGCCCTTTTCTCCTTCCAACACACACTGTTATTTCCCTTTGTTCTTCTTGACTTTCAGTTTCTTTATTCCTTTTTCAATAAAACTTTCATCTTGTATATAATTTTACTGTACTTACTCTTCTCTCTCCTTCTGACATTCTTCCCATAAAAAGGCGTAGCTGTGAAGAAAGGGATATTTTAAAATGACATCTGGGCCCTTAATAGAGGCAGTCCTCCCAAAAGTTTTGTAAATAGTAGTTTACCACTTACTGTATTTTGTACTAATAGATCTCAATGTTGGGAGGGATCTCTTGAGGAGCACCCCCCACAACCTCTAGTCACACTTCTGCTCTCATACATTTCTTCTCTCTTTATGCTCTCGTCACTCTCTTTCTTTCTTTTTCTTCCCTGTTTTTCATTTGTTTATCCTCTTTCTTTTTTTTTCCCAAGCATTCTTCATGTTTTGTTTTATTTGAATTCTAACCTTCAACTGTTTTTGGAACTCTTTCCTTCTCCTCCGTTAATTCTCTCACCCTTCTTTCTTTTTTGGTCTTCTTTTTTCATTTGTATTTTTCTTCTCTTTTCTCCTCTTTATCAAAGACCATTTTATTACTATCATCTTCTTGCCTGTTCTTTTTTCTTCTTCTTCCAAACAAATTTCATCAAATATATCATGCATATGATAAATTAGATAAGAGTATATAAATGACTTTTATTTAATAATTTTTGCTTTTTACACTATTTTCATCTTTTCTTAAACTGTTTTTTTCTTTCTTCCCCTTTTCTTTCCCATCCCTCTATTTACATTCTTAAGTCTCCTTGTTCTTCAATAGTCTCTCACTCACTTCACCTTTATTCAAAGGTTCTTCCTGCCATCCAAAAGAAGACCATTCCTATTAAGAAGGGTTCCTATAAAGAAGCGTATTCTTACAAAGAAGAGCATCCCTATTGAGAAGAGCATTCATAAGAAGAGTGTTCCTATAAAGAAGAGCATTCCTATAAAGGAAAGCGTTCCTATAACAAAGAGCATTCTCATAAAGAAGTGTTCCTAATGAGAAGAGCATTCCTTATAGAGAAGTGTTCCCATAAAAATAGCATTCCTAGAAAGAAGAGTATTCCTATAGTAGAACATTCCTATAAAAAACCTTTTGTAAGCCAAAATGGCATAAAGCAGAGAAGCAATTACCAATAATTTACGTGGATAAAGATTCCTGAGCATTCCCATGCCCACAAAGTTGTGATGATGGTATGTTCGGCTGAATCTTAGGACTTGGCTGTTGTGGAAAGAACAGTGGACTGGATGTTGGAGAGAAAAGAATGAGATATTCACGGCCATTTCATAACAAACACTTAATGTTATTTTCTGCTCTTTGCCTTCTTTCATAAAAGCAAAAGACAGGCGTAAACATTTGAAAAAGTGAAAGTTGGAGAGTACCACATCTGTCCCATTATGGTCGCAACATTTGTATATACATTTCGTACACTAAATGTAACAACAATTTTGGGACAGACTTAGGAGGGTACCTTTATCTCCTCTTTTTCTTTATTGTACTACCTCTGTCCCATAATAATTGCAACATCTGAATAAACATTTCATACACTAAGTGTAGAAATTATTACAGGACAGACGTAGTTCGCTTTTTCATCTTTTGTTTTGTTTCTCTTTTTTTCCTTCTTCATCCAGTAACTTATCTCTTCTTTGATCCCTTTTCTCTAACATTTGGCTAACTCAATTTCCGACTGTTATTTTTTTTTCTTCACTTCTTCCTTTACACCCTCCTTTCTTTCTTTCCCTGACTGAAACTAGTTCTTGACTGTAATATGTATTTCAACTAAATTTATCTAGTGCTATTGTCTAATGACACAACATGTTCACATTCAAGCCTCACCTTATGTCTCTCCATTTCCTTCGAGTTACACTTTCCTTTCAGTTTATAAGATCATCTTGCTTTGTCCATTAATAACACACAGCCATGCAGTAGGTATGGAAAAAAAAAAGGCCAGGTTAGTCACTCAATAGAAACCATTATGTGACCAACGTTGTTGGGAGTAAAGGAGTGATCAATGAAAAAATAACTTCTCACTAAAAAAAGTCCAGATTTAAAAAAAACGACAGGTGTGAAGGCTGCCGGACACAAACTAAGGAACCAATTTAGAAGAAATTTATACCGCAAATTGAATCTCTTTTCGGCAGGGAGATTTTCAAAAAACAAAAATCTGTTTTTTCTTGACATGATAAGGAGAAAATGTTCAAATTTTTAGCCCTCTAGCTCCATCGGAGTGACCTGTATGCGTAATGCATACATATGTACATAACCAATCAGCCAGCCTGACCAGCCTCAAAAACTCAAGTCATCTATGGTGACAGTTTTGTTTGATGGTTTCTAATTGTTAGCCTGAAAGCTTTTTTCACAGATTGTCTTAAAAAGAGACAATTGAAATGTGACTATTCTTGAAAGGTGTCATTTTAATCTTTTGGTTGAACAACGTAATTAATAAGATCAATCGGTGGGAAGGATAATAAGTAATTCATTGATTTTTTTAAATGAATAGTCAGCTAAATAGAGGAGGTAAATAGTGCATAGAAACTAGTGTAGATTGTAGTAAAATATCCAGAAGAATTAAGTAGCAATGAAAATTGGTTTCAGGAACTAGATATCTGGCAAGGTCTCTATTAGACATTGAATGAACAGAAAACTTTGAAATTGGAAAGTAGGTATGACCATATCCTTACAACAATAAATACATCTTACTCTTGGTTGTATTAAATGGAGGGACGAGCTAGACAAATTCAGAAAGTACTGGCTCTGTGACGCCCACGATAGAAAAGTGTGGCGAATCCTAGGGAAGGTCCATGTCCAACGACGGACGTTGAAAGACTGATGATGATGACTCTTGGTTGTACCTGTGTTGTATATTTTTTAGAAAAATATACAAAACTATATTTAGCTTATGAAACTCACGATGATAGAGTTGAATTTTGAATTTTAAAACGGGGAGTGTTATGTCACGTAATGGTAATGAATGAAGAAAAATTCACAGGGATTTTTGATCTAGTAAATTGAAAAACAGATTCAAAATAAATTTAAAATCAATGAAAAAGAAACCAAATTTAATCATGATTAAAAAAATGCAAAAAGAAAGGGTTTTGCCAAGAACATATATAACATTCACATCACTTGATACATATTTTCAAATGCACAACTTTTCTAAATTTTTTTATTAGAAAATTTTTCCAAATTATTTTCATCATTATTTTTTA
Source organism: Thysanoteuthis rhombus (assembly GCA_963457665.1). Lineage (NCBI taxonomy): Eukaryota > Metazoa > Mollusca > Cephalopoda > Oegopsida > Thysanoteuthidae > Thysanoteuthis > Thysanoteuthis major. The sequence continues at coordinate 31,731,810 of OY735211.1, read as the reverse complement.
CCAATTTTGAAATGCCATTATGTATTTGTTTTTCAATTTCATTTTTAAAGTTTGGAGAGGAATGTTTCTCAAATTTGTGAATCCATTGTGGACAATATTTAGGCATTTTAAAAAAAGTATTTTTTATGATTTAAAATCCTGCGTTACCGATTAAGATAATATCGTGACAAGAAAAATCATATAATTTAGTGAGTTTCTTTCCAATATAAAATTTTTCATTGAGCCCTTACTGACTGAGTAACACCACGGGAGAGTATCTGTTCACAGATGTGCACTGAAGTACTCTTTGATTGATTGCTTACTTACATCAAAGCTGCATAATCAGTTTTCATTGAAAATAGCTGAATGCTCCCTAGACAGACCTTGTACTAAGCTTAGTAAACATCAAAAACACGTAAGATAAGATCGCTTACTATGGTGCAGTGATCAAGAACTAGTATTGTAAATCATTAGTACTATGATGAATTCAATTCTCATTGGTTGCCTCAAACTTGTTGGTTTGAGCTGTACTAAGCTAAGCTTGGTAAATATCATAAACAAAAGAGATAGAAACGTTTATATATAGCGAGCAAATTGAAAAAGATTTAGATTGATACATATGTACAGATACAAACAGAGAAAAAGTAGAAGATATCGTGAGAAGAATACAAAATTTTATACGGTGTCAAAGCTTAATAAGATTTGACATGAAATAACTGAATAAGGAAATGAATATCTAGCAGAAAATAATCAGATTGAAAAAATTTGCATCGGATGACTTATGCAATTAAAACTTTGCATATAATATACAAACATGCCATTGATTTAGCGAGAGCAGGTTCACCGAAAGTAGTAGATAATATTGAGAATCTGTCTTTAAGATATGACTGTATATGAGGATAATCTTTCTTTTCTTTGTAATAACTGTAACTGAGTTTCTGCAGTTTTCAAGTGAAGCTGGCTGGCTATGCATGTGTTATACATACAAGCTGGTCCAATGGAGCTCCACAGTAAGAAATTCAAAAACTTACTCCTTATTATGTCAAGAGAAAAGTCTTTTTTTATTTTTCATTTTCTCCTAATAAGTTTTTAGATTGGGGTTCATTTTACAATGTAAGTTTATGCTAAATCGGTCCCTTAGTTCACGTCCGGCAGTGTTCATACTCGTTTTTAAAATAAAAAATGGTGTCTTTTAAGCTGATCCAACAAAAGGTGAGAAAAGTAGCTTATTTATTGATCAAACTCAACAAGCTATGTATAATGTAATTATGGTGGGGTAAGCTGTAAAATTGAATTCTTTAATTAGTTTTTCCTCAAAAAATATAAAAATCACTAAGCGTTTTTCGTAAGAGGTGTAAGCATATAAAGAGGGAAGGGGTGTATGAATGTTGGAAAGAGGACATTGTGTTTGTACAGATCTGTATAAGCGCTCAACAGAAATTGCATGCTTGTGTGCATGTGGGAATATATATATATATATATTTATATATACATATATATATGTGTGTGTGTGTGTGTGTGTGTGTGTATGTGTTTACATGTAGGCTGTGGGGCTCAGTTTTTCAGACATTTTTCACGTGTTAAGAGAAACCCCAAAACGGCCAGCCAAGAAATGGGATTTTAGAGGTCAAAATAGCCAATGTAATTTGTGACAAGTTGAGGAGTTAAACATCTTAAAAGATGAGAATTGTCCAAGGGAAAACTTCTGGCTGGAAATAGATAAAGGTGCTAATTAAGAACACTTGCTAGTTGTGAGAAAAGCAAAAGTAGAGAAGGAAAGAGGAAAAGAAAGGATGAAAGACATGTATAGATGAAAGGGGAAGCAAAGGGGAGAAGCTGAGGAGAGTGCACGACAGAGTGATAGAAGGAAAAAGGGACTGGCTGGAACCCATGATAAGAGTAAGGAGTCAGTCTTTGGCAGAGTGCCGAGTCAGATTGGACATGGCTGCATCACCATATGCATACCTTTTGCCCTTACGCATGGGTTTGCTCGAAGATTACCTGGTCAGATTGGGAGATGCCCCACAGTAAGGGCACCAATTGTCTTTAAGCATAGTTTGCTTGAAGTCAAGAAGCCGTGGCTGATGGACATGAGATATGTAGCAGTTACTTTTCTCTGTCTGGCAGTTATGTTTTCTTGACCTTTCCCTCTCTTGGTACGGACAATAGCTATGTTTTTGGAAGATGACACAAGTTGGATCACAATGTTTTGATATTTTGGTCATCTGACAATAAAAACAAAAACTATGAACTTATAAAAAAAATTGATCTTCCTCTATCTCTATCATTTGAACATACATAATCTGTTTACGGATGCAAATAACTGCATGATGTAACACATGCTACCAAAAGACATTGGTCATGCGACAGTGTCTATTGAATGACTAATCAGACCTGTTTTCTCTTCTTTCCACCTCTTGTTGTATATGGTTGTCAGGTTGTCCGTTTGGCAGGCAAGTATTCATTTGATGCCTTATACCAGACTAATTCATTCTGTTTTGCCATGTTTGCCACAAAAATGTTATGGAGCCTGGATGCTTACCCTGAATTTTGGCTGTTTTAATTATCATTATTTTTATTATCACTATGACAGACACAAACACAAAAAGCATACACGCAACAAAAATTTCTACAATCGTCTGAGTTGCGGTGTAGATAGAATCTGTAGAGTTAGTTAAATATTAAAGGATTTAAGAATTATTTCCCTTTCTCATTCTCTAACAATAAAGATATTTTCACATGGTCAAACTGATTCATACACCAGTTAAAAAACTTTCTGAGGATAGAAAAAGTCATCTCATCAAAATTCAAATATATTCAAATATATCATTAAGCTTTTTTAGGGGGAATTACTAATTCAAAATAAATTCTACTTCTGTAAGGTTTATTCTTTCTACTTTTCAACAAAATCAACTAAGCAGGTACATCAATAAGTCCTCTGTTACATGATGGAAAAAAAAATTAATTTTAGGCGACAAATATTTATTCCTCAACATATCCTCTTTCTATGTCAATGCACTAAACGTATGTTTTCTTCATTGATAAAGATCAAACATTTTACAGTGGAACTTTCACATTAAAATCAGCTAATAAATGCTCCAGGCTGTGGAGTAGATATTAGAATACAATATGGAAGAACAAGAAGAGATGTACAAATGAGATGACCTGATTTTCTGGGAGTTATCTTTTCTATTTGCTATCTTAAACAACTAACACCATGAAAATTGCTATTAACATTTTTACTGCAATGATATTTACTCCAGAGGAAGCCACTAATTGTAAACACTTTAGATCTTTTGGAGAACAGTAACCACCTAATAGCATTATGCAAAGGGTTTATGGTGGAATATATATTGTCACATTGAATAAAGTGTTTAGAACCGACTGTTTTTGCTAACAATATCCATTTGATAACATTTTCCATGATCATAATGAGTAGCTTCTTCCGTACAAGAATTACTATTATCAGCACGATAATCAATGTGTCTGTTGTTGTTGCTTGTATTCATGCCTTTGGAGCAAACTCGTAGAATTTCAAATTTCAATTTTCTAATCTGCATCAGGCATTTTCTTTTTATCTTTCTTTATCAACTTTTCTTATATCATTTTTTCTATTATTCCTGCTCATTTGCCTGACATGCAAAAGCAAAAAAATCTTTATCTATCAATTTTTGTTGTCTTTTCCAGCCATCCATACATGACGATTAACTGCTCTGATGAACATTTTAAATGCATCCAGTTTGCCCATTAGAGGCAAACATAATTTACTCTTTTGCCATTATAACTAGCAAATCAATAAGTTATTTGATATCTGATGAAATAAGACTTCGCAAAAAAAAAGAAGACTAAATAAAAATAAGCTACAGTGAGTACAAAAACTAGATGATACATTGCAAAAACATTTATTTTACCATAAACTTCAGAATTGACAGAATTTCGATTAAAGATTAATAATGATTATTTAATGTAAATTGATAATAAATATCTAAACAAGATTGAACATTGAAAGGTCATGTGCAAAAATCAGAAATCTTTTGTCCAAAGTCTGTCGGTCATGAAGCTTATGTTAAAATAAACTTCCTTGCAATGTATTGGATACATTTTGCAATCATTTTATATCTTTCTTTGTATTACCTTATCAAAAAACCTTGCTATACTCATCTATAAACTGTAGGTTCTGCTTGCATATTGATTGGTCAAGGTGCAAAATGGCCTAACTGTTAACGGCACTGAAAATAGAAGCAGCAAACCAAGTGCCTTTGAGGGAAGGCAAGAATCAACTGCCAAGCCCCAAATTCTGGGTAAAATAGCAAAGCAGGTAGAACATTTCAGCATGAAAGCAGTTGATTCAAGAGAAGGCTAGAAACCTGAAACTTGGCAGTGGCCTTGGTTGTTTCGGTCTACTGAGCTATTGAGGAAGGGTATCAAGAGTGGACAAGCTTTGCACAAGCTGATCATCACTTAAAAAGCAAAACAGCTGGATGGGAAAAATGTCCTCTCCTGGGGCTCACAGGCAAGAAATATAACAATATTTACATCATCATCATCATGTCTTTTAATGTCTGTTGTCGGACATAGACCTTCCCCAGGATTCGCGACACTTCTCTATCATGGGTGTCGCAGAGCCAGTATTTTCTGCCATTTGAGATTTTTAATAGATTCTATGATGTCTCTGACTCTTGTCTTTTCCCGGATGTACTGCGCTGTCTTGTGGTCTCTCCATATGAGGCCCAGAATAATTCTCTCACATGCACGTTGCATGGTTCTCAATTTGCAGATCTGTCTCTTGGTTAGGTTTCATATTTCAGCTCCATAAGTGACTATTGGGAGGATGCATTGGTCGTATATCCTTCTTTTTAGGATTTATGGGATCTCCTTGTCTTTGAAGGTTGAGCTTGCTCTGCCAAAGGCTTGTCGTCCTAGGGTGATTCTTTGCTTGATTTCTTCTTCTTTTGAGGGTCTCATGGAGATTCGTTGTCCTTGGTAGATGCAGTGATCTACTTCCTCCAGTTCTGTGTCCTCAATTTTGATCTTAGTGTTTTTATCTCCAATGTGGTTGTTGCGCATGATCTTCGTCTTGCTGAAGTTCAAGTGTAGGTCG